>CANSZD010003498.1:0-144560 GCA_947648045.1 Beta corolliflora
GAAATAAACGAAAACATATCAAATTAGCAAAATACGCCTAAAATGTTCTTTATTTTCCCGAAATCCTAATTAACAAAGTAGCACCTATAAATCTACTTCCTAATAGCAATATTTTAGGTTATATTATCATGTTTCACAAGAAATTGGAGCCAAGCTGATTCAAACTATTCCGAAAATGACATGAAATGGCCGAAATAGGGCCTAAAATGATATTTACGTTCCCGAAATCCGACCACAACGAGCAGAACCTATAAATCATTTCATTGTGCAATATTTTAGGGTTATATTATCATGTTCCACAAGAAATTTGGAGCCTGACTCAAAGTATTCGAAAATGACATGAAATGGCCGAAATAGGCCTTAAATGATATTTACGTTCCCGAAATCCGAATTAATAACAAAGTAGAACCTATAAATCTACTTAATAGCAACATTTTAGGGTTATATTATCATGTTTCACAAGAAATTGGAGCCAAGTGACTCAAACTATTCGAAAATGACATTTTAAATGGTCAAATAAAGCCTAAAATGATATTTACGTTCCCGAAATCCGACCAATAACAGTAGAACCTATAAATCTACTTAATAGCAATATTTTAGTTATATTATCATGTTTTACAAGAAATTGGAGCCAAGTGACTCAAACTATTCGAAAATGACATGAAATAACAGCCTAAAATGATATTTACGTTCCCGAAATCCGAATTAACAACAAAGTAGAACCTATAAATCTACTTAATAGCAATATTTTAGGTTATATTATCATGTTTCACAAGAAATTGGAGCCAAGTGACTCAAACTATTCAAAATGACATGAAATGGCCGAACAGCCTAAAAATGATATTTACGTTCTCGAACCGACCCATAACAAAGTAGAACCTATAAATCTACTTAATAGCAATATTTTAGGTTATATTATCATGTTTCACAAGAAATTGGAGCCAAGGACTCCAAACTATTCGAAAATGACATGAAATGGCCGAAATAGGCCTAAAATGATATTTACGTTCCCGAAATCCGACCAATAACAAAGTAGAACCTATAAATCTACTTAATAGCAATATTTAGGTTACATTATCATGTTCCACAAGAAATTGGAGCCCTGACTCAAAGTATTCAAAATGACATGAAATGGCCGAAATAGGTTAAATGATATTTACGTTCCCGAAATCCGACCAATAACAAAGTAGAACCTATAACTGGCTTCTTAATAGCAATATTTTAGGTTATATTATCATGTTCATCAAGAAATTGGAGCCTGTGACTCAAAGTATTCGAAAATGACATGAAATGACCGAAATAGCCTAAAATGATATGTACTTACAAACTAGATTGGCCATCTTTTTCGTAACTGGACGTAACACTCGTTTTTCGCATCAACCCCATGCATCGAACACCACCAATCAAGGACCCCCGCTCGTTGACGAGCTTCAAAATCGATGTGGTTGTAGAGGCAGTCTTGTCGCTGTCGAATCCCGTGGGGGGTAACGGGCACACATCCACTTTTTCGCCTCTCATCGTAGAACGGGCACCCAAATGATGATAATATTTCCTTGCCTTTGCACTCGTGCTTTTTCTCGTTCCGTTTCACTGAAAAACACATAATTACAAACAAAAGATTAGGTGTTATATAAAATCATACTCGAGCTAACTCAAGTGTGGTAAATATAATTAAAACTTTGCTTACAACAAACTCCTCCTCGGTAGTATTTCTTGGCAACAAATGCTTCCCAATTTTCAGAGCTTTGATATTTCTCCATATTTGATATGGTAATGTGGTGGGTTCCTCCAATTTTCCAATGCAAGCCTTCAATCCTTCGATTTCCGCTTCTCCCCCATAAATTTTCTTCTTCTTTCAGACTGCTCTTTTCCTTCGCTTAGTAATCCAACCGGACACTAACTTAGCCTTGAAATCTCGAAATCTCCCGAGCAAGCGCGGATAAAAATAGATTCTCTGGCTTCATCATCTTCGATATTGAAGAGATTCCACAAAAAACCGAACAAAATATTGGGCTTCACATTTGTTGTAATAGATTAAATTCTATCATTAGTACTACATACACATACATTTATTATGGTACAGAAACTAACCGGCAGTATGAAACTTACCATAGTGTCATTCCATAGTAATTTCTTCATCCCCTCGGGCACCTCTTGCCATGAATGCAAAATGCAGAGCTCCGACACAAAGGCCAACATGTTTGCATACTTAGAACGCCACACACCACAAGGTCGACTCATGCTATCGTACTCTAAAGTCATATGCAAGTGAGTAGCACTTATTGACTTTGCAGGTCCTCTTCCCTTTCTCTTTCATCACTTTAGATTTTCTTTGTTGTCGATTTGTTTCAGTAACTCCCGTTGTCAATCTTCTTCCTACAAACTTCACAGGCTTTCACAATTGTACCACTTTTTGGATGAAGTCCTGAAGATCTCGATCTTCGAGATCACCTTTATCTCGGGTCCTTCCTCCCATCATAAGATTCCATCCTGGGCTGTGTGTTCACTAGTCGTCATCTCATCCATATCGTAATTATCCCCGCAATTATAAACACATAGAAATTGCTATATAGGTACAAGTTAAAAAAATAACAAATTGATTAAGGACCAACAATAATAGAACATCGGAAATCGGGTTACCATGGCAAGAGTTGCCAAAGTTAGCCTGGAGCTTCCACAGACTGTGGAGCCAGCTGTTAGAGCTGCCCTAAATTGGTCGCTCGCCGCCTTGCCGGGCCGCTGCGCTGGGACGTGGCAAGGGGGGCGAAGTAGCTAGGGTTGACTTGGGGACGGGGTCAGGGCAGGGGGGAAGCGATTCTGAATACATGTTATGACATAACTCCACCGTAAATATATAGGCCTAAATGATATTTATTTTCCCGTAAATCCAACCATCAACAAAGTAGCTCGTATAAATTCACTTAATAGCAACATTTTAGGTTATAAGATCATATTTCACACAAATTGGATTACCATGACTCAAATACAACGAAACATGACAATTGAAACGGACGAAATAAAGCTTAAAATGACGAGCACTTTCCCGAACTCCAACCACTGAACAAAGTAGCACTATAAACCTACTTCGGAGATTCCAGATTTTTGCAATATTATTACATTCAACAAGAAATTGGAGTCACATGACTCCAAATAAACGAAAATGACATGAAACTAATTCACAATAGCCTAAAATGACCCTTACTTTCCCAAAATCCAACCAACAACAAAGGCACCTATAAACCTACTTTCAGTAGTCGCATTTTTATGCAATATTATCACATTCAACAAGAAATTGGAGTCACATGACTCCGAAATACACGAAAATCACATGAAACTACCAAATAGGCTTAAAATGATGTTTACTTTCCCGAAATCCAACCATGAACAAAGTAGCACCTATAAATCTACGTAATAGTCGTATTTTTGGCTATATTATCATATTCAACAAGAAAATTGGAGTCACATGACTCGAAATATATGAAAATGACATGAAATGGACGAAATAGAGATAAACCCGAGTATATGTCTCATGATTTTTGACCTTCCGCCGTTTCTTAGGAGTTTCAACATGTATCCCTTCCGTGTGATCAACACGCATATAGTTCTCACATATTTACATCATCTTCCACGCTATTTTCAGATAGGTAAAGTCGATGTCCTCAAATGCATCATACTCTTTCCTCATCCTCAACATCACCGATGCCCGTATTCTTTTCACAGTACAACAATCGGTCACTTATTATCGCCAGGATCGCTACATAGAATACTTGTTTAGCTTCATGATGCAAGTACAAAGGGCTCTTCGCCTCACGTGCATTTACCCATGTCCACAAGAGTGAATCCGTGATCATCTTTACGCAACGTCGATTATCATCAACCCACCGCAACAAAAGAGACAAATATGAAAAGCCGAGTAGTCAAGCTCCCATATTTGAATTCGCCCATAATAGTCGGGTGGCAAAGAAGAACGGAGACTTATCTTTCGAGCTTCGAGGATCGGTAGATGACGCCACAAGTGAAACACCACTATTCTCGTCGCGATGTCGACTTAAGATCTCGACGTCACCCAAAACGTGATACCCGTTAATATCATAACCCTCATAAGACAGTACGCATTCACGAGGACCAAATGCTAACCACTGACCGTTTCCGTAAACATTTTCATTTAAATCATCCACTACTCGATGATGAAACCAATCAATGAACGTCTTATTATGCATTTCATCCAATGCCCTTATTCCTTTTCCAGTTGTCAAGTAACACGTATTCCTCCATATGCTCATTTAAATAAGGATGGACAACCGCCACGTGATGCAACACAAATAAGTGAGCTTGTGTACGCTTGTCGACGTAAGGTGAGATCAATTTTGAGCCAATCGTACCCCGCCTCGAGTCCGCCCGTGTCGAGATATCTAACGCCAATAGGATCAACACCAGAACATACTCGCCACAAAATTATCGACCCTTCACCACAATCCCTTGAATAATGCTACCTTCTCGGTTGGGCAAGATTTCGAACTTTATCCTTCAAAGTACCCATATATCTCTCAAAAGGATAGCACCACTCAAAAAAAAAAACACCGGACCACACAAATTATACCTCTAACTAGATGGACAATGAGATGCAATCATAATGTCAAAGAATGCGGGGAAAAAACATCTCAAATTTTGCATAGAGTTTCAACTACTCTCAGCCCGCAAAGAATCGAGGGTCGACGGTTCTAGGACTTTCGCCGCATATCCGTATGGAAAATGAACAAAGTTCGGTACGGTGTGCCTCGACATGCTTCTAAGTATCCCACGAATTGCAATCGGTAAGAATACTTGCATCATGACATGACAATCGTGAGATTTCATACTCGATAACTTCAACTCACCATTTAAGGTAACAAATCGCTTCATATTCGATGAGTACCCGGGCTTGAACCTTAATACCATACAATGACTCGCAAAAATCCGTTTCTCAGCTTTCGACAGCGTGTAGCAAGCCGGGGGCATATAATTCTTCTCCGAATCATCCACCTTTTTTCTTTCCCAATTTCCTCATCAAGCCCTTCCTCCACTACTTTCTTTTTCCTTCCCGCCCCTTTTTTGAGCCCACAACTCCTGGCGAAGCTATTTTTTCCAAGTGAAGACGTGACGCTTTTAACATCCTTTTCGTCTTACCCGAATATTCATAAGTGTCGCAAGAATTGCATCACAAACATTCTTCTCAATGTGCATGACATCCAAACAATGTCCGACTTTTTAAATCTTCCCAATATGGGAGTTTCCAAAAATAGTAATTTTTCCATAATCCCGTAGTTCCATCAACGTCATTCGCAGTTTACTATAGATCGTTTCAATGCCCTTAACCCGATTATAAACTTCAAGATCAGCTAATGGTCTACGAGCAACTTCCTCTTCAACCGTCCCATCGAAGGCCTTTTTCTTAAATCGATAGGGATGGTCGCGTCTAAGGAGCCTTCGTGTGCGCATATAGACATGTTTGCAGCCCTTAATGTGTGTGTACTTCATGTCATCTATACAAATCGGTCACGGTTTTTTTTTTCCTTTTGGTCTTATACCCAGATAAGTTCCCATAAGCCGGAAAGTCGCTCATCAGATGTAAAAGCATGGCACGCAGAGTGAACATCTCATTAGCATACGCATCAAATACCGACACTCCTTCGTTCCACATCTTCGTAAATCTTCAATAAGTGGTCAAGGTATACATCTATGTCTTTTCCAAAGTTGTTTCTACTCCGATATGAGAAGCGACAACATGATGTACTTCATGCTTTCATGCACAACCAAGGAGGCAAGTTATAAATCACTAAAACTATCGGCCATGTACTATGCCGAGAACTAAGATCGTCTAAAGGGATTCATGCCATCCGTACATAATCCAAGCCTCACCTATCCTCGTTACCAAACGCGCTTATGCACCCTATCGATACTTTTCCACTTGGAAGCACATGGATGTTTCAAGAAACCGTCTTTCTTCCTACGATCTCGCATGCCACCGCATATTCTTCGATCTTTTTTTATCGAGAACATGCGCTTAAATGCAGGTATTATGGGAAGATACCAAACACCTTAGCTTGGGGGTCCTTCACTACCCCCACTCCCTTCACGCTTGTACCTTGATAATCCACAACGTGGACACTCATCTAAATGCTCATACTCATTACGATAAAGCACACAATCGTTTGGACAAGCATGTATCCTCGGTACTCTAAAACCGAAAGGACACATGAGTTTCTTAGCATAATAGTTCGACTTTCGCGGATCATTTCCATCAGGGGAGCATATCGCCTAAAACTTCCAACAACGACGTGAAACCGCAATCCGTCCAACCCGTTCGACTTAATATTGAAGAGTGTTATCACAATGGAAAGTTTGGTGTACTTTACAACCTGGATACAATGGCCTTTCAACAGCCTTAGCATGTGACTCAAACATACGAGGTCGTTGCGAGACCGATCTTCAACCTCTTGTATCATCTCGTCTACCCGATCTCTATCATCATCCCCATATTCATCATCACCATACTCACCATCCCTCGAAATCATCACCCAATTTATCCTTCTCCTCTTCACATACATCGTTCATTATCCTACAACTTCTGATATCTCCCTCCTCACCATGCAAACCCATACGTGGTAATGAGCCTAAACCTACGACTAAAGACATGCTCCCTAAGCAAATGAATACTACTAACCTTGCTCACATTTCCACAATCTAAACAAGGACAATAAAAGTCGACGCTCCGTAAGATGCTTCGATATTCTAATGCAATTTACAAAACCTCCGAGACCCCATTCACAAACTCAATCGATTCACGGCTACCATACATCCAAGTACGATCCATCTCATTCATGAAAACCTCTAATTAAACACAACCAATTATAAGTATCAATCATTTAAGCACATTCACATGCAAGACAATCAGCATATTGAAAACACGCACATACAAATGGAAAACACGCACATACAAATGGAGGCTAAGAGAGTCACATGTGCAAATGTATGCATGCATCCGAAGGTCCTTATCACTCCAACCTAACCTATCTTTGGACGTTTATCTCACTAGTGAATATATGTGACTCTTTCAATTCTAAGGAAAATCCTAGCCATTTTCCCTACGTTCTCCAAGTACACAATGTAGATAATCGATTATCTACATATGTACACAGAGAACAATGTAGAGAAACGACAAGCCAAGACTTTCCTTAGAATTGAAAATAAGACATACATTCACCACCTAAGTGAGATCAAACGTCCAAGGGCACGCCCCAAACAGGGACTATTCAAGACTTACTCCTAGTGAGTAAGTCTCTGAACGGGTATCTAGGCATATGATTGATGATATGATGATTCATATAACTTATACATTTCATAGCTTAATTAAATTGTTTTCATCCAATCTCATATCAAGAAATATACATACACATATATAGATTGAATCTACATATACACAATAAATGAAGATATATAATGAATTGTCTTTATCATAAATACATACCAATAACAACTAATATGGAGATCGATCTCTATATATACTCGCACTATCTCCTATTGATTTGCCGCTTCCAATATGCTAATATCTAGACACATAAAACCGAAAAAATTGTTAGCATATAGTAAATGCAAAAATTATAAGAAATACATTCATATATATAAATTATCATATCTTACCCACATTGAAACACATTACAACTAACTTTTCTCATTTAAACTATTAACAAATTATAAATGAAATTTGTTTGCATTAAACTAAGTTAATAGCTAATGTAGCTAATCAAATAATTCAATTAACATATTTTCGGGTTCCAAGCACGACCCTTTTGTATAACTTTTCGCAATTTCAGTCCCACTCAAATGCAACCTTTAATTTCTCTCCCAAACGAATATATAAACATATTAGAAAATAAAAATCAAAATAATTAAAAAGGCAACCTTGAATTTCTTGAACAAATGCGTGAGAGAGGGTGGGCGGCGCGCGTGTGGGTGGCGCGCAGTGGGTGGCGCACAGTGCACGGTGGGTGGCGCGCACCTGGCGGGCAGCGCTCGAGTGGCGGGGTGCGCAATCCGGTGGCGTGGGTCTCGCGTAGTTGCGCCGGGGATGGCGCGAGAAGGCCGCGTGGCGCGCACAGACGGTGGACCTGAGCTCGGGGGTGGTTGAATTCGAAAGCTGGGGCTCAGGGGTGGTTCAATTCGCAAGGGGTGGGCTCTGTGGGTGGTTCGCGCTGTGCGTGGTGAGATAAATTTTCGCGAGTTGATAAATTGGGTGGAGCGAGGGAATTAAATGAGACGCGAAATTGGGGGGAAAAATAAAAAAAAGGGCCGCGGTTGTATGGAAAACCGCAGCCTCTTCCATTAAGGGCCGCGGTCGGGCCCAAAACCGCAGCCTCTTTATTGCACGAAGGGCTGCGGTTTTGGGCCCGACCGCAGCCCTTAATGGAAGGGCTGCGGTTTTCCATACAACCGCAACCCTTTTACAACAGCAAATGGCTTTTTTTCCTCTAGTGGCAGATGACCTCTTGTGCTAGCGCTGGGTGGAGGAGTCATGTGCGTCGCACCCTGTGCCTAGTCCGACGCAAATAGCTTAGGATCTCGCCGTGTCTAATCCGACGCAGATCACGCCTCTCTCATCTCGCGACGAGGCTCGTGCCGCTCGACCCATGTCCGACGCAAATGGGCGCCACATCCGACGCAAATCGTCCATTCTGTACTAGTGTATCAACCATCTTCATCTCCAGTTCGTTAGTTTTCAAAGAGAGGATTTGGTTCTTGGGCTTGCGGATTTCGTGTCGAAAATAGGATCAAAGAACGGTTTTTCCGGGGTCTTTTATAGTGTGTTTCACCCCTTATTACTTCCCCTTAATCAAGTAAGATTCTTTGTCATGTTTTAATTACAGTTTTGGCTTAATTTCGAATTGGGGTTTTGTTAGTTTAGGGTTCTTGAGATAAATTGAATTGGGGGTTTTGATTTTAATTGTTTGGGTGTGGAATTGAATGAATAGAATGTTTATTTAGGTGTTTAGCGCTTAGTTTAGATTAATGAAATGTTAAGTAAACTTGTTGTTCAAAGAAATTTGTGGTGTAGTCCGTATAAATTACCTGTCGGTTTGTAAAATGCGGTTTTAAGCGGTTTCGGGCATTTTTAGCAAAAACACAATTTCACAAAAGTTATTCGTATTGAAATTTTATCCAAGATAGGCTCAAGAAACGCTTGATTTGGATCTCGTAGGAGGAAGTTATATCCATTTTAAGTTTCTTTTAAAATTGATAAATTGTATAGTTAATTTCGAGTGTTTCAAGTTTGAATGTTTTCATATGAATGTTGATTTAATATAAACTAAGGGAGATTTTAGTATTGTTGATATTGATTACTTTGGTAATCAAAGGTAAATGACAGTTTAAGTAAATAAGTTATAAGAATTAGTTATACTTACTTTTTTTTTTTATAAAAAAAAGGGTTGATGTTTTATAAAACTAAAGTTAATAAAAGCTCATTAACTATTTTAACCAAATCTATTAATATTTATTAAGTACATGTATGTTATATTGTAGATCCCGGTTTCATTGGTGAGCCGTTTTGACTGAGCTAGTTGGTTTGCTATAGTTTAAAAGGTAAGATTCCTTACACAAATCTTTAATAGTTACGAGAAAAGTCTACAAAAGATAAGATTTCAACTAAAACTTTCATTGTTACGAGAAAAGATTATAAAGGTATGTATCTGTCTTGAGTTGAGGTTGGTTTGAATAGTAGGATGTTCCTCCTAATACAAATAGTTTGTTTTCAAACCTGAATTATAGAATAGTTACATGAAAAGATTTATAGATAGTTTTATGTTTTTGAAACGGGTTGGGATTGCCTTTGTGGCGTCTCAAGGAATTGGAACCTTGTCGGGATGGTCTCGACATTTCGTAATAGTTGGGGGGGTACGTTGATCAGTACCTCGGACTTAGATCTTCTGCTACGGTTTGGCCGTTTGTGGGGTGTGCACACTAGGGGTCTTCGTCTATAAGTTATCCAGAGGGCCTAGCTAGCCCAAAGGCAAGGAAAGTTTGTTCCATTCCATAGATTTTATAACTCCATCTTTGTGAAGGTAAAGGAAAGAAAGGATTTGTTTTAAGGAAAATAAAGAAAAGGATTTGATGTAGAAAGGAATACAAGAAAAGGTTTTATAAAGCTTCGCTACTTATTATTTTGATTCAAAAGAAGATGATTTGTAGGATATATTATTATCCTACCGCATATATGTTTGGCTTTACCGTATGAATCTTGCTTACCTAGGTTTGGCCGATACTACATACCCGATATGTGCGAGTACATGAAGATCTTACATGTTGGGTGTGAGGTGAGGTGTGGGCCGAGAGCAACGTTCCACCAACTTTTACTAGTTAAAGTTGTAGTAGTTCTTTAACCGATGCACTATTTATGTATACGTATTATCATTTTGAGACTTAAAGTTGTAATATTAATTCACCTAAACCTTTACTGATTTGACTCGTAATAGTTTAGTTAAGTTTTGCTTTGACTTAGATTCGCCTACGTAGCTTATCCTTAACGGTTATTCTCGCAATAACCGTGGAATAACACTTTTGGAATTTCGGTTAATTATGCATGAATGTGGATCCTTTTGATCCGGATAAGGATTATTGAGAATTTGGAGGCTCGGGTTTTATTGAAGGAGGTTTATAATTGGACGCGAGTCCTAAATTAAATTTTAGGCAATAATTTTTCGGACGGAGCTTTGCACGATTTTTTCGTAGAATTTTAATATCATTTAATTTAGATAGTAACTCGAAATTCGAGGGTGTTATAAGTTTGTGTTTTGTCCTTCCAAAAAGCTTCCTCGAGCGATAGTGTTGGATCATAGTTATAAGCAAACCTACCCAACCATGGCATTGTTCTCTTGTTCCCGACTTGAGACTAGAGTGTGTCTTACACGTGGCCACCTCTTTAGCGTGGGTACGAAGCGTGGGATCAATCTCTTAGTCATGGACCCTTTTCCGATCGAACCTATACCCGACCAATAGTTTCAAACATAGAACTCGGACTTTAGGTGGGAACTTTTGCATCCATGTTATATGACATTTGCCTCGTGATTGCAATTTTTGCTCGCTATTATCTTGTCAAATTGTCGTTATTATGCGTCGTTCCTAAAATCGTGTCTAACAAACAAGAAAATTCGTCAATCGGCCAATTCGTCGCCTAAATCCCCGAGAAACGTGTCGGGAGTAGTGTGCCAAGCGCAATAAGTTGCGATTGGGCGCACAACTCCCCGCGCCAGGCACGCACTGGCCGTGGCGCGCGCGAAGAATGCTGCGCGGCACGCAACTCGCGCATCGCGTGCTTTTCGTCGATTTATTCGTCGTAATGGTCGATCCTAACGTTCACCCTATGCTTGTCTATCCGCATCCGCGTAATACATGGTCATTCTAGGAGTCTCACCTAATCAAACATTCAAAACCGGTCTTTTCATGCAAGGTCGAGTTTGTCCTAAAAAGTGCATCTAAAGTGGTCATTGTAGAGTTAGAGTTGTCATGCATGTCTACCTCTTCCCATGTTCTCCCTGCTGTTCAACTAATCTTCCCTGTCAATCCTACCTTACCATATTCAATCAACTTCAAAAACTTACATTTTTCAAAATCAATCCTACACCCTCTTCTATTCTACTCTTTTTCAAAAACATTTACAAATCATAATCATACACGACATTTACAAAAATATCTTCAAAAATCAGTCCATCATCTTTTCCTAACAAAAGATAAAACAAGGGGTTCCTTTCAAAAATGAATTTCGAAAATTCTAAGTCCAGTACAAACACCTTCATTCAATTCGTCCAACCAAATTCAATCCAATTCACTTGCATTCATTCTAGGCCCATATGCATTAGAGTCCACTTTGCATTCATTTAGGCCCATGTGCGTTTCAGTCCATACATTTACTAGCATTGAGTCGATCTTAGGCACATATAAGTCTAGTTCATTTTAAAGTCTAGGCCCATCTGCATCTTTATGTGAAGTCTAGCACAAGTCTATTCCTTAATCAATTCCAATCTAAGTATAAGTCTAGTCCAATCCAAATCTTAGGTCCATTTAGGCCCAATTCATTCCTAGGTCTAGTTTGCATATAATGCAAACCCTAGTCAGTCTTCGGACTATAAAAGCCAGTCTTACGACTATAAAGTCAGTCTACGGACTATAAAAGCCCAGTCTTAGGACAATAAAGTCAGTCTACGGACTATAAAAGCTCACTCTTATGACTATAAAGTCGGTCTCACGGACTATAAAAGCTCGGTTTTAGGACTATAAAAGTCGGCCTATGGACTATAGAAGCTCGATCTTAGGACAATAAAGTCGGTCCACTGACTATAAAAGCTCAGTCTTTGGACTATAAAGTCAGTCTACGGACTATAAAAGCTCAGTCTTAGGACTATAAAGTCAGTCTACGGACTATAAAAGTCAGTCTTAGGACTATAAAATTTCTCTACATCTAGTCTGCTTTATATGAGTTCAGTCTTCTTAGGACTATAAAATTTTACTAGGTCTAGTTTGCATCATATGTAAACCCTAGTCAGTCTACGGACTATAAAAGTCAAGTCTACGGACTATAAAAGTCATCCCCTCGGCCTAATCATTCAATCGCCAGCATAGTCCAGTCCAGTCCATGTCTGCATTTGCATATAGTTAGGCACATGTCTCCATCATAGTCAAGTCCAAGAACCCATAATCATTTCCATTTCCATTTCCATTTCAAAATCCTTTCCCATCTTTCTTTCCATTTCCATTCTCCAAGTTCCCCATTTCTATTTCTCCTCCCCATTTCGCATTTCAAAAACGTTATTTCTTAAAATTTACGCGGTCCATCTTATTTCTGTTCAGGACAGGTCGTGAGATTATAACTTGGGAACGTCCGACAGAGAGGCAACAAGGTCGACCTACTCCCAGACTCGTCAAGCGAACACACACCTCCCCCTTCCCCCGCGACAAGAGAAAAGGACATTTGAGGTTCGACGCATAAAAAATGACACAAAAGAACGATGACACATTTAAAAGGGTGCGTAGGGGGAGAAATTTTCTTCCTTTTTGAGTTGAGTCAAGGAACGAAAAGGGGCCCAGATGACCTATGAGACGAAGACCTATTCCTCATTTTATGCTTTCCGGATTCCCATAATGGGGAAAAACATTGCAACTATTTACCAAGTCAAAAATAAGTGTGATTCATTCCTAAACTAAACCAAACACATGATATGAGGAATCAAGTTCTGAGCCTATACCACTTCTGTTTCCTTCTTGATTCTAAACCCATACCATTTATGAACCAAACACCCTCTCCATGCGTTTAATAGTTTAATCCCAATCCTATACTCAATAAACATCTCAGAACTTCAAAATATTTGTAAATATAAGCTCTCCTGCATCAATCTGATCAAGGCCAATCTGATAATACACATGTTGACACTTGACATATAGTTCTACAAGGCTGATAGATGTTTTTATTAGACTATATTAATATTAGTGTTAGAATATTAATTATTCTTGTGATTGATTATGTGTATCCTAATTTAACTAATATGTATGCTGTTAATATGGGATTGTATTCCCTAACTTTAGCTAGTTATTATTGACCTCCCATGATTCGTGGGATTAGGGAGCTAATCTAGGAATAAGCTATTTGTATAAATTGTATCTTGTATTATGAAAGAGAGAGGGGAAATAACATCTATTATGGTATCGAGCCTCTTTCGATTCTCTTCGCTTCCGCTACATCTTCTTCACCTCCAAATTCCTTTTCTTTATTCCTTCACCATGCCTGACGACGCTCAACCATCAAAACCATCCTTCTCCCCTGCATATTCGGTTTCGAATATCAAGAATTTTGTTCCCATCACTCTCGAAATCGAAAATGTTCATTACGCTTCATGGGCCGAGCTCTTCATCAATACCACTCGTGCCTTTGACGTCATTGACCATATTGTTCCTCCCAAGGACGCTGTCCCTACGAAGGATGCCAGTTGGCACCGTCTTGACGCCAGTGATAAGCAATGGATCTATAGCACCATTTCTATTGATCTCTTACACACCATCCTTGAACCGGTGCTACGCCCGTAAAAACGTGGGACCGTCTCAAGGATATTTTTAACGACAATCAAAACTCTTGTGCCGTCACTCTGGAACAGCAGTTCAGCGCCATCCACATGGACAACTATCCAAATGTCTCGGCCTACTGCCAAGCATTGAAGATGCTTGCCGATCATCGCCCAACGTCGGATCTCCGTGTCCGAGACCCGACCGGGTGCTCCAACTTGTGACACATTTATCTGAGGGTTATGACAGCGTGGCTACTATCATTCAGCAGAGTGACCCGCTGCCGTCGTTCTACAAGGCCCGCTCCATGCTCACCATGGAAGAAGCTCGGAAAACCAAAGCTGCTGGTCGGACCGATGATCATGCTCTTGTTGCTGCCGCGTCTGACACTAAGCCTCCGCATTCGTCCAACCATGGTGGTCATTCTTCCAACCCCAACTCCAATTATAAGGGGAAGGGGAATCGCCATCATAAGGGTAATTATCGGGCAAGAATCCAGGGGTGGACATTCGGCGGCTAGCAGTAACCCAACCAGGCAATGACGCAAACACGTCCCCGCTTCTACTGGGCGTGGGTCCCTCTTGCTCAGTGGCCTGGCTCATCTCAACACGGGTGGACCGCGCCCCCATGTCCCTATCCTACTTCTGGGTGGACTCCTCCTGCGGCCAACAACACGGCCGGGCGTCCTCGGCCCCTAAACCTCGCAGAAGCCTTTTCGCTTCAACTCGGGTGCTCGGGCATGCCACCTGGGGCATTGGTTCCTACGGTACTTGGCCGCGGTGATGCAATCGCTTAATCTTCAACAATCCGACGACAACTATTATATGGACACCGGGCGTCGTCTCACATGAACTCTAATAACGGTAATCTTGTTTCTTATTCCGCTTTGAAGTGATAATCGTACAATTGTAGTCTGTAATGGTAATCTGCTTCCCATTCGTGGTGTTGGTCATGCTACCCTTCCCTTCCCTAACCAATCTCTGCAACTAAAAAACGTGTTACATGTCCCCCGCCTCATTAAAAATCTAGTATCGGTTCGCAAATTTACAATTGATAATTGTGTTTCCGTTGAATTTGACCCGTTTGGTTTTACTGTGAAGGATCTCAAGACGGGGATGCCGCTTATGAGAAGTAATAGCACGGGGGATCTCTACCCTCTTCTTCCTACCCACCACACCGACACCGCACCAACTCAAGCCCACACCGTTTTTCGCCCGACATTTGGCACGGCCAGTTTAGGTCACCTGGTCCTAGTATTTTTCATTCATTACGTAATAAATCCGACATTTCATGTCGTTCTCGTAAGTCTATGTCCTTGTGTCATTCATGTCAATTGGGTAAGCATATCAAACTTCCCTTTAGCGAGTCTTTGTCAGAAACTTTAGGCCCATTTCATATAATTCATACAGATTTGTGGACGTCTCCGGTCCTCAGTTCAAATCAACATCGCTATTACGTTTTATTTCTAGATGATTATACCAACTTTTTATGGACCTTTCCTATTGCACAAAAATCTCAAGTTTATGACATTTTCACTAAATTTCACAACATGATAAAAACCCAATTTAATTCTCATATAAAGACTTTACAATGTGACAATGGCCGCGAGTACGATAACTCTCCTTTCCATAAATTTTTCGGGTCACACGGGATCCTTTTCCGCTTCTCTTGCCCGCACACCTCCCCACAAAATGGTAAGGCTGAGAGAAAAATCCGAACTCTTAACAATATGGTCCGTACACTTCTCATTCACGCTCACTTACCTCCCTCAATGTGGCACCATGCCCTTGCCATGGCTACTTACCTCCATAACATACTTCCTAGCAAGGCCAACAATTTCAAATCCCCCACATCGAGTCTCTACTGTCGCACTCCGTCCTATAGCCACCTACGCACATTCGGATGTCTATGCTACCCGCATATCCCGTCCACCACCATCCACAAACTCGCCCCAAGAGCGACCCCGTGCGTCTTCTTAGGCTACCCGTCTTCTCACCGTGGATACAAATGCTATGACCTTCACACTCGGAAAATTATTATTGCTCGTCATGTAACCTTTGATGAAACCAATTTTCCTTTTGCTGGTCAACAACCCACGGCCCACATTCCCTATGACTTTCTCACTCATGACCCCTCTCCTTATGTGGCCCATCAACTTCAACAATCTCCCCAAACTTCTCCCTTACTCGAGCCCATTATCCCCAACTCTCCTTCAACCACAACCTCTGCCAACCACAATACGAACACCGATTCCCTCACTGCATATACGGATGCCGACTGGGGTGGCTGCCCCGACTCACGCCGCTCCACCTCCGGGTACTGTGTTTATCTTGGCAACAATTTAATATCTTGGTCGTCAAAACGGCAACCCACTGTTTCACGGTCCAGCTCAGAGGCCGAGTACCGCGGCGTTGCAAACGTCGTGGCCGAGTCATGTTGGCTCAGAAATCTGTTACTTGAGTTACTATGCCCTATCCGACGTGCTACTGTTGTGTATTGTGATAATGTGTCGGCTATTTACTTATCGGGAAACCCGGTTAATCATCAAAGAACGAAACCCATTGAATTAGATATCCATTTTGTCCGGGACAAAGTCGCATTAAATGAAGTTCAAGTTCGCCATGTTCCATCGCGATATCAGTACGCCGATGTCTTTACTAAAGGTCTGCCCAAAATTCTGTTCAACGATTTCAGGTCCAGTCTCAATGTCGGCTCACCTCCCGCTTCGACTGAGGGGGCGTATTAGACTATATTAATATTAGTGTTAGAATATTAATTATTCTTGTGATTGATTATGTGTATCCTAATTTAACTAATATGTATGCTGTTAATATGGGATTGTATTCCCTAACTTTAGCTAGTTATTATTGACCTCCCATGATTCGTGGGATTAGGGAGCTAATCTAGGAATAAGCTATTTGTATAAATTGTATCTTGTATTATGAAAGAGAGAGGGGGAAATAACATCTATTAGTTTTTTATGCCTTAGGTGCCATAGGCCCACGAGAGATAGGGTGAAGTATAAAGGATGAGGGAAGACATCTATAAATATAGCCTGAATAAACGTTTAACGATGAGTTGAACTTACCTTGTCTCTGGCAAGTGGTTCGGACAAGAAGATAGTGATAAGCTTATGAAGATAAGCATTGTACATATACGTCATATCTTCATCATCATTCTGTGGGGAGAAACACATTATGTCCTCGAAAGGGCAGATAGGAAACACTAGATAGATTTGATTACTGCCCCACATCTTCTAAACAATCATCTCAAAAGGTACCTGATAAGCAGCAGTTCGAAGGACTTTGTCGAGGAAAAATTGAAACACGTTGTTTGAGAAGATGACTTCCAAACAAGAATTGATATTCTGCAAGTCTTTGGACGAAGCACTAGAGATTGCGTCCCTTGCCGCGATTCCCTCTTGTACTAACATCAAATGTACTGACCACGCCAATCTTACACAATCAACCAAGCCGCTAATATTTGGATCATTAACAGGAGCCATCACCTGACAATATTTGAAATCATGTGAAACTAGATTCCAGGATATTTAGGATCAAATGTGATGTTCACAACACTAGACTATATCATGTTGCTCTCAGGCTTTAGTACATGTATGAGGTGGTATTACTTATTAGTGTATTACAATAACTTTATTATAAGTCGGTCGTACACAAAACTTTGCTAAACAAAAAAATACGTTGAGCATCCGTAATGGGGGACTCTTATTTTGGTATCTCTTAGTCTCTCTCCTCTTCCACCTCATCTCTATATAAAGATAAAAGTCACCTACTACATACCCAAAGAAATGCACTATCTCTTATTGGTGTTCCTTCATAAATATGCATGAGTTGTCAACATTTTCCGTCCTCCATTTGCCGAATGTCAATTTTTTGTAATTCAATAGTTGACTCTTATTAAGAGCACATAGCTCTTGATTTAGAAATATTCACACTATCTTTTATTAAGAGCCCTCCATTACACACCTAAGAGCTAGTTCTTAAAATTAAGAGTCACCTAAGAGCCCAAAACTGATGCTCTAACATAATAAAGTAGAAATTCTCAAAATATGCAAACAATATATTGATGGTTTCTTCATTTGTGCTTGGCACCCTCTAAACATACTAAAATAGAATAAGAAAAACTAGAAGAAACAAGTTCTTTCCAAAACTGCAGTCTGCATAACATATTTTGATTTGTGAATCACAATAACTACTTAATCCTCCGCAATTTGAACAATGGTCTTGCCAGTGTTATGCCCACAAAGGAGACCCACAAAAGCTGAAGGTATACTCTCAAGGCCAAAAGATATATCTTCAAGAACTTGCATTTGACGTGCATGAAGGTAGCTAGTTGTTGTTGACACAAAATCTGCAACATTCTGTTCATCCATATAATCTAGAATTAAGAATCCTTGGATAGTGATCCGCTTATAAACGACATCGATCATGTCAGGAGCAGCTCTTCTTCCTGTAGGATCAGTGTACTGAGATATTACCCCGCAAACAACCACCCTACCAAAAGTGTTCATGTTTGCAACTGCTGCTTCTAGCATTTCTCCTCCCACATTGTCAAAATATATGTCAATTCCTTCTGGGAAGTATCTGCATTTCGTTGGTTTAAACACTCAAATCTCACCACTATGATCAATATAGATGATTGTACTCATAAATGGTTAGTTTTCCGATGCTTAACTAGTTAGTTAGGTACTCTGATCCCTCTGTCTTTTTTTTGTTTTTCCTACTTTTACTATGCACGTTTGTTAGACCTTAAATATCTTTCATTACATATTCATAAAAATTATACAAGTTTAATATTAATAAAGTGCTCAACTACTTCGTTGGAGGACGAATCAAACAATCCTCACGTATTATATTTTTTCTTATATATTGAAAAGAATTTAGAAGATTCTCTGTAGTTGTGAATAGTGTCAATATTCCAAGTAGGAAGAACAAAAAAATACAGAGGGAGTATTCGACATTAATAAATCGTGATTCATGAGGGGTGTTACCATTATCAAAAGTCAAGAGGTCAATTTGCCACATTCGCCGTGTTTTCTTTTTATTGTATTAGGAGAAATAATTACATAAAAGATCTTGTTATAGTTATGATTTAGGAGTGACCTTTTAAGAGCTAAGTTGAAGTCACCCTCTTCTTTGTAATTGAATGCATCATCAAAGCCAAGCTTATCCTTCAATAAAGCTACCTGTAATATAATCATATTAGAGGGAACTGCCAAAGAAATGAATACAAACATCAAATTCAGAACAATAGTTATTCTTTTATCTCTGAATAAGTGATGTGTTTCACTTGTTAAAATCAGTTTTTGATAACCCTAAAATAATTTGCATGAATAAATTAAAGTGCCCCTAGTGGGGATTGAACTTGCAACCTTGAGATTAAAACGAATGTGTTCTCTTTTCCAATATACAAGCTTAACTTAGTTCTTTAGGAATGTAATCATTCTCTAGGATTTTTTATCTTTCATTAACTCTATTGTTCTTTCCCAGCTTGTACAAAAGCTAGGATGTTAGATAGTTTTGTGCTGATGTGTAATAATGTAAAACATTATCTAACATCTCCATCGTTTACGAAAGATACCCTACATGAGCAAATGAGTAGCAAAATTAACCACGAATACATACAAATTCCTTTTTTAACTGTTCCGACCTTATACACCTAACTTATTTGAATGAAAAACCAAATAGCCATAAATAAGCAAATGAACAACAAAAATATCATTCGCCATTGAATACACATAAACTCAAACCGTAGGTGGACAAGTTAAAAAGGGCTGACCTTTTCTGGGTTCCTGCGCATCCCACAACATAGCGGCCTAATAACTTAGCGTATTGGCCTACTATATTTCCCACTGATCCTGAAGCAGCTGATACCAACACCCTCTCTCCCTTCTTCGGCTTGCCCAAACGAAAAAATCCAACATATGCTGTGAGCCCACTCAATCCTACAAGTACAAAAAGAAAATTGAAATCTGACCCATTTTTAATGGTCTGGGTCTAGAATTTTGAGACCCATTGGGTCTGGGTCTGGGTCTGGATCTGATAGATTCAAACCCAGATCCGTCCCAGACCCGCCTCACATACCCATTTTCTTTTACATATTAAATATATATATATATATATATATATATATATATATATATATATAATAATAATAATACAAAGTATATAAGAGCAATTAAACATTTTACCCTAACATTTTTTAGTTTTTAGTTTTTCTCGCAACCATTGAGTCAAGTGACTCAAGTTCTCGAGCCATAAACTTCTCATTTTATCCATCGCCGATCGAGACTCAAACCAACTTGTAGTCTATATTTCAATTTGGAATGTTTTGTAGAATAATTAGACTAATATTTTGGTATTTTATCATTTTAATAACTAAAAAATTGGGCGTATAAAAACCCCTTTGTCATCTCTATTCTTTATGCTAATACTAAATTCTGTGGTAGAGTAGAAATGTGGAACAATCTTGTGAATTTTGGGAAAAATGTTCATCTTCCATGGCTTGTTTTAGGAGATTTTAATGAAATTACTTTTGCTCACGAAAAAATAGGAGGTAATAAACCTAAAGAACACAAAATGAGATTATATAGAGATATTATGGATATTTGCAACCTAAAGGACTTGGGCTTTATTGGTAGTAAGTTCACATGGTTTAACAAAAGGAAAAAACAACCGATTTTTGAGCGCCTTGATTGTTGTTGGGCTTCTCCTAGTTGGATTATGGACTACCCGAATGCCATTGCAAACAACCTTCCAAGGCAAACTTCTGATCACAACCCAATTCTTCTTTCCCTAAACCACATAAATCAAATCCGAAACCATGTCAAAAACTTCAAATTTGAGCCATATTGGATCGCTGAACCTGGGTTTGAAAAATGGGTGCACTCAAAATGGGCTGAAAATTCTAATGCCTTTTCCTCCAAACTCATGGGCCTCAGAGTGGATATACCTAAGTGGGTGGATAACAATTGTAATATCTTTAGAAGTAAAAAAAAAAACTTATGGCCCGTCTTAGTGGTGTCCAACTCGCCTTGCAAGCTGATCCAACAAACTGTTTTTTGTTTGACTTAGATTCCCACCTAAATAGCAAACTAAACTTGGTCTTGGACCAAGAGGAGTGCTTCTGGCAGATGAGAGCTAGGACAAACTGGATCCTTCAAGGTGATAGGAATACCCATTTCTTTCATCTTTCCACAATACTTAGGAGAAAGTCTAACCGGATTAACAGGCTTAAGGATGATACTGGTAATAGTACAATAGACCAAAATAGTATTGAAAAAATGTTCATTGAGTACTACAAAGACTTGTTCAATACTAATCACCCCGAAAATCCGCAGCAAGTTAGCTCCCTTGAAACTATTGGCTGTGCTCAGATTCCTTCCATTATGGATACTAAGGACGCCCTTTTCTCTATTAGTGGTACCAAGGCTCCAGGGATGATGGGTTTCATGCAATCTTTTTCCATCACTTTTGGGATAACATAAAAAATGACTACTATGAATTGATTAAGAAGATTTTTAAGGACTATGCCATATCTCCTTCTCTAAACACAACTTTGATCTCTCTAATCCCAACTTTGGTTAATACAACTTATAAAATTGTTACAAAAATCCTCGTTCAAAGAATTCGCACTCACTTACATGATATTATATCTCCTAACCAAAACAGTTTTATCTCCGGGAGAGGTTTTGAGGTAAATGTCATCATCGCCACTGAAATCCTTCATTCCATGAAGAAAAAGAAGGGTAAAAAGGGTCTTTTTGCGCTCAAACTTGATCTTGAAAAAGCCTATGATAGGCTAGAGTGGTCCTTCATTGAACATTGCTTGACTATGTATAATTTTAGTTCAAACACAATTAAATTAATTTTGAGTTGTGTTTCTTCCACGTCCGCTACGATTCAAGTAAATGGGCACCGTACCCAATCTTTTCTACCCACTAGAGGGATCTGTCAAGGGGATCCCTTGTCACCTTACCTCTTCATCCTTTGCCTAGAATACCTTTCTAGGAAGATCCATGAAGATTGTTTCCATAAAGATTGGAAACCCTTTAAGCTTAGAGGGGGGGAAACTGAAATTTCCCACCTTCTTTTTGCTGACGACATTATCCTTTTTGGTGAAGCGAGTCAAATAACCTTGACCACTATGAAAATAGTTCTTGAAAATTTCTTTTCTATCTCAGGGCAAAAAGCAAATGATTCGAAAAGCATGGTTTATTTCTCCCCAAATACCTCAATTGAGATGTAGGATGAGTTTGAGCAGGAGTTGAATATTATGAGTACCCATGATTTAGGGATTTATCTTGGTTTCCCGCTATGCCATAGAAAACTTCAAAAGGGAAACTCTCTTTCATTTTAGATAAAATGTCCTCCAAATTAGCTTCTTGGAAAGCTAGAGCTTTAACTAAGGCTGGCCGTTTGATCCTTATAAACTCCACCCTCCATACAATCCCGAGATATTTCATGCATGTTATAAACTGTCCAAAATATATCATCAAAAAGTTCGATGCCATTTGCGGCAATTTTTTTTAGAGTGGGAGTAGTGAGAAAAATAAAATTTATTGGATTGCTTGGAAGAAGTTCTATAAACCTAAATAAAATGGGGGTCTAGGGTGCCTGTCTAACATAGCTATAAACAAGGTTAGCCTAGTGAGGCTATGTTGGAAGCTAGATAATCACACCACTTGGCTGCTAAATTTTTCTTCATGAGAAGTATGTCAAGAATAAAACCCATCCTACTAGTTTTAGGAAAGATTCTTACCTTTGGAGAGGTGTGGGGGTAGGTTGGGAGGATTCCAAATCCTTGCATCAAAATTTACTCGTCTCTCTCATTATCCTCCTTCACCATCAGCCACTCTCATTCAAACCTTGTAGGTCAAAAGTTCCTTCTTTAAGCCACCTTAGTCTGGATTATGGCCTTAGGCAGAATAAGTCATCATTGCTTCGATGGAGACCTAATTTGCTCTATTATCCTCCTTCCCCATCAGCCACTCTTGTTTAGAACTTCTAACCCAAAAGCTCCTTTCTAAAACGCTTTAATCTGGATATAGCCTTAGGCGGATTCACTAATGATTGCTTCAACAGAAACCTGATTCGGTAATCTACCAGGAAGCTTGCAAGCTTTAATATTCCACAATTCATGTAGAAGTTTCTTTGGGTTTTTTTAGGTGTCTTAAGCCTTGCATGGCTTTATAAGTGGATCATCAATTTGTAAGTACGTTATGTGGATTTTGATTTTTAAAGGTCAAAAGTTGACGAGGTTGCTCTGCTTTTCTATCAGGCTTATTTACCTAGGAGATTGAGATGTTATCTTTCATATTCGCCAATCGTCATCATCCCATCAAGAACAGTCCTTCCTACAAATCAAACAGGAGATCCATGCTGGAGCACAGGACAAAGTCAGCCCTAGCAGCCAAGATCTTCATCAGTGCATTGATTGGATATGAATAGTCATTTTCTTGGGGTTTCCCTTCCAGTAGATTGGCTTTGCAAATTGGACCATTAAGTGGGTCTGCCTACTTCCCCTTTGACATTGTGCAGCATCGTACTTAAATTTTTAAGGAAACAAAATTTTACAGATATCAATGAAATGGGGGCAACTTATAACACTACCTCTTTTTTTTTCTTGTGCCTAAGGAAATGCAACAATATTTTCTCTGCTACCAGATGCTAAAGGTGAACCATATAAAGATGCACAAGCACCCTACTTTGTGTATAATATAGCACTGGCAAGAAGATAAAAATAATATACAACTGGCCCACCACTCCCACCATGTGCATTTCCCACCTAACACAACGACACTAATACAAAGGTATTTAAATAACTATATGAAGAGACCAACTTAAATAAATAATATAAATAAATAAGCCTAATTCGAGTATTCCAGAATGGAAGTTTCAACCCAGAAGTCAGTTTCAAAAACAATTATCATTTCATTCTCGCAACTCAACCCGGAGCCCAAAACCAAGAAGATTCCCAACAACATGTCTGCAAAATATATAACAACAATCCTCAATCGGTGGGAGTAATTACCCAGGTTCTCAGGAACAAAAGAAATCAAAGTCTATTCCAGACATAGATTAGTAAGAAAGGAAATAATAAAGCCAAGACAACTACAACATGCATTCATATCCATGAAGCTCACAAGTGATACAAGTGAAAGTAAATATCAAGTAAATAAGATCAAATGAATAAATCATCTCAAAAGTACTTAAATAATAATAAAAGCAATGGTACAACAAGTTATTGAGTCAGAAACCGAACGCCAGTGAATCGCAATTCACTTCCTAAGGTTTGTCGGATCGTAATCTCCGAGGTCGCCTATGGGCTTACGTTCCCCACTTGCCCGTGTCTAAGAATGGCCAAACTCCCGATGCGAGGGGTAGAACATGCGGAACTCTCTGACCTCTCGGACGACAACAATTAACCCAGGTGTACCCGTAGTTCGCAAACCAGGTGGTTGACATGTTCTTCACCGGGGACTACATCTATCCCACCGGATGTTCTTATCTCAAAATAAAATCATAAATATCATCAAAGTATCATTCATCTCAAAAATATTTGTCAAAGGGATGCCACCCGGCCTTATACCCATAATTCATCAAAAATAATTCTTTAAAATTCCTCAAAATAGTAACTTACAAACTTACAACAAATGTCTTCAACAATAAATACTTTGAACATCACTAAGCATCAACAATGATAATAAACTAGTTTTTACAGCACTAACAGTTCAATCAGAAATGCATCATATCAAATAAGATCACCAATTAACTCCAAGGCTTATTAAATAAATGAAACGTACACGACTAATCATTTTTACATAAACCAAACGTAAACATAATGATACTCAATCATACTCACAGTAACCTACTAAACACCAGCTTCCAAGAACATAAAAGGTCACAAATTATTTCTGATTAACAAGCCCTTAAATAATTAAAAAGAATATCCTCAAACTCATAACAAAAACACAATAATAATTATTAAACTAATAAGCACGATCAGTAAAATTATCATACGACCATTATGGCTCTAGTGACATGGTACAAATTTTATTTCTAATTTTTGGACTCTAAAAGTATTTTTAAACGTTAATTTACAGAATACTCAATAAAGCCAATATAATAAATAAAAATAAAAATAAACGCCCAAAAATTACCAAAAATTCACATAACATGCATAAACTCGTAATACATAATATACAAAGAAATAAATTTTTCGACCTCCAGAAATAATTTTCACGATTTATATACTGACAGACACGAAAATGCAAAAACAGATAAACCAATTAAATAAACCTGTAAACAGTAGGCAAAAATTATTCCAAGGCATGAAATACATACTACACATATAACATGATTCACGAAAAATAATTTCAGCAATTTTAACATTCGTTCAATAATTATTTTGCAATTAAGCCAAAACGCACAAAATACCAAATAAATCGAATAAATACTAAAACTCAGACGAAAATTATTTTTTTTTGTATACAATATTCATACAGCATGCCTCAAGTATATTCACGTCAAATTTCATCAATAATTTCATTCAAAAAGTATTTTAAACAATTCCTAGCGTAATAATCTAAAACCGAAAAATACTCTAATCTCTATCGTTCTAAGATAACTACTAGTTACCTGGAACGTCGGGAGGAGAGCTGAGTCTAAAGAGATAGTTAAGAGTTACGCATACAATCCAATTCCTCTTCTATCCCCAAAGCACAACGAACGAGAATTGTAGCAACAAGTCACTAGGCGTTTTCTTCTTGAACATTAAAAATCTCATTTCGTGTTGTTCTGGTCCGACCATGAGTTCCGGCGATTAAAAGATCTTATTCACAATCGCTCCGGTCAAAGTGAATATTAAGATGTTATAAACGTTCTGTCCAAATATGAAGACGATCCAACGGTTAGATCTTCGACTACCGTTATTTTCGTGAAGGTGTGACAGGAAAAACCGGGTTGAACCTTTCTCTTCTTTTCCTCTTCTTTTTCTCTCTTTCTATTCTTGAAAACGGCGTGGGTTAAATGAGAATGATGCTGAACTTCTCTTATTAAAAATCAGAATTTTATGGCAAGGAAAAAATGAAGGGTTTAGGAGAATGTTAATGAGGGATTAAATGAGCGGTTACAAGAGATCCAAAGGTTAGCTTAATAAGCACCAAAACTCTTCATCCACCACTCCATAATTGCTGATTTTCAGCCAGCATGACACGCCACATGTGATGCAACATTTCATCACCCAAGTCGGTCCATCAACGTTACAAAAACGCTACGCGACAACACCGCATCCTAAACGCCTAAATAAATAACGAAACTAATATAACCTTTAAAATAATTAACTAGCAGCTTAAAATAAATATATATAAATATACACAACATATAAAAATATATACACATTTTCACAACATGTTCCAAAATAATTTAAATAATAAATTATTTATTTTTACGAAAAATATCATTTTAATGTAAACAAACACCAAGAATAAAGGATGAAAATTACGGGGTGTTACAATACAGCCTATCGGTCCCACTCCAGACTCTGCACCTGAAAATATATCTAGTTAATGGAACCCTAATGCCTATTGTAAGTACCACCAAGGGAATGGACATCCAACATCTGCGTGTTGGGCCCTAAGGAATACTCTGCAAGACATGGTTGAAAGTGACAGACTTCCGATTCCGCCGGCAGCAAAAGTCAGCAACAACAACAACCCCTTGGGCATCGTGTCAACAGTGCAGGGGGCTTAGTCATTTAACATTGGTTTTCTAGGTTGAGTCGGAGAGTCCCTCCCCTAGCTCCTTCATTTCCCTTCCTGTCGAGTCTATGTCATTTAGGATTTTTTATTTCTAATAAGCCTTGTTTCATTCATTTTCAATTAATAAAATAACGCATTTTCTTTTTCATCTTCATTGACCTTCCATCATTTTATTTATGCTTCTAATTCAATGATGAAACTTAAGTCACCTAACGAACTTGACTAACAGTAAGAATAAAAGAGATCTGAAAAAAAAGAGAAAAATGAAAAAAAATGGACATACTTTGGATTAAGAGTTATTCCCCCTCTTCCCTCCATCATCCATAAACCATCATCTTCATTAGCCAAATATCTCTTCGACATCAAAGCTCCACAAATATCCTTCAAACCTGCCAGTGCCCATAACCAATAGCTTGTGTGCAAGCATTACTATATAAAAATAAAAATAAAGATCAATGCCAGGCAAAATACAAAATAAAAAAGTGAAAGAAATTCAAAATGCGAAAAAAAAGAATAAATGCAAAAAAGAAAAAAAGCCAAAGGCAAAATAAAAAAGTTAAGCTAGGGGGCTTGCAAACAACTTCTACCCCTCATTTCAAAATCCTTCAATCCATCAAAGCCTTAAAACCAATCCATGATCCATATCTTAGCCCATCCAACTAAACAATCATCAAAGCCATAAACCTTCCCTTTCATCAACCCTAACTCATTTTCCAAGGTATGTCCAAGCCCGCTAGGTTGAAAACCCGAAAGGGCGGCCTAGGCAAAAGTTAGGGCACAAAAAAGAATTGTCACCCCCGAACTCAATCTTTGATTCACTTTGACCATCTATGGAGTCAGGACGGGGAAATCTACATTGGATAATTTGTCCCTACGGTTTTCCCATATCCAATTAAGTTTATGATTCTTCCTAAAAAGAATTGTTGGCGACTTCTTTCAAAACAATTTTCAATAAAACCTTTACAGTGAGGTAGTCAAATCTAATGCACGCTCACACCGCGTAGGCGAAATAAAAACACGCCTACAAAGAGTCATAAATCCAAATGTGAAGTGTTGAATTTCCTTAAATATAATATTTAGATTTACAAAGTTATAATACAACAAGGATTGCAAAAGGTATAAGGGTTAGTTCAACAACAATTAATTGTCATGAACATCTTTTACTTTAGATAACACGTGTGATGTTCAGTTAATGAAGTGTACACCAACATCAGATGGGTTAATTGATACTATATCACAAAAGAGAGGGGTTGAGCGAGCCTATGAAATTCGGGAGCGGAAATGGTTGCATGAAGGAGTGCCAGTAATAGTGCAAATTGTCATTTTATCTGAACTTTGAATGAAGCAATGGGTTAAGCGAATACTTTTTCATTAGATAGGTTGAACTATAGTGTTAGAGAATCTAATAAATGGTTCTACAAACTTAAATAAAAGAACAACCAAAGTGATACACTATACGATACGGTACTAATTTGTGTATTTTTTTAGTCCTTATTAAAAACAAAAAAAGGTCAAAAAATTCAGTCAAATTCATATAAGTTCACATAAAATCTAATAAAAATTAATATGCCCGAATAAGTTCAAACAAAGTCAGTTCAGCAAAAAGGAGAAAAAAATAAAGTTTAACGTGCATCATAATAAGGTATAATAAATTCAGATTTGTTCAAATAAATTCGGTTAAGGTCTGAAATGACTATAAGTTCCAAAAGGTAGGTTTATTTCCAAATGTAAGAAAATCGATTGATTATATTATTGAGACTTTTACGCAATCCTATTTATCATATCATATAAGATTAAACAGTCATAAATACCAATAGTAGTAATACTCCCTCAAGTTTTTTATTCTACACACTTTCCTTTTTGATATGCTTCTTTTTAATATAACATTTTACATTTTCTATTCTTGATAACATGTTCTAGCTACTTTCTCCTTTTTTTCCACCCAAGTCTCTACTTTTTAATATTTTAACCCATTTTTTAGTTTCTCTCTCTTACTTTTCAGGATCTCTCCCCACCTTTTTATTTTGGGTTTTTCAGTTTCTCACTTTATTAGTTTATATGTATATATTCAAATTCAAATTTCTATATAAATAGGTATATTGAGACAAATTTGCTCAGCAAAAGGTGAAGTCGATACATAGGTACGGTATGGTTTACCTCTATCAATCATTGACAATGTCAAATGCACTTCGTACAATGATTCACTTATGAATGTTAAATATATGTTACTATCTAGACAAGTATATTACTACTTGAATTTTTGGCGCTCAATACATCTGTTTACCTTTTTATTTAATTTTTATTGTGTGCACAACATTATATAATGTTCAAAAAATTGGATTGATATTGGTGTTGATAGTTTTAGATGATATGATGCATTGCAATAATAAAGTAAAATTTTGTGCAATTAGTATTTTAGGGTGGGTGGGTGGGTGGGTGGGCGGGGAGGGTGGGTGGGTGTGTGGGGTGGGTGGGGGTTGCAAGGGTAGGGTAGAGTGGGGGTGGGGGCTGTGGTGGGATTAGAGCGGGGGTTGTAAGGGTGGGGTGAAGGTGCTGGCGGGGGGGGGTGATAGTGGTGGCTAGGTGGTAGTGGTTATGGTGGAAGAAGAACTAGGGGAGGGAGAAAAAAGAAAAAAAATACGATATAAATACGGGAGGCAAATAGCATGTAGGTTTATATTTTAAGGAATTGGTTAATCGTCGAAAAAAAGGCATTTGATTGAAAAAAAAAAACAGATGCAATAATGAACAAATGACCAAAAAAACAGTAAAACAAAGAAAAACAATTTAGTAAAATGAAGTATAATGAGATTTTTAATAAAGGGAGAAGTAATAACCTAGGTGACACTAAATATAGGGCAATATGAATCGAATCCTGTAAATCCTTGGTGATGTAAATGAATAATTGACAACCAAGAAATCTTTTCAAACTTGGTCTCAATTGTTTTCGTCCTTCTTCTTTCGAATCACCTTCAGTCCATCGCCATCTCGAATACCAAATAAACTAAAGAAAAGCGACATGGAAGTTGGGGGATTGCACTTCGAAATCACTAACATCTAATAAGATAGTGAAGGTTGTTTGGTTTGCCTAAACTGTCCAAAATTGATATTTTCCTATTTAAATTCAAGGAAGTAAGATTAGGATTAAGAATTTTGCTGGATGTTTTTTTTTTAAAATGGATGAGGAAATTCAGCAGATTAGATGATGGGTGTGAGCCATGAAGTTAGCATTTAGAGATCGGGGGGTTAAATCTTACCTATATTTGTGTTGGAATTGGATATATGATTTAGGAAAATAACACGTGGGACCGGTTTAACGAGAAAATACGTTTAGCAACAAATTGCTGAATTATCTAATAAAAACCTAATCTAAGTGTTAAAAAATATTAAAAAAAAAATATTTACAAAGTTCATTGTATCATAAAGATAAAAGTTATTAGTAAATACATCCTTCGTTCTAAAATAAATGAAACATGGGGGGAACGAGAATAAAGGTGAGGAGAGCGATAGAGAGAGATATAAGACGGATCCATATGATGAAGATCGAGAAAGATCATGTAATTGCCAAAAAAATCATACTTATTGAACAAAAAAAACCCCGTGCATCATGCACGGGTCCAAGAGCTAGTTATGTTTATAAAAGGACGGAGTGTTACAAGGTCGGAATGGGTCGGTTCGTGTTCAGTTCGATAATGAATGGGTCAAAAGTCCCTCAACCCAAATCTAACTCATTTAATAAACAGGATGAAAAACTCAACCCTGACCTGGCCTATTTAATAAACGGATTACCCGTATACCCCATTTTACCCATTTAATCATAATTATAATTATATTGAAAAGTGATTATTTTCTTAAAAAGCTAAATGAGCAAGTTCACTATTAAAAGTATGCATGTTTAGAGTTTAGTAGAATAATTATGACCTATTTTAGCGACATTTTACTTTTTTCTAACCAAAATTTAGATTTATCAATATATTTTTTCGAGAATTTCTATATGTATAAGTTAATAAGGTTAAAGCATGTCATTTTCAGGTCGAAAAACCTGAACCTAACTAGTTTAATTAAATGGGTTAATCATGTCAAACCATTTACTTCAATGGGTCAAAAATCTCAACCCTAGCCCGCTTATTTTAGGTTCGGGTCAGCTTGTCGAGTTGGGTCAATTTTTGTCAACCCTATTCAAACTTTAGCAACTCTTGTGTAAAACATTCTTATTATAAACTAGTGTAAGTTCACCTTACCTTTTGCCTTAAAAGGTTCATATTTTAAGTTAAAAGGGTTCACCTTTCACCTTATTATTGTTAACTAGTGTGTGGCCCAGCGTTACCCCGGGTGTTACTATTTTAATTTTTGCATAGTTGAACTTTTTGATTCTTCTGTTTATGCAAATCGTATTATTTACTTTGTTTCGTTTGTAATACCATGTATTTTGTAAGTTGCGATTCAAAAGAGCTAATCGTGATCGAAGTTCAGCATCATTTTTACTTTTGGAAAAGAAGATGTATGTCAAGTGCAATAATAAAAATAACACTCCAACTTCATGGCTGGACGAAGGGGATGACTGCCTCTGTAAAGAGATATAAGGGGTTTTGTGGACATAAAAATCAATAAAAATATACTTACTCCGTTTCTTAATAAGTGCAACATAGCGAAAGTGGGGGAATACCAAGGAATGTAGAGAGAGAAAGTTGGAACCACAATAAAGTAGAGTGATTCAAGTGATCAAATAAAAAAGTTGTGGTCCCCTCTTGCTTTTTGGTGGCATATTTGTAATAATATTGAACTTTTTTTACCATTTTGAGCATTCGCACTTATTGTGACTATTCCAAAAAAGGAAAGTGTTGCACTTATTAAGAAACGGAGGTAGTATTAGATTAGATGGTAAATGTATCTTAATTCTTACTAAGAGGCCAGGGGTTCGATCCAAGACGTCAACATATTTTTTCTGAACAATCCAGATGATCTGGCTACTGTTGGTTAATTGCACATGTGGCAAAATTCTAGTGCGAGAGGAAGGGTTCCATACAGCGCATAAACTTTGACAAGTACACCATTTTATATATTTGTATAGATTGACCATGTAACTTGTGAAAGAGAATTGAAAAGTTTACGGTTGTTTCTTTTCTATCTTTCCTAATGACTCAATTTAACTTAGTTTTCCTATTGATTTTGATTCATGAAAATTAGGAACTCTTGATTATTCCTTTTTCTTTTATATCTCATCTCCATTTTATTGAACTACCTATATCAACCGTCATATTCCCTCCGTCTTCTTTTAATTGTTACACTTATACTTTTCACGCATGTCAATTCAAAACTTTGAGGACATATATCTTTAGTTTTGTATTTGTAAAAATTATTAAAAGTACATATTAATGAAATACATGTTAAGACGAATCTAACAAGATCCCACATGACTATATTTTTATTCACGTATAAATCACAAACGATGGTCAAAGTGAAATTTGTGAATAGTGCAAAATGTCAAACTGTAACAACTAAAAAGAAACGGAGGTAGTATGCTGGATTCATCATCATCCCCTTGAGTGCATCATCACCGGCACATCATCTCCTATCAATTGACAACTACAATCGATCATGATATCCATGAAGCACCAAGAAAGCAAGCTCCTTAATCATCCTCCTCTTCTCCTTGTTGTTCATCTTCTACTACCACTCTTGACTCTTGCACGTTGACATCAAAGTTTCGCCCCAAAAATAAATCCATGATGCGAAATTTGGGGAGTCCCAATGAAACCATCCAAGTACACAATGAACATTAATACACAAATTGAACAATAATTTTATCATATATATTGACAGTGAAAATTGAGTTTTAACGAAGGCAAGTCCAAAGTTATATAATTGTTTCTGTCATTTATTAAAAATACTTTCATTATACTCATACAATATTGTAATATTCCTTCATTATTAAATACATGCAATACGTTGATTTTAATGTTTCACAATACACAATTAGAACCATTAACATATTCATTTATCTATAACTATAAGATATTTGTTCCGTCCTCAAATAATTATCATGTTTGACCATATTTTCAACTGTGTTTTCTCGCCATAATAGATATCGAAATCTCATGACACAACTATCGTCCGAATTATCATTATATAGTTTCAATACATCAAAATTTATCATTATTACAAATTATAAGATTTATTGATTTCATTTTCCTTATTTTCCTAGTCAGCATATTAGTTACAGTTAGTTAGACTAATATTGTATATAAATAGTTTTCTTTCTTCTCTTGTAATAATTGATTGATTTTGTTATAACAATACATCTCTCTCTTCTTTCTCTCTCTAATCTTCTCTGTGTAAACCTCCATAGCTGATGTAAAGTTCAGCTTCTTCATGGTATCAGAGCTGGATTTTAAGCTCTATGACTTACACACTCATACATGTTTTGTTTCAAGAGATGTTTTGTTTAAAACTGTATTTCCTTATCCTATAGCTGTCCAACAAAATCAGCCTGTGTCTGTACCTCTTATTAATTTTGACATTGATCCTGACCATAATCTTTCTGTTTCTCACTATCATAATCATGTTGATAATTCTTCACCTTCACATATCTCACATCAGATTTCTTCTAGTACTGAAGATATATCTGTCTCATCTTCTCATCAGTTTTCTCCACAAACACATTCTACTTACATTACTCCTACATCTCATTCTCCTTTAACACATGATTCTTCTCCTTTCATATCTTCTTCTTCTCCTCAAATACCATCCAATTCTGTTCTAATTCTACCTAGACAGTCATCTAGGCATATTAAACCTTCTACAAAACTCACAGATTTTGTCAATACATATATTCCTCACAAAACACACTTACGATCCTTCTCCTACTTCCAGGTGAATCGACATCTTTTCTTGTTAATTATCATCATATTGTAGAACCTAAACACTATAATCGGACCAAATATAATCCTCACTTGGATTACGGTTATGAATAAAGAGCTAGAAGCTCTTGAAGCTAATGAAACTTGGGAGTTAACTCTCCTTCCCTGACATAAGAGAGCTATTGGCTCAAATGGGTATATAAAACAAAATTAAACCCGAATGGAAGCATTGAAAGGTATAAGACTCGCTTAGTTGCAATTGGGTATCAACAAGTGGAGGGTCAAGACTTCACACAAACATTTGCACTAGTTGCTAAACTTGCCACTGTAAGAGTTTTAATTGCTATTGTTGTTGCTAATAATTGGCCTCTATGTCAGTTAGATGTCAATAATGCATTTTTACATGGATATTTGGATGAGGTTTATATGTTGCCTCCTACTGGGTATGATAAAGCTGCTCCTGGTCAAGTCTACAGACCCAAAAAGTCTATATATGGCCTTAAATAGGCTTCTAGATAGAGGAACAAGGAGTTGTCTAAATTTCTCAAAAGTTAGGATTTGTTCAATCCAAAAAAGACTTTTCCTTGTTCACTAGAAGCTTAGAAGGTGAATACTTAGCTATATTGGTATATGTGGATGATATGTTGGTGACAGACATAAGTATGACACAAATCAATGTTGTTAAACAAGCTCTTGATCAATTAAGCCTTTACTATTAAAGATTTGGGTGCTCTTAATTATTGTTTGGGAATTCAAATCTCTAGAAATTCTCTACGGTATTTTCTTATCCCGGGAAGAAATACATTAGAGACATCATTTCTGATTGTGGCATGGAAACAAGTGAAACTTCTCATGCTCCTCTTCCTACTCGATTGAAGCTTTCTACGGAAATTGGTGATGTTCTTGATGAACCAGATGTATACAGAAGATTAATTCGGAGGTTATTATACTTAGGTCTTACCAGACCTGATTTATCTTCTCTTGTACAACACCTCAGTCAATTTCTACATCAGCCTAGAGTACCTCATCTCAGAGCAGCTCTACATGTTGTTAAATACTTGCAAGGTACTATGGACTATTTGTTCTATCCAACAAACAACAAATTGACAGTCACAGCTTATAGTGACTCAGATTGGAGTGCCTGCCACTTTAGTAGCATATCTTTAAGTGCTTATGCTATTTTTCTTGGAGACAACCTGTTATCATGGAAAACAAAGAAGCAGCAAACAGTTAGCAAATCCTCAGCTTTAGCTGAGTATAGAAGCATGTCTGCCACTGCTAGTGAATTAGTCCGGATTCATGGATTATTAAAAGATCTTAAAGTTTCTGTATAGCTTCCTATCACCATGTATTGTGACAATACTTCAGCTGAGCATCGTGCACAAAATCCCAAGTTCTGTGAGAAAACTAAACATCTCAAGAGAGATATGCATTATGTTAGGGAGCAAGTTGAAGAAGGCTTCTTAACCACTTCTCATGTACAGAGTTCTGCTCAACTGGCCGATTTACTCACCAAGTCTTTAGCTTCTCGGCGACATCATTTTCTTTGCTCCAAGCTTGGCCTTGTTTCTCAAGTCCAACTTGAAGGGGGATATAAGATTTATTTATTTCATTTTCCTTATTTTCCTAGTCAGCATATTAGTTACAGTTAGTTAGACTAATACTGTATATAAATAGTTTTCTTTCTCTCTTGTAAGAACTGATTCATTCTGTTATAACAATACATCTCTCTCTTCTTTCACTCTCTAATCTTCTCTCTATAAACCTCCATAGCTAATGTAAAGTTCGGCTTCTTCACAAATATATATTTAGAGAGATTAATGGACAAAGTAGTGCATTGGAGAACGTTAAAGTCAAACATTACAAAGCGAAGACGTAAAGAGTATATAAAGTTGATATATACAAAATACATATAAAAATAAAACTAACATCTTACCATAGTAACATTTCTTATATATATTAGTAAGCAAAACCCAATTAAAATCAATCAATATATGAAAAGTGCATACAACAAAAATATATATAATATAGAATCGAACAAAAGGTAATCGTTTTTATTTTTAATAAGAGGGAGAACTATTAGAAATCTAGTAGGAAAGTTGGATTGTTATTGAGAATATATAGAATGATAAAAGAAAAAGGAAAATTATCTCGGATGGCCCTCACCTTTAGTCCATTCTCCTAAATAACCACGACACTTGTCTCCAATAACCCTAAGCTTGTATCTTCTCATTAAAACTGACGAAAAATTGGATGGTGTTATGTGTGTTTAACTTTGGCACGTTTGACAGTTAATTAAAACTTAGTCACCAACCCCTTTCCCTTTTAACGGGTGTAGACACATAATTGTGTCTCCCCATTTATTAACCAATGATAAAACATATTGTCGTCCTAATTGGTTTGGTACAAAGGAAGAACAACCCAACAAGCTAAGTCCAAAATCGTATTAAGAACATAAAGCCTATTTATTTATTCCAAGCTAAGTTTTAAAAGCCCAATTAATTATTCTTGATAATTAATTGTATTTTTAATAAATATTAATTATTCTTGATAATTATTCTAAAAGATATTAAAAAATCAGATTTATATTCCTTAAGATAATTGATTTTCGAATCTAAAAGATATTAATTAAATCAAAGATAAAAAGAATCTTTTAACAAACAAAATTCGGTTAAATCTGCGGTTGTGTGACGCGCAGCCAGATGCGTCAAGTGCACTAGGATACGCGCGTGCAACATAGAGACAGTCAACAAAACACAAACGCGCAACAGACGATGTGTGCCGCGCATTGTGATGCGTGCTCACATTATCGATGTATGCCGCGCATCGCCAAATCTTATCACAACATGATTTCTAGATTCTGTCTTTTCTATAAATAGCTTTGTGCTCTATTCGGTTTAACACATTTTCCTACAACCTTTTCCTACGCTTCCAACAATGAAAATCACTCCAAAAATTCTCTTTCAAACACTACAAACACACGATCTAATGCATATTCTTAAAAACTCCAATTTTCATTAAATCTCCATTCAAGCTTTAAGATTGCTCCTTCTCCGGACTATTATTCGAGACTCATGTGACAAAGGTATAATTCCTGAAGTCAATTCCAATCTATTTCTTATTATGCTAACAATTTAATTTTCATGATGTAGATCCTCAAAGAATTCATGTCTTCTTGTATATTCTTCTTCTAATCTCCTTTTCCATACATTATACAATATTCTTATGCATGCTATGTGTTTATCGCTTTCACTATCGTACATGCTTATTATTGCTAATTGCAAGACCTAGATCAATTTTCTAACGCCTAATAATAAGATAATTATATGGACAATTAATTTAGGATCCCCGCGATTTGATTGCATAAATAACATATCATCAAAAATTAGTCATTTGTGTTTAATGAACAAACGTAGATTAATTTTTCGATTACATGAGCATATTGCATGGTATTTATTTGCATAATCTAGACATGAACCGTATTAAGTAGAGGCCAACAGTGGACAAATTTGATTCATGATAAAATTCGTACCCTCACCCCCGAACTCAATCTTTGGTTTATTGACCAATTATGAAGACATGACAGGGAAATCTACATTGAATAAGTCCCTAAGATGTCTCTATGGTTTCCCGAAATCCAATTAGGTTTATGAGTCTTTCTTTAAAGACTTGTTGACGACTTCTTTATTTTAAAAACATTTCAAAACTAAAACTTTTACAGTGAGGTGGTTAAATCCCCGTTCATTCCGCGTAGGCAATAAAAATATGCCTACAACGGGTAAGTTAATTATTCTGGTTAATATCATGGTTTTGGGTTGATAGTCATGGCTTGTAGTTGTTACCTATGGATTTCGGGTTAATAATTATTGTTTTTGGATCATAGTTTTGGATTGAGCTAAATGTTATAATTATAACATTTTGTTTTATATTATGATTTTGGGTTGATATTTATGGTTTTATAATTAATAATTATGATTTTTGAGTTAATAGTTATGGCCAGTCGATAACTATGATTTTTGCCTAAACTAATCAGTTGAAACGTGTAACTAATTGGTATGACTTTAAGCCTAACGCTATATCGTCTATTTGAAGAATTCGCAAATTGTAAAATACAACTTACATGCTAGTCATAAGTCTTTATATCCAATAAAATATGAAATTGATGATGAGAAGGAGGAGGATAACCAAAAAGTTTTGTGTATATGTATTCTCATTATGTTATGTATTACAGTATATGATACTTATGTAGGCGTCTTTAATACTTCCTCTGTCTCAAAATACATGACACACTTCTCTTAACACATTTGCCAATGCATATTTTTAACCATTAATATCTCTAATATTCTATAAGTAAAAATTTTAAATAGATGATAATATGTTAAGAGTACATGTTGTGACGAATCCAACAGGATCCCATATGCCTATAATTTACCTTACCTAGAAATCATAAAATATGGTTAAAGGAGATTTGTGAATAGTGCAAAAGTCAAACCGTGTCAAGTATTTTAAAAAGGAGATAGTATGTACTAAAATTTTGAAATGGATTTTTGAGATTTTGGATATAATTTTTTAATTGAGCAGCTATTTATTGGTTCATCACTCACTTGGTAGTTAGTAGTAGCACTCATCATTAACTTTATTATATAATAAAAAATTTGGGCTCAGAAAACATATTTATTAAGAGCCTGTTCGGCAAAATTAATTGTTAACCGTAAGCTTTTAGCTTTTAGCTGTAAGCTTTTAACTGTGGAGGTAGTTGTTAGCTTTTAGCTGTGAAACTAGCTGTCTAAAATATAAGTGTTCGGTTAAAATAGTTGTTGGTAAAATTTTAATGTGTAAATAATATGCAAAAACCGTAGCTTTTGACAAAAGCTACTCAAAAGCTAATAATCTTAACTTTTGGCAAAAGCTACTCAAAAGCTAAAAGCTACCTGAAAGCTATCTCTAAAAGCTACTTCGCTGAACACTAAAATAATTTTTCAAAAGCTAAAAGCTACTTCAAAAGTTGCGTTGAACACGCCCTAAAGGATCAATGAGCGATAATAAAAAAAAGGGATATTATCTCAGATAACCCTGACATATAGACTTTTTTCCCAAATAACCCTGACATATTTGTTTTTTCCCAGATAACCCTAAACTTGTATTTTGTCATTAAACTTGACGGAATAGGTAACGGTGTTAACTATTTTGACATTTATAATAAAAAAACGATTTTTTAAAAAAATAAAAAATAAAAACATTAATGTTCTTCATCCTCTTTCTTTTGTTCTTCATCAATCATGTCTTCATCTCCTCTCTCTCCAAATCCAGATAAAAGTTCCTATTACTACTCTTCATTACCACCATTATTTGACATATCCTTGATCTTCCATGCGTCTCATTTCTCCTGGATAATGGCTCGAGTCCCCAGATTTTCTCTTGAAAGAACTCTCTGTTTGAATGAGTTCATATTGTTTGGCTGTATTAAAGCATGAAAAGTTGAACTTGTCTTTTTGCTTTGTTGGATTTGTTTCTCCCAACTACTGGTGAATCTGGAGTTAACGATTGATCCTGCTGTGGCTTATAAGCTTTTTCTATAGAAGAACTCATACCCAATGTCAACTTTAATGCAAAATTCAAAATTCAACTCAAATCTGACTCACTCTTCGTAGCACTCTCACACTCTCTCTCTCTGTCCGTCTCGCTGCCAAAGAACAAGTGATGATTCAAAAACCTCAATTGAGAAAACAGCACCAGATATAGCTCCAATTGCAGCTCTTCTTACAAATCCACTCTCTGTCTCTTGACAAATCAAAGCCCCAGTCATAGCTAATCATTCCACCATTATACTATAAAACCCAACAAGGCAAAAAAATCCAGATTAATTAAAATTGTCAAAAAATAAGAGAAACCCAGAATAAAACCAAGAACAAAACACAAATTAATGCAATACTATACCCACATCAAATTATGACCCATTCAACAATATAAATGTGTAAAAATATAAACTTTGAAGAGAGAGAGAAAGAGGCAAACTCGTGCACTTTCTCTCTCAAAGCAACATGCCATAGCAATATTACCAAGCCTTCATAATTTAACAAATTATTTCATATTTATATGATATGTGCTTTAATTTCATTTGTAAACACAATGAATACTAAAGAAGGGTAAGTTTTATCTTGAACTTTCTACATTAACTTTTCATTGGTATAGAACATATGGAGGTTTTATTTTTAATGTTTTAACATGCAGGAAGATGTAGGTTGTGTAGTATATCGTGACATGTGCTTTAACATATAAAGATATGTAGATTCTGCATGATAGAGTTAATGTCTGAATTATATAGTGAATTATAATTTTTGTTCCATTGGATAGTGCTTGAAATATGCTCCGAAATAAGATCCATTTACAATATAGTTCTACAACTTATGAAATAGAGAGCGCCGTGTAGGATTGTCATGTCATTAATTAGTATTTTAAATATTTAAAAAGATAGAGTTCTACATATATTTAAATACATAAAAGGAGTTTTGGATAAAGAGAAATTAGAGTTTCGTTTTGAATAAACAATCTAAATTATTATATTATGTAAATTGAATATAACTTTTGCTACATAATTAAAAACATTTTAATTTTTTAACATCTGAGAGTGCTTGAAATATGCTTCAAAATAAGATCCTTTTACAATATAGTTTTACAACTCATGAAAATATATTTAACTAGATGAATGGTAAGGCATTATTTAGTCTTTCTTTTAGATAAATACAATAATAGCTATAACTATAGTGTACTATATGTGACTATAACATTTTATCACAAGTCCAATTTACAAGATTAAACATATTATCTTTTAAAACCTCAACCTTACGAGGCCGGATCCTCTAGAGTTTTAATAAAATTCTACAAGGTAGAGTTGTATATGAACCATACATTTTAGAATCAAGGGCTCATATTGGTGGATGGGGGAAATAAGGGGGTGGATTTTGATGAGAAAAAAAAGCCATTGATTTTTTATTCAATGGTTGATATTGCTCAAACTCTACATTGTAGAGTTCTTTTGGAACTATAGAGGATCCAAACAACACCTTTACTCAATCGAACCAAAACAATTTAGTATTGCAACAAAATTTATTAACGAAACTTTGTTGTTACAACAAAAATTAAAATGTATAGCGATAAAGTTACATATACTTCCTCTGTTTTTTTTAGTTGCAACATTTGCCTTTTCACATTTACCGAGACACTTATTTGAACGTTAATATCTCATATTGGGTGTAAGTAAAAATTATAAAATTTGATATTTGGAATCATCGCATTGAGACGAATCTAACAAGATCCCACTTGACTATGTTTTCTCTTATATAATGGTGCGAGATTACTTAACAAAGTTGGTTGATGAATAGTGCCAAAAAGCAAATGTTGCAACTAAAAAAAAACAGAGGTAGTATATATATTAGAATTTTGGATGATGAAAAATTAGAGTATGATTTTAAAAAAACAACCTAAGAATATTATAGAGAGCTCCACCTAAGCATGACATGTCGTTAATTTAAAAAAAAAATAGTGTTTAACATAGATATAAATACATATAAGGTGTTTTTAATAAGTGAAGATTACACTCCGATTCTAAATAAACATCCTAAATTATTCAGCTATGTAAATTGGATATAACTTTTGCTACATAATTCGCAATATTATAATTTTTTTACCATCGGAGAATGCACGAAATATGTTTCGAAATAAGTTCCATATACAATATAGTTTTACAGCTTATGAAAATATATTTATTTAGATAAACAATAACATATTATTTATTCTTTATTTTAAATACATATAAAAATAACTATACAAAAAGCGTATTATATGTAACAATAGCAATTATGTCTTTCAAAATCATACTTTTTTAAAAGTTTTATATTAAATTTATTTTATTCATGATACCATCATTATGATCTTCTTTTTGGCTTTCCCATCTTCTATTCTATACGCGTTAGTGTTTATGTGCTACTTAAAAGTTGAAGTTGTGGCTGACACTCATTTTTTTCTTATTCTTTTTGTCCTGCATCTATTAAATTATGACCATCTACTTTCTTAAAGTATCATTCATGTATTTTTCATGTTAAAACTGTGTTACCTATTGTTAGTCGTACCAATTATTGGGATACTATTTAATAATAGACTTAGCTACAATATTCAATTGAACATTGAAAATATAAAATTTATATATCACAATAACAAATCAAGAAATTAAAGTCTAATGACAAATACTTTCTCTGTCTTTTTCTACTGCAACAATGGGTTTGGACATGATTTTTAAGAAAATAAAAAAATAGGTAGTTTAGCATAGAGGGGTTAACTAGAGTAGGGGATAAGTAAATCCTTAATAAAGTAAACGCAATTTTATGAGGCAATTTGAGTAATTAATGATGGTTTTATTAACATAAAAGTAAAGGCGATGTACGTTGTCAACTATAGTTGCTTTTTTTACCAAAAGTGGAATGGTAATTGTTGCAATAGTAAAGGAATGGAGGAAGTATATATAATTAAATACAATGGTATTGAAAAATCTCATTTCACAACAATAAAAAATCAACAATATTAACAAAAAATTTGCGAAAAATAAAATAAACAAACAACCGTCGCAACGCACGCTTCAAAACTAGTTATATATATAAATGGAAAAATGGAAAAAAATAATTCCACCTTTGCTTGGTCTTCCGAAAATAATCCTACCTTCAATTTATTCCAAAACAATCCCACCTTTGTCATTGATCTTCTTTTAACAATACTTGACCGGTTTTCTTCAGTTGGTAACCGGTTTTAATAGGTTGTTTGCCACGTGTCTTATTTTTATTGTTCTATTTTATCTTATTATTAAAATATTAAAAATAAAATAAAATTCAAAAACTCTTTCTCCTTCCCTGTTTCCCCCACCCCGGTAGTCTACCCGTCTTCCCCTTCCACAACGGCTTTCGCCTCCGCCCCGCCGGCCATACCCGCCGCCTTCCCTACTTGGTACCTCCGCCACCCTCTCTTCGCCACCTTTTCTTTTCTCTCTCCTTCTCCGGCCTAATTCGTCTTCTTCTGGGGTGGTTGTTAGATAATTTCAGGGCTTTCTTCATATTGTTGATGTTGCTTCGATTTTGGGTGGTTGTGGTCGTTGCGTTTGGTGAGGCAAGAGGGGAAGCAGAAGGGTCGGGTTTGGGAGGTTTCGGGATGGGGATGGTGGTTGTTCAAGGGGGAAGATGGAGGGTTTTGGGATGGTGGTTATTCAAGGGGTGGCAAAGCAACACCGACAGAGGATAAATGAGAGGTTTCTGAGTTGCTTTCGTCTCGCTGCGGGGGGGTAGGGAGGGGGTTGTTTTCGGGCTAGGGGTAGGGGTTTCGAGGTGGAGGATTCCGGGTAGGGGTTTTCGAGGTGGAGGATTCGGGTAGGGGGTTTTCGAGGTGGATGGGTTTTTTTTGGTGTGGGTGTTATGGTGGTGTGGAGGCGGCGGGGGTGGTGGTGGTGCCCATGGTGCCGATGGAGGCGGCAGGGGTGGTGATGGAGGGGCTGCCATGAAAGAAGGATGTAAGGTGGGAAGAGAGAGTGGGAAGAGAGAGATTAAAGGACAAAAAAATAAAAATAAAATAAAAATATAAGCTGTTAAACAGATTGGAGGTAAAAAGGCTTGTTTTGAGAAGATGAGGGTTAAAGGTGGGATTGTTTCCAGATTTCGAAGAAGTGAGATTGTTTTCAGCAGAAGTGGCAAAAGTGGGATTATTAGTTTCCATTTTTCCTATATAAATTGATCAAAACAATCTCTCAATCATCATTTTCCAAAATAAATAAAAACCAACATAACACTATAGTCTCCATAAACACACATCACTCGACTACTCGAGTCAACCACAACTGATATTTGAAAACTTCACCAACAACTAATCTAATTGAGATTCAATTATCCACCCACACCTTTTGGTTTGCCATGCATTTCATTAATATTATAAAGCATTATGCACATGTAACATGTTTTTCAAACATATACAACTCACGGTGCTTAAACTATTCTCTTCCATACACATCCACTTGAAACTAAAGTTGAAACTTTCAAATACAATAATAATTCCCCCTCCCCCTCCCACTTTCCACTCTCCACTTTCAACCTCACCAATCACCATTTTGCTTCCTAAATCATATAGAAGTACTTGTAAATTCTAACTTCTCCCAGTTATCCTACGCACCCCTCTTGGCCTCTTCTTTTTTCCAGTTCCAGTAATGGCGCAAGATAGCAGTATTTCCATAGACAACCCAAAAAGCGGCTACTCCTCCATCAACTCCACCTTCTACAGTAAACGCCCATCAATTCCCCTCCCTCCAAACACATCCTTAGACATAACAACCTTCATCTCATCCCGTCCCCACAAATCCACGTCAGCTTTCATCGACGCCTCCAATGGTCGCCACCTGTCCTACTCCGACCTCTGGTCCTCCGTGGATTCACTCTCCCATTCTCTCTCCTCCACGTGGAACATTAGTAAAGGCCACGTCATCCTCATCCTCTCCCCAAACTCTCTCTCTTTCCCCATCGTTTGTCTATCCGTCATGTCCCTCGGCGCCGTCATCACCACCGCCAACCCGCTAAACACGACCCGCGAAATAAGGAAGCAAGTGTTAAACTCCGACCCGAAACTCGCCTTTGCTACACCCGAACTCGCACACAAACTCACCGGGTCGGGCGTCCGAGTTGTACTGCTTGGAGAGGGGGATGGGAAAACGACGACGTTGGATGAGATGGTGAGAGAGGGAGGAGAGAGAAAGGAGAAGGAAGGGGTGAGAGTTAGGGATAGAGTGGAGCAAAACGACGCCGCTGCGTTGTTGTATTCGTCGGGGACTACTGGGGAGAGTAAAGGGGTGGTTTCGTCTCATCGGAATATGATCGCCATGGTTCAGGTTATTATTGGACGGTTTAGATTAGATGATGAGTATCAGAGGAGTGGTGGGTCCCAGAGTAATATATTTATTTGTACTGTTCCTATGTTCCATATCTATGGCCTCGTTGCCTTTGCTACAGGTACTCTATTGCTATTACTGTTTTTTTAAAACTCTCCATGCTATTTACCGTCCGTATTCACGTAGAATTGCCTTTTTTTTTTTTAACACTCCTGGCTATTACTATTACGAAGGTCGGATTTAATTGGAATATCATCATATGACTCCTATATGTAGGCGCTGTTCTTTTGGACGGAATTGGACTGAACTTAATTTGCTTGAACTGAACTTAATTTGTACGGAAGTGAATTGAACTTAATTTGTAAACTGAATTAAAACTGTGATAGGAAACTAAATAAACTGAACTAAACTAAACTAAATTTAAATGAACTGAATCGAATTTCTATTAATTCAGTCCAAAAAAACAGAGCCTTAGATGCTTAAACTAATTTTATTTAAGAGTTATGATCCTTAGTAGTCTGGCATCAGTTTTTCTTTGTCAGATATATACTGTATAGATGTTCTGAGTTCTGACCACCAATGCTGATGTCTGATTGGCCACAGGATTACTAGCAGCAGGGGCTACCATTGTTATCTTACCCAAATTTGAAATGCATGATTTGCTCCTAGCAATTTCTAAGTACAAGGTCAGTTACTTTCCGCTGGTCCCTCCAATTCTGGTGGCGATGGTGAACCACGCAGATCAAATCAAGAAGAACTATGATTTAAGTTCATTGAGGCATGTTTTGTCTGGAGGAGCACCATTAGGAAAGGAAGTGATAGAGGGATTCGTGGAGAAGTTCCCAAATGTTGTGATCATGCAAGGGTATGGGCTTACAGAGTCCACAGCCATTGGGGCATCAACGGACTGCTTGGAGGAGAGCCGGAAGTATGGCACTGCTGGGTTGCTGTCACCAAGCACTGAGGCAAAGATTGTTGACCCAGTGAGTGGAAAATCCTTGGGGGTTAATCAGACTGGTGAGCTTTGGCTCCGTGGCCCTACTGTTATGAAAGGTAGTTTGCCACTATTTCTTGTTATTCTTGAATTCTGTAGTGTTCAGTGCCATTGTTTTGCTTGCAAACTTTTCTCTCAATAGCTCTATATTCCTGGTTGCATTTTGGCCAAGTTAATTCAATTTTGTTTAATGAGTTACAAACATGTTACTTGATGACACTTCTATGCATTGCATATATTGAAGATTTGATCTGAAGTAAAATTAGCAAAAAGAAATGGAAAAAGAGTAATACATATATTGTATTCGTAGCCTAAATCTATAGGCTCGAGTATGAAAAGCAAAATTCAATCAATCAAGAAATTTAGGTAACCAGATAGTAGTTGTATTTAATGAATCAGAGTGACCTAAACAATTACAACTCTCAACCATTCGAGAGGGCTAGTACTCTCCCAATGATTCCACTTCTCTCTATATTTTTGCATACCTCATTCAGCTCCCCTAGCTCCTTATTTATACCTCTAAAAAGAGTATAACTAACTGCTATAACAAACTTCTGACAACATCTTTCTTTTCCATCTATCTTTAATTAAAACTAATTACAATAAGTAGATAATAGCTGCATAGTAAATGACTCAGTTGCCATTCTTGATTCTTCTGGAATAAGTGAATTTGATGGGAGGTTTAGCACCCTGATGCGTTGCATCTAACCCAAATGTCGCTCAAGATTTAGACCTGAGCAATTGATCCAGAGATAATAATCAAAAGATAATAACTGTCTGCGTATGATTTTCTTCCTATTAGTCCACAGGTTGCCTTCAGATCTTAAGTCTATCACTTGGAATTTGGACCTCCTAGCTCTGTGTAATGAACTCACTTATCTTGACAGAATCAAGAGCAAGGAAATATGGAACTTAAAGGAAGAAGATGGTATTTGATTGATTAAAGAACAATAATAAGGGATAATACAAGCTTCCGAGAGGCTTGTCTCTCCCAAAACTAAATTACTAGACTCTCCAATATTTTCAGCATGATTTCTCTCTCCCTAATCTCCTCTATTTATATAAATTTTCCTGTGTACGTTCTCCTCAAATTACCTTAGTTGCCTTCTTCCCCAAGCTAATAACAAACTAATGTGCATTACAAAAGTGCCCCTTCCCACTATGCCAGTCGATTACACTCGGGCATCATAAAAAAAAAATATATTCATATTAAATTTGTACGTTCTCCTCAAATTAGCTTAGTTGCCTTCCTCCCCAAGCTAATAACAAACTAATGTGCATTACAAAAGTGCCCCTTCCCACTATGCCAGTCGATTACACTTGGGCATCATAAAACAAAAAATATTCATATTAAGTTTGGTCCCTATTTTATCTTATTGCTTCTACTTTAAATCTATTGCGAAGTGAAAGAACTATACACATTACTTAGGATGCTGATGTATAGTTGGCACTTGGCACTTGACACTTGACAAAGAGTCAAGGTTGGCCTAGTTTGTTGGAGGCCCTCCTTACTAATCCACCCCTGTGACAGGGTTCGATTCTTGCCCCTTGCAAAGTGGGATCCCCAAGTCCCCCCCCCACTTGCAAGGAATCTTCATCTTACCTATTAAAAAAAAAGTTGGCGCTTGACAGTTGTGGTTCGATTAAGTTTTTCTAATTACTGGAACTTGTGTATGCTCAAAACTGTACCTGTTTAGTCAAGTTGCTCTTTGATGAAACAATAATATGATATTATTATGACCTGAAACTCATTACTTTCTGCCAAACACCAATTTTTTTTTCTGATGCTATGGTACTTTAGCCTAATTTTTAAAATCACTGTTGCAGGCTACTTTAACAATGATGAGGCAACTGCTTCAACTCTCACTTCAGATGGATGGCTAAAAACAGGGGATGTGTGCTATATTGACGAAGATGGCTTCCTCTTTGTGGTTGATAGACTCAAGGAGTTGATCAAATACAAGGGATACCAGGTACCTCTTAGTACAATAAAGTTCCATCTTGAGTTAGTTGATTGTTGCTCCTTTTCTTTTTTCTGTGAGTGTGAATGTGTATTTTCTTTCCCTACCCTTTCTCTCTCTTCCCTTTCTTTTGCGGTGGGTGTGACTTGTGAGGGTGGGAGAGTTTGGGTTGTTTGGATTTTGGAGGGACGGGGTGTTAGTAGCGCTTCTGATGGTGTTTCTTTTGTCGATCGATTATGTTTCTTTACTGGTGCTTTCACATTGTAATACATCAGGTAAGAGGCCTTATAGAATTTGCTTCCTGTCTAATATTTTGAATATAATAGTTTACTTACTGGAGAAATAAAGCTGTTTGCTTATTCAGTTGTTAATTTGACCTTTCTATGCTCTTCTCCATGGAGCTTGGCTACGTTCATCTCTGAATCAACTGCAAGTAGTGTTTCCTCTCAAAAGGAAGAAGTTGAACAGATTATACATGAACATATACATGTATGAGTACCAGCAATTTCCCTTTTGTTATTATGAGTATGCATTTCATCTTAAGTTCCTTATGTTGGGTACTTCACACTCCAAGATGTCTATGGATGCTTGAACATTACAATTTAGGCCAAAAACATGTGCAAAGTTTCAAATAGAGCAGTCGTACACTTGGGAGAAGTACCCATGTTGATAGTTGTACTAGAGTTTGGGCACTACAGAATGCTTCCACATTGTATATGAAGCCAACTGGAGTCAAATAAACAAGTAATTGCCTAATTGCGATGGAGTGAATATGAATCAACCTCTGGATCTTTTTGACTCCTTGAGCGTCTTGTTGATTAAGATTCCTCTATCAAGAAACTTGCTCTGTCTTTTCTAGATCATTGGGTGTAAAAGGACCATATAAAAGCTGTAGTCATTACACCAATGAGAATATGAGCTAGGGCCTAGCCTAGGAGCATGACTTAACATCAAGGTCTTTTGGATTGTTTTTGAAATGTCATAGAATTTGTTAGGCTACTTGGGAGATTTAGAGAGGGAAAAACAAGTAAAAAAAGTGTAATTTTTACTACCAAAAGGTCTTATTACAAAGTAATCTTTCATAAATTGCCATCACAAACCACGATGTGTGGACCATTGGAACTTCATCTGTACTCACACACTTTAAAGCACTCATAAACCGTCCTTAATAGCCTCTTCATATGGCCTTTAACATGAATCTTCTAGATCTACTTACCTTCTGAAGATACTCCCAAGTCGTAACATAATTAGGAAACCTTCTAATATCTAACAGAAACAGAAATAGGAAACTCACATATATTAGAAACAGATGTCTAGTAAACTATACCTCAAATATACTGACAAACCTGAAGTTTTAATACCAAACAGCCATGTGATTTACAAAGGGATGTATGTGTTCTTCTTGAGCTACTGGTTCCTGTTATCATCACGTGATCTTGTTGCACTCTCACATGGTCATGTCTTCTTTCTCATGGTATTGCTTTAACAAATTATTTATCATGGTATTGCTTTAACAAATTATTTATGAACTAGGTCCCTTACTAACTTTGGATGTTATGCTCGATAGTTGTTGATCTTCTGTCTAACATCAAATGTGCGCGTGTGGAAATTTGGAAATGGGAAGAGTATCTTTAGTAACATGGTTTGGCTCAAATTTTTGTCATTTGTTTGTAGGTTCCCCCTGCTGAATTAGAGGCATTGCTGCTTACTCATCCAGAAATAGAAGATGCTGCTGTTATTCCGTAAGTATAACTCTACAAATATAGTACATCATCATTGCTTCATTAGTCTATTTCTATGTTTATCGCTCTGACACACCTAATATCCTATAAGAGTAACTATCATTTTTACAAAACAGGTTCCCAGATGAGAAAGTTGGCCAGTTTCCAATGGCATATGTGGTGAGGAAAGCTGGTTGTACCTTATCAGAGAATGAGGTCATGAACTTTGTAGCGAAAGAGGTGAGTTCAAGGCAGTGAACTTTGTATCAGTGAATTGCAGAATGGTACACAAATGATGATGGATATTGAAAAGGACATGCAATCTCAACCCGTGTTTTCTGCAGAAATCCTGAATTAAGACTCTTTGTCTTTTTGGTTCATGCAGGTTGCTCCTTACAAAAAAATCCGGAGAGTGGCATTTATAGATTCTGTACCCAAGAATGCATCAGGTAAGATTCTTCGGAAAGACCTCATCAAATTGGCTAGTTCTGGTTCGAAACTATGAGCCGCTTCTATTTGAACCCATTGTGAACAGCTTATCTACGGTGAGTCGGTGACCAAATTTTGTAAGCAATAAGCAAAGCTTGATCACTTAGATTCATTATTATTTGAAAGATGAAGAATTAACCCAGCAGAATATGGCATTGTTGTGTCACATTGCATGGGTGATTTACTGAATTACTGTAATATGCTTATGTATAGTTTGCTATAGTGTGTAATTTATTAGTTTGCTATAGTGTGTAATTTCTTAAGTGTGTAATTTGTGTTACAACAAATTCTACTACATATTGTTGTCGCATTTGTTGGTTTACATTTGATTTGATCCTTTGAGAGAGAGATCTTATTGTTAAATCTAAGGAATTTTAGACATTTAAAACACTGCATATAGTTTTTTTTTTTTTTGACATCAAGGAAACGTACAATGAAAACAATTAAACAAGATGAAATCTAGCAAGCCTACATCTACGAGCTAAACCTTGAGCTTCGAGAACTTGGTGCTTGTCAACCTTCATAAGACAGTACCAACCAAAAGAACGTGCTATGTTGTGAATGGCTTCCACAGTATGACGAATAATAATATCCGACTTGTGCTTTGAGTCCAGCTGGTTGACCAAATACCCAGAAGTTGTATGAAGTAAGACATTCGAATAACCATGAGTAGAGGCCCAATCAAGTGCGTGAAGGCAAGCAGTAGCGTCCATCAAAGCAGCTGAGGGGCCGTAGCACCACGAACCATGTTGAGCGGCACATTGACCGTTACACCTTACAGGTAGTAGCCACCCAGGCAAGCCCAACTATTCCTTTAGTGCGATCCCAAGACCCCCCCAAGTTGAATGATTATGTCCGGGCTACCTTGCCTTGCTTGACCTAGATGCGTCAATAGGTAACCTGGGGGAAGCAAAGGGTCGGGAGCAAGAGGAGTTGGAGCTGGATAAGCATGCTCATAAATGTGATGTTGGTCAGCACTAGCACGCATGTTGGTGCGAAGGACGGGAAGGGTGGCTCGAATCCTTCGGAAGAGTTGATCATTCCTTGTTAGCCAAATAGCCCATAGAGTACTAATGAACAAAGGTAGACGACTGCCAGCATGACCATCATCCTTCCAGAATTTACAAATCCAATACCATAGCCAATGAGTGAAAGGTTGTGAAGTGTTCATGTGAGACATCACTGGAAGATGAGAGGCCTCCCACACAACTATAGCTAACGGGCAAAGGCAGAAGATATGATGAGAATCTTCACCATCATGCAGACAAGTAGAACACTGATCCAAAACCTCAATACCTCTATGAGAAAGATTAGAAGTCGTGGTGAGACAATTGTGCCACAATTTCCATAGGAATAATTTCCATTTTGGCATGATGTTCAGCCTCCAAATGATACTGAAAAAAACCATATCTATTGGGGTTGTCATGCTATATATGTGTTTCTTTTTGCTGTTGTTGCATAAGAATACGATACCCAGTTTTGGTAGAATAGGGCCCGAATTTAGAATGAGGTCAATAAGGGAAATCATCTAAACCATGATGTGAAGGCAGCTCGAGACACTTGATATGAAGGGCACTCTGGGGAACAAAAAGACGATTAATATTCATAATGTCCCAGCGATGATGATTGGGATGCAAGAGATCAGCGACTTTCATCTTAGCTGCTATCCCCAGAGGGCCACAATCACAAAAGATGGGTTTATGACCCTGGACCCAATTGTGTTTGGCAACAATAAGAGAGTGCCCATTACCCACCTTCCATGCACAATTAGCTTGTAATAAAGAACTAGCTATAAGAAGACCTCTACGACCCCAAGATAAATTATGCTTTCTAGCTTTAATCCACGCACCTTGGTGATGATGATCACGAAAAACCTTAGAAATAAGCAGGTGTGGGTAATGATAAAATTTCCATACTTTCTTTTCTAGTAACGCTTTGTTAAAAGAGCTAATACAACGGATACCTAAACCACCTTGGCTGCGAGGTTGATGAAGAGTGGCTCGATTTGTCCAATGGATGCCACGAAGTTGGTTGGTACTCCAGAAATACCGAGCAATGATCGCATCTAACTTATTAGTAATCGTAGCCGGAATAGAAAACACCATTAAATGGTGCATAATGGAGGGAACCAAGATGGAATTAATTAATAATAACCAGCTTAGCCATTTGGGACAAAGTGGTGTGAGTCCAGCGGGAGATTTGGTTGGAAACTTTGTCAAGTAATGGCGTAAAGTGCTGGACCTTTGACTCCTGAATGTCAATTGGAGCGCCAAGATACGTTCCAAGCGACCTTTGAGACGAAACTCGAAGTATAGTTTTATAGTCCTGCTGATGAGATAATTGAATATTCGGACTAAATTTCACAAAAGACTTTTGAAGGTTTAACATTTGTCCGGATACTTGACAAAACCTCGAGATCAAAGCATTCAGTGAAGTACAAGCTTCTCTAGACGCTTGAAAGAAGAAAAGAGCATCATCCGCGAAAAACAGGTGGGATATGGTTGGACTCGTCTTACCTATTTTAATACCTTGAAAAAGTCGAATATCAGTAGCAAGGGTCGTCATTCTAGAGAAGATATCCATGCAGAAAAGAAATAAATAAGGGGAAAGCGGATCCCCCTGACGAAGCCCACATTGCGGAGTGAACACAGGAGAAGCAGCCCCATTGATGAGAACCCTATAAGACACTGTTGAAAGACATTGTTGCACCATTTGAACCCAATGAGGAGGAAAACCATAAGCTTAAGGTTGAATGAACAACATATTGTTGACACTCCTTATTTGGTTTAAAAGAAAATTGGTGAAAAACTATGTTGATGTATACTCCCTTTGTTCTCATAAATTTGCCCCTCAAACAAAAGACAAAACAAAACAAAATGCACAAAAATAATTATGAATGCACAAAATAAATCTAATGATATTAGAGTTAAGATTCCATGCATCTAAAACATAGATCTCCTATTATATAAGCTTATGGGAGGAGGTATGGTCTCCATTTGAAATGGCTAGAATACCCATTAATAATTTAAAACAACATTTTCTTTTTTATAAAAAATTAAAAAATGAGAATCAATGCAACTTGTCATATGGAATAAGTCAAAAATGGAATATGCAATCAACATTAATAACTTGACAAAATAGATCGACACAATCAATTCACGAAATTAATTAGAATCTTCAATTATAAAAATTAGTGATATATCCTAACAACATAATACTTCTTATTTACAAAGTTCAAACAATATGGTTTATTAACATTTACAATCTTTAAAGAACTATACTAAAGCCGAAATCGGCCACCTTCAATTTAAAAAGATAGTAACATCTACAAAAGAACCTCAATAATTTACATCACTACCAAAATAATTTTAGAGTAAAAAATATGTCCATAAGTACATATAGCTACATAAGGTTGTTGACGCACGCATCACGTGCATATATGACTAGTATGAATTAAAAGTAGGGCAGTAGGTTAATGACGACTAAGAATGATATTCACTGATAAAAACTAGTTTTTCCATAGTTATTTGCAGTATTGTAAATTTCAAAATTCCTAGTTATTTGGACATCATCAAATCTAATTGGTTGACAATCTTTGTAGTTGAGTGTTCCCCTCTATTTTTAGTTTACTCTATTTTTGTTTGGTTCTCCATATTAAGTCCATGATACAGCACTAAATGAAAAAGAAAAAAAAGATACTTAGTCTAGATTCGTTGATTGACAGGAGCAAATTTGTAGCACCTTCAAAAAGTCAGGAAGACTAAGTGTAGTATTTCCACACTAATTGGTTTTCCTTCTAACATCTTCAAAGTTCAAACAAGCACACTCAAAAAATGTTGGTGAAAGAAAAAAGAGCATCACAAAGCAAAAGAAACAAGAAGAAAGAGGGATATGAAGGTACCAGGAAAGAAGAGAAATTAAGTCCTTTATGAAAGTCCACATGCACGTCTAAGTGCAACGTTCAATAACATATTCATAGTCCGTTTTGTGCTACGTACTTGCGTGTTGCGTCAATTCGATTGGCATCATCTTTTAGTCTTTTTACTATATCATTTTCCATTATAACGACCAATACTTATACTCCAACTTGTTTTGTTCTTTTCTAGCACTTTATTGTCTTTGTCCTTCTACCCGGTCATTCACCAAACTTCATTTGATCCATATTTGATTCGTAGAGCATTAGTATAATGGGACAAATTTTTGTGGCCTTTTTTTTTTTGAGAAATAATTTTGGTGGCTATTTGACCATTACTTTTAGAAAGATTGGTGAACTATAAACCAAATATTCTTTGTGGTAGAAAATATATTTATTGTAGAAAATATATCTAATCGGTTAAAATCAAATTCATGAATCCAATTTTTTTGTTAATAAACAATTCGTAAAAAATTATTTCAATTCCATTCAGATAACTAATTAATTATAATAGTTTTAGTTTAGATAAGCTTCAATATATTATAAAAAGTTAACTCCTTTTAAGTACTGCAATTCTACCTAAAACTTGAATCAAATTACTTCATTTTGTCAATATGTGGACGGAATATCCAAATCAAAGTGAAATGGAAGTTTTTTTTTTTAAAAAAAGTTATTAGTTTAATAACATGAGATATCTCGAAAAAAAAAAGACATTTGAAAATTTTGGTTGTTAACTTGTTATAGGTGCATAGTCTCAAGTGGATTGTTTTATACACAACACTTATAGTATGGATTACTATTATTTGTTTCTCATTTTGTATTTTTAATTGGCAAAATGTAAGTTCAACATAAGCAAAAATGGTGTAGTAGTAAGAATATAATGGGAAGTGTGAAACCTTGCCTTTGAAAACATGCATCACTAGAGTTGCCAAGAGAAGATGGCCAAACCAATCCATTATTTATCGTGGATATATCAGACTCAAACCATGTTGTCGATTATATTTAGCCAAGAAAGGAGTGTTCAAGAGTTCGCTTTTTTTTGGGCATGGCTATTAGATTTTGTATTCTAATTGATTTCTTTTTCTTTTATATGTTGTCCATCTTTGAGTTTGGTAAAATTTTCCTTGAATAAAAACAGTATAAATTATCTTAATATTCAACTCTTGTGAAATATAAATTGTCTTTGCCACTACAAATAATTTTTTCCCTATTCAAAACTATGTCTGTCTTTTTATATTCCAAATAGTTCGACTTAGATAATTTGAACAAACCTACTTTTTACAATGGTAAGAGAATGTACGTGTAAATGAACTATATCATGATCCAAAAATCTAAGGTTTAATATTTGTTTTACTCAAATTGTCTTAAAATTCCATTAGTTTAATTAGATGATTTAGTTTATAAAAACTTATATCTTAATACGACCATCTTATGGATTACGTTTCTATTTTAAAATAATGCACAAAATGTTTATTATGAAAGCTCAACCTTTACAATTCGTACAAGACCCTAGCTAATGTATTTAAGACGGAACTGCACATAACCATAGCTAGTGTTGTATATATGTTAATTTTATGTTCAACTTTGTCTTAGAGAAAATAGACTAAATAAAGCACAAGTGACAAATAAATATACATCAGAACTAGATTAACAACGAACATGTGGGATAAATGTCGCAATTCGCAATCTAAAGGGGTGGTGGCAAGCGACATCCATGCAAGTTCCCCATACAAAAAGGAGCTAGCGGACGACTTCACATACTACATAATTGGATTCATTAACTATATATTCTTGTGATTTTTAGTAGTTACTTTTTTATACATTTGTGCTACAATAGCCTTTTGCTTAATCTTTAGCACTAGTTAATATTTAATATATACTCCTTTTTCGAATTAATAGCTCCACATATTAATATAAGACTTGAGAAAATTAAAATCATCAAATTTTCTAACATAATTATGATAATATGTATTTGGACTTTTCAACCAAAAAAACCTTGATATAATCAAGTACTTATGAGGATGTGAGAATTAATGATCCAATTATCATCAAGAATCTTTTTGTGTAAAGAGGGTTGTAAATAAACGAATGAGTGTATCAATGATTTAGGAGCCATTGGACAAAATCACAATTTGAGTCCATTCATTGAGTGAACAAGCTAGTAACTGGATTGTGTTATGTAATTGTATTACGTTTTGATCTAGCTAATGGAGAAGCCAAATTAAGGCTAGTGTAGAAGTTAATTATATAATATAATGTTAAATTAATTATAATTCCTAATGATGTATAAACATGTATAATTTGATTAATTTCACAATATCTTAAAATAACCCATAATTAAATGTGACATTTTCAATAGGGACAAGAAAATTCCTATACAATATAGCATACTTTAATACAATTAAACTTGAAAGTGAGAATGAGGGAGTGAAAGGGTGGTAAGCCCTTTTATCTTCCACCCACAGGTTGTGGGTTCGATTCTCATTAGGGGGGTTTGGGGGCTCTAGAGTAGGTTGTATTTAGGTGCCCTGTGAGAGGGCGTTAATGTAATTTATCTTACCAATTTTTAAAAATTAAACTTGAAAGTAGCAAAAATAATTATAGAGTTAATGCCCTGTTCTTTTGAGCTGAACAAAACTATAATTGTAAGTGGAAAATAGCTGAATTAAATTGAAGTAAACTGAACAGAGCTGATCTAAATTGAACATAACTGAACTCAAATTGTGCCTTACAAAACAAGTGCTTAGTCTTGCTAAAAAAAACAAGTGTATAATAAGACTAGAGTGACAATTATAAAATATAAAGCGACTTTAAAAGATTGATCTTAATCGATTTGGATAACATTTAATACGATATGATACAACTTTTAACATATATCATAATTTTTTTTAGTACTTTACTATCTCATTATTATATGCTCCTATGTAGTTTAGAAACTTTAACTATAAATACTCCACCAAATGAAAGGCTCAAGAACCTCACTTAGACGTACCCATCAAAGATGAAATATCCTAGTCAGCTCCCACTTTTGAACCTAAATTAAAGCCCATAACTGCCTATTTATACTCTTCTAGTCCCCAACAAAACCCTAAACATAGTTTTGCATGTTAACCTCCAAGTTTTGCTAAGAAAAAAAAAGGTATAATAATTAAAGAGAGATCATCAAACGTACCATGCCTTCTAGTGATGAAGTATCATCAGCTCCTCAGCAACTCCGGTGGTTCTTTTCCCAGTCGCCGCTGCTCGGCACACCGGTCGGGCTAAGCTCCGATGATGCTATTATACCCAAAAGCCCCATAACTTTTCAAATAATGACTCCCATATCCAGCCCCATGAAAAAGGTTGTTACAACCATGCATAGTTACTTAGAAGAAATTGGTCACGTTACAAAGGTTGACCCGCAAGATGCTTGGCTTCCTATCACTGAATCTAGAAATGGTAACGCCTTTTATGCTGCCTTTCATACCTTATGTTCAGGGATCGGTTTACAAGCTCTTCTGCTTCCCTTAGCTTTCACATCCCTTGGTTGGTAAGTTTTACTTTTTCTTAATTCATAATTATTCAATACAAATTAAATTATAAAAGTCTATTACTCAACTTAATTATGTGTTACGGGGAAATTTTTTTAGTATTAACACATATGATGTGGTGACATTATTAAATATTGAGGTATGCATAATAATCAACCAGAAAATTTTGGATCCCCTATTCATATCTAAATAAGCGTCTATTTTAAAGAAATATATGGGAGACGATAACAGTATCATGTGGTGTTTGCACCAAAATAAAAACAGTTGCATGTGGTATTATTGTACTAGGGGAAAAACATATGCCTACTATTAGTTCCATGCATTATAATGAGTTTGTTTGACATGTACCCTTTCTATATCATGATATAAGGCTTATATATTTAAAAATGAGTGCGTCTTGGGTGTAACATATTACACCATAACTTATCGTGTAACATGCACAATAATATAGACTCCAACAAGAATGACATGGACTATACAAAATTACAAATAATGACAAGAATCTCATGCCATTCTGTCATTTAAATCATGTCATTTGAGTTCTTTTTACAAAAGAAGAAGTGATTTGCGGGTTGTTAGTTGTTACACCATAAATTATGGTGTAACAGTTTCACCCAAGAATTTGTGTTTAAATATAAAACGAATTCCACGCACTTTAATTAATAGTATTTAGGCCCGAGCGTTGCTCCGGGTGGTATTTTTTTCCGAACTTGATATGCATTTTTTTTCCATTCGCATTAAAATATAATAAAGAAAACCCAACATTTAAAAGGTATAAATATAATAACGTGGACATTTAAAGCATGATTAAAAGTTGGTTGAGATGTTAATTGTGTTATGTATAATAGCCAGATGTCACGGGTTCAAATCTTGTTGCAAGCCAATTTTCTTTTGTTAGTTGACACGACATATGTACACATTGGACAATTCTAGTGGAGTAACAGAGGTGCCACGTGGCATGTATACGTTGTCAGACACGCCTTTTAATATATTAGTATAGATTAAAGAGTATGATAGTTCCTGTTTGCCTTTCTTTTTCATCATCGACTCTTCCAACTTCCAAGTCACATGTGTGAGTGTTAAATATGGGCCTGGGCCGCACCCATCATAAGGAGAGAGAGTCCACTTCACAACGCAAACGAGGTTCCACCTTAAAACCATATGGCAATAAGGGGAGTAGCCCCTTTGCATTATAAAGTGAACCCATCTCTCTTCTTTTATCAATGTGGGACACTCACATGTGTTGTGCGCTATACATCATAGCTTCAACACTCCCCCTCACATGTGAGGTCCCTTTTTTCAATTGGCCCAGAGTAAACTAACAGTCCCAGTTGTGGGCCTGGCTCTGATACCATGTTAAGTTTAGGTATAATGATTATGCTTTTGGTATTTCATTAACTATGAAAACGTTATATACAAACTAGGACTAAGTGGTATAATAGGCCCTAAGCTCATGAAGGCTAATTACATAGGTTCACATTAAACATTAGTTACAACATATTAAATGGCCCAATACCCCCCCCTCAAGTTGGAGCATGGAGATTAGAAATGCCCAACTTGTGCAATAGGTTAAGAAATTGACGTTTGCCAAGCGCTTTAGTGAAGATATCGGCGAGTTGCGCGTGGGTGAGAACCTGATGAGTGGTGAGAAGACCATCCCGGATCACATCTCGCACATAATGACAATCAACCTCAATATGCTTCGTGCGCTCATGGAACACAGGATTTTGAGCGATATGTAGAGCTGACTTACTATCACAGTAAAGAGACATAGCACGAGGCTGATGAACACCCAGACACTCAAGAAGCGCCTTCAACCATTTTAACTCAGACGTGATATCAGCCATCGAACGATACTCGGCCTCCGCAGAGGAACGAGACACAGTATGTTGTTTCTTAGTCTTCCAAGAGATAGGGGAAAGACCAAGAAACACAATCCAGCCAGTCAAAGAACGACGAGTGAGGGGGCAGCTAGCCCAATCCGAGTCACACCAACTTGATAACGACAAGTCACTCTGGGCCGTGAGAAGAATGCCCTGACCAAGAGAGCCCTTGAGATACCGGACCACGCGGAGGGCAGCCTCCCAGTGCTCCTGTCGAGGGGCCTGCATAAATTGAGACAGAATATGAACACAGTAGGCCAAGTCCGGACGAGTGAAGGAGAGATAGATGAGGCGACCAACAAGGCGACGATAGGACTCTGGATCAGACAAGAGAACACCAGAAGCAAGGGCAAGAGTGTGATTTTGCTCCACGGGGAAGCTAGCAGGCCTAGCACCCATAAGACCAGTCTCAGAGATAATGTCCAAGGTATACTTGCGCTGACACAGAAACAAACCCTCTGGAGCACGCGCAACCTCAACGCCAAGGAAGTATTTTAAAACTCCCAAATCCTTCATATGAAAACAAGCACCCAAGTACTGCTTGAAGGCAAGAATAGCCTCCGAATCATTCCCTGAAATAATTAGATCATCAACATACACAAGCACAGACAACTGAGCACCAACATTGGTAAGAGTGAACAAGGAATAATCAGAGTAGCACTGAATGAAGCCATAACCTATGTATTGTGGCTTGGGCGAGAGCCATTATCTTATCTTTAAAGGCTCGCCGGAAATTCGTCTTCGTGGATGGCACAATTACTAAACCCACAGAGAAGAAGAAACTACTTGACCGGGACACCGTAAATTCCATGCTTGTTTCATGGATCTTGCGGAGTATGGATTCCAAGCTTGCCGCGTCGATCCCGTTTCATGAAGAGGCGCATAAGCTTTGGTAGTATTTGGAGAAGCGTTTTTGTGTGACCAATGGCCCTCGTTTACAACAAATTCATTCCTCCCTTGTTGATTGCAAACAACAGCGTGCCATGACCATCCAAGAGTACTACACTCGATTGATGGCTCTCTATGACGAACTTGATCGTCTCAAACCCCTCCATGGCTGCGTGTGTAATCAGTGTACTTGCGACGTCGTCGACAAATATGTCGCGGACAGGGAAGAAGAGAAGATTCATCAACTTCTTATTGGCTTGGATGATGATCTATATGCTACGACCCGTAGCAATCTCTTGTCTCAATCTCCTCCGGCTAAAATGGATCGCATATATCAAACTCTAGTGCAAGAGGAGCGTTCAAGGTCTATTACCCATGGTAAGGAAGTGCGTGAGGATGCTCATGCCTTCGCTGTTCAAGTTGGCCGAGATCGACCGAGGCTCGACCGCACGGAAAGGGCTCGGCTTGTGTGTACGCACTGCAAGAAGAAAGGACATGATGTGTCCACATGCTTCAAGCTGCATGGAAAACTGGACTGGTGGGAGGAGAAATTCGGCAGTGGCGTGAAGCCTGCCCATCCACTGCCTGCTACTGCTGCCGTAGCAGCGTCTTCGCACGCGGGTGGCTTGATTCCAGCAGCAGCCCCTGCTGCGTCTCATAGTCGAGGGGGGCTGTCAAGGCCCATGCTGTGCTCTCCGACGGCATTGGCAGTGAGCGTCCAGCAGGGGGTGCTTCCCTTGTTGACTTGAGTCCAGCTCAAGTGCAAGCTTTAATACACTTGATCAATACCGAAACCACCAAAGGTGAACGGATGACGGGTACGTATTTTTCTAATAACTGGATTCTTGACACAGGCGCGTCGCATCATGTTACTTGTGATTTTACGTGCCTCACTCATGTGACTTCGATTAATGCTTGTCCGGTTGGTTTACCTGATGGTTGTAGTGCCATTGCTACTATGGAGGGTCGTGTGACTCTCAATCAGGCCCTCACTCTTCATCATGTTTTATATGTTCCTCGCCTTAATTGCAATTGAATTTCGGTGTCGCAAATGATTGATGAATCTAATTGTCACGTAAAATTCACTTCCTCTTTGTGTGCTATACATCATAGCTTCAACACTCCCCCTCACATGTGAGGTCCATTTTTCAATTGGCCCAGAGTAAATTAACGGTCCCAGCCGTGGGCCTTGCTCTGATACCATGTTAAATATGGGCGTGGGCCGCACCCATCATAAGGAGAGAGAGTCCACTTCACAAGACAAAGGAGGTTCCACCTTAAAACCATATGGCAATGAGGGGAGTAGCCCCTTTGTAATATAAAGTGAACCCATCTCTCTTCTTTTATCAATGTATTGTGGATGGCACAATTGAAGGTAACAATTGAAGGTGAAGATAATTTCATAATTAATGGGGTTGTGAAGGTTTGAAGATACGTATGCGAATTTATTTCAATCAAATTAATTACTTTCTTTTGATTGAAAAAACAAACAAAACTAACTTACTAAAGAGTTTGAATCCGATATTTACATATTTATAAATACTAAATAATTTATTATATATATTGAAACCTAAAAAATTATCTAAGTTACTAATTATATTTTTTATGAAGAAATATTATTGAGAAGCTCCTTTTTATAATTATAGTATTAGAGATAACATATACTTCCAACACTTTTCTAAATGCATAAAAAAAATGTTGTACTTATTCTATGTAAAACAACTATCTACATATTATTTGAACTTGATCCCGTAGCTAGCTCATAACAACTTATATAATAGTTGTTAATAAAGGATAATAATTTTATGGAACTATACTTAATATCAGTAAAGCAAGCTCAATTAAACTTCCATAGTACGTAATGTAACTTTATCGACAAATATGTTTTTTTTTTATCACAATATCTGTTCTATCTAATACCCGCCACTTCTAAAATGGTAATGAATGATAAAAATTATGAATAAAAAGAAATATTTAAGAATAGAAAATACTCTGAACATCACCATTTATTTTCTTTTACAAATATACCTATAAAGAATACTCTGAACATCAGCATATACTTTCTTTTACAAATATACCTATAAATATGTTGCCATTTCACCTACCAAATGATACTAAAGATGTTGAAAGATCGCAGTAAGTGGATTAACCTAATAAAGTATTTGTCGGTTCTCGTAAAAGTTTAAGCAAATCCGTTTGCTGGGACCCTAGGTTCGCATTAAAAATAGTGTGACTGGCAGACACGCGTCTTCCCCACTACAAACTAGCCACTCCCGCTTTCCAAAATCCGCGCGATTTTCTCTCACTTCAATAAGATTCTCTCGCCCTAAACTTTTAACAAAAACAGTTGTTCAGAACAAACATACACTATATCATTTTAAAATACACTATATCATGTCAAAATACACTATCATGTCAAACACTATAACGATCGATTATGATAATTTTGTGTAATATACAAATAAACTACACTATAACATTTCAAAATACACTATATCATGTCAAAACACACTATATCATACAACACTATCATGTCAAAAAACACAGCAAAACACTATCATGTCAAAATACACTATATCATTTCAAAATACACTATATCATGTCAATATACACTATAACATGCAACACTATCATGCCAAAAAACTCAGCAAAACACTATCATTTTAAAATACACTATATCATTTTAAAATACACTATATTATTTCAAAATACACTATATTATTTCAAAAATACACTATCAGGAGAGTGAAGTTATCAGAGGAGAGAGAAGTTATCAGGAGAGAGAAAAGAGCGGAAGACTGAACGCGGCAAAAACAGAAAGTTGTAATCATTAAAACTCACGTGAGATGGATAAGGTGCACACTAAATTAGTGTGCACCGGGTTCATATTAGTTTTTTTAAAAGTTAAGACTTAAGATCCTACGACAAGTTGCAACTAGATAGGTTGGTGAAAACATGTTCCACCCTAAATAGTAAGAAAGAATTTACCCATATATGGGAGAAATCTTTTCATTTCTTTCAAGGGGTGCGAAACTAGCTACATGAAAAAGAGGGATGATAAAACACTATAAGCTAGAGGGCACATTGCCCACCATCAGGGACAATGTTGTAATTTATAAACTCATGTTTGTGTATCAAAAATACTTGTCCCTTCAAAATAAAATACATGTTATTGATAAACCAACTCCTGATTATGTGTTTGAGACACTTGTTACTTACAAAACAACCCTTGTTGGTGTTAATTCAATGTAACTTTAGTAAAAAAGTAAGACTGTGATTTCTGACAAAAAGTAAAAGCTGCCTCGATTTGCGCATTTTCGCCAGTTTTTTCCCCAAAAAAGTGCAACTTTATTTTTATAAAAATCCATGTTTGTGTGTTTAAAACACATGTTATTTATACACCAACACCTGTTTTTGTATCTTATACACTTGTTATTTACAATTCAACCTCTGTTTGTGTTTGTTAATAAGCTAAAATTACAACATTGTCCCTGATAGTGGGCAAGATGCCCTCTATCTGATATTGTTTTATCATTCCTCACATGAAGAAAGGTTAGATTTCCCCTCAAAAAATAAAAGAAAAAAGAAAGGTTAGATTTTTTTAAAAGAAGAAAGACTAGATATCTAAATTTGTAAGGGTACTTTTGTAACTTTATTAGGTGTAATTAGGGCGCATTATTGTCCTGATGAAAAAGGTAGAGAGAAACTGAGAAAGAGAATAAAAAGTAATAAAGGGATGGTGCACCAATCTACTATACATGAAAAACGGGTCAAATATCCCAATTATAGAAAACGCCTAAAATGTCCCAATCGGAAAAAGTATTGGGGTATCTAAAATATAAATATCTTAAAAAAACTAATATGGACCCGGTGCACACTAACTTAGTGTGCACCTTATCCATCTCACGTGAGTTTTAATGATTACAACTTTCCGTTTTTTGCGCGTTCGATCTTCCCTATTTTTCTCTCCGATAACTTCTCTCCTCTCGATAACATCACTCTCACGATAGTGTATTTTTGAAAAATATAGTGTATTTTGAAATGATATAGTGTACTTTAAAATGATATAGTGTATTTTAAATTGATAGTGTTTTGCTGAGTTTTTTGGCATGATAGTGTTGCATGTTATAGTGTATATTGACATGATATAGTGTATTTTGAAATGATATAGTGTATTTTGACATGATAGTGTTTTGCTGTGTTTTTTGACATAATAGAGTTGCATGATATAGTGTGTTTTGACATGATATAGTGTATTTTGAAATGTTATAGTGTAGTTTATTTGTATATTACACAATATTATCATAATCGATCGTTATAGTGTTTGACATGATAGTGTATTTTGACATGATATAGTGTATTTTAAAATGATATAGTGTATGTTTGTTCAGAACAACTGTTTTTGTTAAAATTTTAGGGCGAGAGAATATTATTGAAGAGAAGAAAATCGCGCGGATTTTGGAAAGCGGGAGTGACTAGTTTGTAGTGGGGCACGTGTCTAGGCCTGGTCCACACTATTTTTAATGTGAACCGGGTCCACGCAAGACGGATTGTAAATATCTAGCCTCTCCAAGCCATATGAATTACAATAATGCGTATATTAATTTTTTTTTGGGCCCCCTTTCAGGAACCCGTGGTAAGATGAATTTCCTCTGGGCTGCCCTCGCACAGGGCCACTCACCCAAAGGCCCAACAAGCCACAAACCTCCCTCCCCCCAACAATATTGAAATTTTGCTTCCACCAAGATTTGAACCTTGGTCTCCCATGTGGGAGATAGGAAGCCATACCGTACTCATCATTTTGTCTCTTATCATATATTTTCTCCATTTCTTTATTATATTGTAACATTTGAGTTTTCGCGATTGCCAATGCACAAATTTAACTGTTAATATCTTTAATTATCTTTTAGTAAAAATTACAAAAAATTGAAATATTGAAAATTTACACCGAGACGAATCTAACAAAGACCCCACATGACTATATTTTTCCATACGTAATATTCACAATTGATGGTGATAAAGTTGTGTATGAATAGTGGAAAAATCCAATTATTGCAATTAATAAAGAAACGAAGGAAATAATATGTTGTTATTAGATTTGCCTCATTGACATTTATTTTGAAAATATTTGCTTTCTATAATTTTTGTTAATTGATAATTTGTAATAGGGTTTTTCTAACCTATGCACCTAGTACATATGTTTAACTTTTTGTTTCTAACCTAGCGCATAGATTTAGCTATTTATTTTTAACTTTATTTAACAAAATTGACAAATATGACATAGTTAATTTAAGATATTCTTCAGAATTAGATATCAGTTAGATATCAATTATGAGAATAATATCTTGAATTAACTATGTCATATTTGTCAATTTTGTTGAATAAAGCTAAAAACAAATAGCTAAACCTGCATTAAGTGCGTACGTTAAAAAATCCGTTAAAAATATCAAACACTTAAAAATGTACATTGACAAATAATCAAGCGGTGTAACTAGGGGTGATAACGAGTCTGGCCTATTCGCGAACAGTTCGGGATTGGCTTGGTAAAATCTCGGCTAGGATTCGGATTCGGACTCGGCTCGAGACTTTAACGAGCCGAGCCAAGCTAGGCAAAACTCGGCTCGAAAGCTCGTGAACGGGCTCGATTATACTTTTATATAGAAAAATAATATATCTATATATATACATAAATATATTAACTTAGATATCACACAATAATAAGTTAATAGTTTCATTGTCTAAAAGAAAACCAATAAATCTCAAATATTAAAAAAGGAAAAATAAAGAAAACATGTAAAAACTAGGGGTGATAAAGAGTCAAACATGTTCGTGAACAGTTCAAACTCGGTTCGTTTAACATTTGGCAAAACTCGGCTCGAACAAAGTTCGGCTCGTTAAGATTCAAGCTCGGCTCGAGTTCGAATAAACTTAAACGAACACAAGCCGAGCATACCACAATTCGGACTCGACTCGATCGATAAGCAGCTCTAGGTGTAATTCATTTGGAAAGAAGAGCGATATACTTCAGCAAATTTAGGAGATCTTTTACAATCTCAAATGTGCTTTTTGGAAGGTGTGTACATGCATGCTCGCCGTATAATTTTCTTTTCCTCTTGTTTAACAGGATCTGGGGCGTTACATGCCTTTCAATGGCGTTCATATGGCAGTTGTATACAATATGGTTGCTAATCCAAATGCATGAATCAGAAAACGGCACACGATATAGTAGATACCTTCGACTCTGTATGAAAGCCTTTGGTGAGCTTCGTTATTCTATCTATGTTATGATATATTTCATCAGTTTCTTTTTACTTGCAAAGGTTTGACTTTTGCACTATTCACAAACTCTACTTAGTTTATCTTTGGAGATTTATTGTTAAAGAAAAACATATTCACGTGGGATCTTGTTAGATTCGTCTCAATGTATATCACTACAAGAAAAGTGGTAATCAACGACGGCTAAAAGCCGACGTTGATAAAAACAAAACCGTCGCTAAAAATTCAACGACGGCTAGCAATCGGTGAAATGCAGTCGTTGGAAGGGTGGTCGCTGATATAGGGATCAACGACCGCCAAGCCGTCGGTAAATAAATCAACGACGGTTTCCATATTATCAACGACCGTTTTCGTAAACCGACGTTGACTCTACTCCAACGACGAGTTTAAGCAGACGGTGAATTAGCGACTGTTTTAAACCGTCGGTGTCTCACCGACTGTTTCAAACGGTCGTTATATGACCGACTGTTATAAGCCGTCGTTGATGTCGTGGATTCAACGTCTGTTGACAACCGTCGCTATTATATTATAGCAGTCGTTGAAATTCAAGTCCATGGCTGCATTGAGTACCTCACAGCGACTGCCTAGCCGTCGTTGATTTAATGTTTAGCCGTCGTTGCTGTTTTAAAATAATATTATTTAAAATATTATTGTTCTTAATAATAATTAAACCTGTACCACTTGATTGCACCTAAATATACCACGCTAAAGCTGTTCCTCCATCGCATTCAATTTTTTCAATTACAAAAATATGCAATTTTGATATATATTACAATTTGCATAGATACTTGTATAATTACATGAAATGGATTACAATTTCATACACAAAATAGATCTCGATGTCGGTGTTTACAAAAAATATATATCGACAAAGCTAGAAACTAATAAGCTAGATGCCGATAAATATAGACACTAAATGTCTATAGTTAGACAAACTTCCTAGATTAAATATATGTACGCAAAATAGATCCCGGTGTCGAGAAATAAAGTAGAAGTCGGGTTCCAAAAAAAATAACCTGACACATCTAGAAACAAAGCGAGATGCCGATAAATATTGACACTAAATGCATATAGTTAGACTAACTATATCCAATTATAAGTTAGTTACCTAGTTGCCAAAACCAAAAAAACTACACTGTCAAGGGTGTCTCTGTAGCACTACCGCCACCACCAAACCCTGGGTCATCGTTTGGTCTGCGTTGTGGAGGGGGGCTTGGGTTGCAACCTGAGGACATGTGGCCAAAACTAGACATGTTCCTCATCATTTCCTCAACGATGGCCCGACTTGACGCTTCCACCCGTGCTGCGACCATTGCCTCCACCTCTTCCATCCGCGCAGCGACCTTCGCCTCCACCTGCGCCTCAATCCGAGAAAAAATGGACGGCTCATATGGTTGTGAAGAGCCGCCATCTCCTCGCCCCGATGAAGAGTTGTAGTACAAATGATCTCCCCGACCCAACCCCCGAACTTTTCCTCTGTTCCTCCCCCAATCGTCTCCCAATACAACGAGATCCGGGTTCGTTGTGACCCCCGAGTGGTACAATGATCCAGCTTCTTATTGTATGTCTCCTGCATTTGGTTAAATATACTCATATTCAAGTAATATAAAGTGGGCAAAATGGCGTAGATTTGGTTCTAACTTGCCTATATTGTGTATTTTCAATAAAAACAACTTACAATTACATTAAACTAACTATATATATGATGTTTGAGGTGTTTATAACTTAAACTAACATCAAACTACTCGTATTCATTCATTTTCAAGTAAAATGGCCTAAAATGGCCTATATTTGCCTATATTTGGTTCTTACTTTCCTACTTTGTGTATTTTCAATCAAAACAACTTATAATTACATTAAACTAACTATATATATATGATGTTTGAGGTGTTTATAACTTAAACTAGCATCAAACTACTCGTATTCATTCATTTTCAAGTTAAATGGCCTAAAATGGCCTATATTTGCGTAGATTTGGTTCTAACTTGCCTATTTTGTGTATTTTCAATCAAAACAACTTATAAATACATTAAACTAACTATATATATGATGTTTGAGGTGTTTATAAGTTAAACTAACATCAAACTACTCGTATTCATTCATTTTCAAGTAAAATGGCCTAAAATGGCCTATATTTGCCTATATTTGGTTCTAACTTCCCTATATTGTGTATTTGCAATCAAAACAACTTATAATTACATTAAACTAACTATATATATGATGTTTGAGGTGTTTATAACTAAAACTAGCATCAAACTACTCGTATTAATTCATTTTCAAGTAAAATGGCCTAAAATGGCCTATATTAGCCTATATTTGGTTCTAACTTGCCTATTTTGTGTATTCGCAATCAAAACAACATAATAATTACATTAAACTAACTATATATATGATGTTTGAGGTGTTTATAAGTTAAACTAACATCAAACTACTCGTATTCATTCATTTTCAAGTAAAATGGCCTATATTTGCCTTTATTTGGTTCTAACTTTCCTATATTGTATATTTGCAATCAAAACAACTTATAATTACATTAAACTAACTATATATATGATGTTTGAGGTGTTTATAACTAAAACTAGCATCAAACTACTCGTATTAATTCATTTTCAAGTAAAATGGCCTAAGATGGCCTATATTAGCCTATATTTGGTTCTAACTTGCCTATTTTGTGTATTTGCAATCAAAACAACTTATAATTACATTAAACTAACTATATATATGATGTTTGAGGTGTTTATAAGTTAAACTAACATCAAACTACTCGTATTCATTCATTTTCAAGTAAAATGGCCTATATTTGCCTTTATTTGGTTCTAACTTCCCTATATTGTGTATTTGCAATCAAAACAACTTATAATTACATTAAACTAACTATATATATGATGTTTGAGTTGTTTATAACTTAAACTAGCATCAAACTACTCGTATTCATTCATTTTCAAGTAAAATGGCCTAAAATGGCCTAAAATGGCCTATATTCGGTTCTAACTTCCCTATATTGTGTATTTGCAATCAAAACAACTTATAATTACATTAAACTAACTATATATATGATGTTTGAGGTGTTTATAACTTAAACTAGCATCAAACTACTCGTATTCATTCATTTTCAAGTAAAATGGCCTATATTTGCCTATATTTGGTTCTAACTTCCTTATATTGTGTATTTGCAATCAAAACAACTTATAATTACATTAAACTAACTATATATATGATGTTTGAGGTGTTTATAAGTTAAACTAACATCAAACTACTCGTATTCATTCATTTTCAAGTAAAATGGCCTATATTTACCTTTATTTGGTTCTAACTTCCCTATATTGTGTATTTGCAATCAAAACAACTTATAATTACATTAAACTAACTATATATATGATGTTTAAGCTGTTTATAATTTAAACTAGCATCAAACTACTCGTATTCATTCATTTTCAAGTAAAATGGCCAAAAATGGCCTATATTTGCCTTTATTTGGTTCTAACTTCCCTATATTGTGTATTTGCAATCAAAACAACTTATAATTACATTAAACTAACTATATATATGATGTTTGAGGTGTTTATAACTTAAACTAGCATCAAACTACTCGTATTTCCAACACAGACATGGAGCTCCCGTCGTACAACGGTTCCTCAGAAGCCTTTAATAGGTCAAGAAACACCTTTGCTTGAGGATTAGGCTCCTCCTCCATTCCACTAGGCTCTTCAACAGTGGACAGTTCCGGGTTATTCCCAAGAGCATCGAAAACCATTTCACGGTACGGATTAGATAGCTCTTCTGCGGGTTGAGGTAACTCTTCACCATGAGAATACCAACCGTAGTAATCAGGTATAAAGCCCTTGCTATACAAATGCACTTTAACCGTGTCTGCGTCATGCATACGTCTGTTCTTGCATTTCGGACACGGACATCTAACTTCATCCTTACCTGGGTTTTCCGGATTTACTTTGCAAAAGTCAATGAATTCATCAACCCCCCTCAAGAACTCGGGCCTCAAGTTACGCACATTGTCATATCTATCATACATCCCCCAACGCTCCTTCCGTTTCATGGTGACCAATTCTACAATTCTAAACCATTTCAATCACAATACTCATTAACAACCAACATACGTACAATTAAAACATTTGTGTGAAATACATATAGGGCCTAAAATGATGTCCAAAGGTCCTTATCACTCCAACCTAACCCATTCTTCGACGTCTAACCCCACTAGTGAATGTATGCCAACTATTCGCTTCTACGTAAATTCCGGCAGCATTTCCCATGAGTTCTCCAAGTACACAATGTCGCCTTCGTAAAAGCTTACATATGTACCCGAGAGAACAACATAGAGAAACAACATCACGGAAATTACATAGAATAGAACAAAAGGCATACATTCACCACCTAAGTGAGGTCAAACGTCGAAGAACAGTCCCAATCGGGGACTATTCAAGATATACTCCTAATGAGTATACCTTGAACGGGTATCTAGGCACATGATGATGCAGACATATTTATTTAAACACTTAAATTAAATTTATAACATCATCCAAACTATTTCCACGAAAACAAATATGTCAAAAACAATATAAACAATTTAAATAGTGTAAACTAAATAAAGGAATGTGCAATAAATAAATTATTGTGATAATTATATAGTTTTAAACTTTTATAACCTTTAATGCTACTAAACAATATAGAATTAAAATATAGAATTTACATGAACAAAAACAATATAAATTGAAGACAAAATATGGTCAAAATTGCTACTAACCTTACAATTAAGCCAAAGAGAAATACCAAAATGCTACGTAATCCTACATCATATAGAAAATCAATTATTAAACGGTAATCTTTAAGCATTTATTAAAATTTATACATAAACTTAAGCAATTAACCATATAAACTAAATTTACTATTAAAATTAAAGAATTTAAAAATTAAAGAGTACCTAGAGGCGGCAGGGGTCCGGCACAGGCGGACGGCAGTCAGGCCGTGGTGTTTGGCGACCTACATTGCCAAAGCCAAATGAGATTTTGCCATAACCCAATTTTAATAAAAAAACTAAATTGGCACTGCTTACCGCCGGCGAAGTGTTGGTCCGGCAAGGGTCGCTGCCGCCGGCGAGGTGGATTCCCACTGAAGTTCGTCGCCCAACTTCACTTCTCTCACGAGGCAAAAACCCAATTGTTAGGGTTTGGTTCATGAGTACAAAATTCAAGTAAAAAACAAAAAAAAACAGAAAATAAAGCTTACCGCCGGCGAAGTGAGGTGGAGGTGGATCGCTGCCGTTGGCTGGAGGAAGGAGGCAGGTGGAGGTGGAGTCGACCGCGCTTCGTCCCTCCCAAAATCGCACAACTAATTCCCTCCTTTTTGTTGTTGAAAATAACCCGACTGAAGCAGCAGCTTCAATTAAACCCCTTATAGAAATCAACGACCGTTTAAGACCGTCGCCCAAGTTAAAAAATTTTCTGATTTATTTCCCAAAAAATCAACGACGGCTTTTAACCGACGTTGTTTTGCACCGACGGCTAAACCGTCGTTGTGCTATATTAGCAGCCGGTGATCAACGACGGTTTAAAGCCGTCGCTTATTACGATGACACCGAACATTTTTTCAGCCGTCGCTAATAGGCGGTCGTTATTTCAGCCTTTTCTTGTAGTGTATTTTTCGAAAATATACTTTTTATAATTTTCAATTATCGGTACTTAAAGATATTAATGGTTGAAGTTATGCATTGACAAGCGTGAAAGTCAAACGGTTGCAAGTAAAAAGAAACAGAGGAAGTATATATAGCAGATTTATTTACTTCCTCTCTTTTTTAAAGGATACAATATTTTGACTTACACGTATAACGTTGACCATTAATATCTTTGATTATTAATTAGTGCAAATTATAGATAATTGATATTTTGTAAATATACGTTAAAATAAATCCAACAAATCTTACGTACTTCATTTTGTAGTATATATTATTCAAAAGAATTTAAGTCAAAGTTGATACCCTTATAGTGCACAAGTTAAAATGTTGCAACATGTTAAAAATAGAGGAAATATAATATAATAACTGCAAGTCTCACATTATTTTGTTAGCATTCATTAAATGTAATCAAACATGTACATTTTTTTTCAAAATAGTATGCAATTGGAAACTTATAGCAAATAAGATGTGCTTAAGTATTAATAATTTTCTAGTGTTTCACTCTTAACGTCTTATTATTAAAAAATATATTGATAAAAGTTTTTCCTTATTCAATAATATGGACATACAATAGCTACCCTGTGGTCAAATACCACATTGGAAATAGAATTTGTGCATATTGGATTCAAACTCAACAATGTAATATATTTCCTCCGTTTCGAAATAAGTGAAACACTTCTCGATCTCTTCTATGTGAGAGCTTTTTGAGAGAAGTGTTTCACTTATTTCAGAATGGAAGAAGTATATATTTTTTATCTCTAGTTGGCTGATGAATTATCCACTAGGTAGATGAAGTATATTCTAATCTTATCAAATGGTATCAAACACAAACATTACTCAAAATAGTACTAAATAGGGACTTTACAACAAAATCATACATCATTCAATATCATTAAAGGTCTAATATAGCTAGTTTCACTTTTACCATCTTTCAACAATTTGTATTAAAAGGTAGATTTTTAATGATGTTAAACGACAGGTGATTTTGATGAAACACTGTACTTTATCTACATGAAATCCAAATTAACATCTTCATAGAAATTATCAAATAGTTCGAGAGCATCTTAGAAAAGTCTGTTTCCCTTACACGCAAGATAAATTAGTTGATTCCACAACTTAAAAATATGAACTGAATATTAGACCCTGAAACTTTTCAACTTTTTTGGAACATTTACTACTCAAAATGTGCTCTTAAATTGGTTGCTTTCCTACTTTATTAGTCAAAAGAGCACCATAGAAAGATACTGAAAAAAGATGCTTGCTTCCCTTAATAATAATGCAGGTGAAAAGCCAGGGAAACTGCTATCTTTGTTCCCAATTATGTACTTATCAGGTGGTACGTGCGTTGCTCTTGTCATGTTTGGAGGTGGGACCATGAAGATTTTCTATGAAACAATATGTGGACGCACTTGCAAAGAGACTAACCCCTTAACCACTATAGAATGGTACATGGTCTTCACTTCCTTTGCTGTGATACTTGCTCAACTCCCCAACTTGAACTCAATTGCTAGAGTCTCCCTTATTGGATCCGTAACCGCTGTAGGGTATTGTATCCTTATATGGGTCGTATCCGTGTTTAAAGATCGACCTGTGAACATATCCTACGGGCCGACCCATGTTGAGTCCGACGCCGCTAAGGTTTGTAGGGTTCTTAATGCAATTGGGATGATTGCTTTTGCCTTTAGAGGGCACAACTTAGTGCTGGAAATACAGGTAAATATGACATTTTCATATATGAGATGATATTACGGGTTAATTAACATAACGATATGTTTTGATAAAATGTGAGTATTTTGTGTAGGGAACAATGCCAACTAGTACAAAACACCCATCAAGAATACCAATGTGGCGAGGAGTGAAGTGTGCATATGTGATTATTGGATTATGCTTGTTTTCTGTCGCAATTGGTGGATATTGGGCCTATGGAAACTTGGTTAGTTCAAACATTAAAAGACATTGTTTCAACCTAACATTAAACATAGATATAATAATGTTGTGCTCTCACACCCAAAAAAAAAGCTATATATATTCTCTTCATCTAAAAGAATCTTAATTTTGACAAATAGATTCAAATAAGTTTTTGATAAAAACTACTCAATTTCAACTCAGACTTATACTAGATTTAAATTAAATAAGTTCCCATAACTTAAGTTAAGTTTAAAAAATTTATATAAGTTCAAAAAATTTCTAAGAACCCGATACAGGTAAAGTAACACTCTATAAACACAATAACGCTAATATAAAGAATTTTAAAAAAAGTTGTAGAAATATAATTATCCTTATATGTTTAATAAAAACTCTAATTTACCCTAGATAATTGTTTTTTTAATGTTTTTCCATCCTTTTGTTTTCTGCTGATAGGTTTTCATTTCTATGTTTGTTTCATCTCAAATAAATTTTTGAATGTGAAATCTATATCTATAAATGTATATCTAAAACATAAGGCAATTAACATGCCATGTTGCTTCATGTACTTCCCCTTCCCGCACACTATCAAATGAGACATATTAAACAATAAAAATGCATGTTTTACGACCCAAACCCATAACCTCTCATTTGAGATACAAATGCACTAACCAACTACTCTACAATCTCTGGTCTTTTGGGGAAAAAATTATTTAAAGACAAAATAATATTCCTTTTTTGAAAACAATTGAATACAAATGTATATATTAATACTTATTAATCTAATGCTAATAATACTGTGTCCTACCTTTCAGTGCTCTTATATAAAAAAAAAAGCTCTTAAATTTTTTTATAACCTCCCTAATTAACATCACTACACTATTTAATTGAATCGCTTATATTCTTACACATTAACCTAAATTAAAAAAAAGATTGTATTATAGTATTTGTAATTAATTATATATATATTTATATATAAACTCTCTTGAAGCCGAGAGTTATATTGATCAATAATTCATATTATAATTAACTAGGTTGAAAATTTAAAAGGAACTAGAAGATTATTTCACTAGCACAATCCAATGCCTATAACTCTTATTTTTCACTTTTCTCAAGTGTTTGATTTAACACTTTAAATTCACATAAATTTAAATGTATAATCAGGCCTCCTTTATAAGAAGAAAAATAAAAGTACTATGTTTCATTTTGAAAAAAACAAGTTCATTTACTATAGACCTAGTTGTAACTCGTACCTAGAGTATGGTACAACCCCTCACATTTTCTTGCGTGATGGAGATTGGAGAATGAGGATATAAAATGCAAATTGTATGATCCTCCAGCAAGAAGGGACAAGGTCAATTAAAAAAAATATAATAATAACTCTTTATATGGAAAACTGTTTCAAGACACAATTCTACATACTTATACAACTTCATTAATGTTTACTACATAGACAAAATATATGAAATAGTTGTTGCAATTATTGAAAAAAACATCTCGTAACTTGGAACAAGAAGAAAAAAATGAATTCTACCATTACCAGTAGCTGCTATATCAGCTCTTCCTTTCTGCTTATTTAGTGTTATATTTCTACAGATCATACCTACAAATGAAGGGCTACTAAATGCATTGCATAAGTACCATGAGCACGACACATCCAAGTTTATCTTTGTGTTTCACAAGCCCGCTTGTTGTGATTCACAGCCTCGGTTCATTCAGATATATGCAATGCCGGTGTTTGACAACATGGAATCCCGATACACAAGCTGCAGGGAGAGACCATGCCCTCGATGGTTGAGATCAGGAATCCGTGCCTTCTTTGGATGCTTAGTAGTCTTCATAGCATTTGCATTACCATTCTTGCCGAGTTTGGCTGGTCTATTAGGAGGTATTGCACTGCCTGTCACCTTAGCATATCCCTGTTTCATGTGGATAATTATCAAGGAACCGCGAAAATTTAGCTTAATGTGGTACCTTAATTGGGGGCTAGGATGTCTTGGGATACTTCGAGCATTCTGGCGGTGACCGGGCGCCATATGGAGTATAGTGATAACGAGGATTCCAGTCCACTTCTTCAAGACAGAATGATTGAAAATGTTTGTAGATTTCAACTCATTGAAAACAGCAATAGCAGAGTGGTAAATTTCAACAAAAACCAGAATAATTTTCCCCGTGGTTTTCGTGGAAATGTCTTTGTGATGTGTAAAATTTTCACAATATTATAGCCTGCCTTCTGTAAATGAATGCAAAGTTTATGAGCCATTCTAGCCACTGATAACCATGTTATATAATGTCTCGATACTAGCTGTTGGAAATATTTAGTATGCTTAAAATATTCATGAATAACAAACAAATAGATATTATTGATAAACAATAGAATAGAAGAGACTTATCTGCAGATATATGTTAGCTGAACTTAATGAACATGATTGAATCTCACATGATCGAACATCGTTGTGCCATGGTAAGGCCCTTAGAAGCGATTTCGCCACCATACCCGTGCAGGCTTCCAATGACGAACGCCCCCCAAGGTTCACACAACACCCTTGAATTCTACACGGCGAACTCAAGGGTTGAAATTTCTCAAGAACTGCTCAAATCTTAGGTAAAAAGGTAGCACTAGTGGAAAAAACACTATATGTCACAACACAACCGCTGCGGTCCCTAAGAGAACCGAAGCGGTAAATCCGCAAAATTTTGGGTGGGAAATTGGGCAAGATTACCCGCTGCGGTTCTTAGAGAACCGGAGCGGTTAACAAGAAACCGATCCGGTTTTATATTAACCGTTGCGGTTCTCCCAACCGCAACTGTTAATGTAGCCCAATTTCATTTTGTAACCCGCGTTTTCCCTGTAGGTCGCTTCATATTTTCATTTCTTCTCCCTCTGCTTCCTTAGTTCGAAATTCTCTCTTCTTCTCTCCATCTTTCTGACCCTCTCCTTTTCTTGCCCTAGACGCCTCCATTTTCGCTTCTCCTCCGCCGCTACCTCCTTCTCTTTCTCTCTCCTCGATTTTCTCTCTCTTCTTGTTCTGTTAAAGTGTTTGAGGTGTTTAATTTAGGGCCTTTTTTGTTGTTGGTTTGATTGGATGGTAGAGAGATGTGGCGGTGATGGAAGCAGTGGAATTGGTGATTCCGGTGGATTTTGTGGCGGCGAAATTGATGGGTTCAGACGTTCTTGTTGGAGCTAGGGTTTGTTCTAATGATGGTGAAGCTACTAGTCAGAATGCTTTGGTTATTGATTCTGTTAAGCTTGCTACTGAGTTCTTGGCTCCTAAGGGCACTTTTCTCACCAAGGTTCTTTTTTTTTTTTTTTTTTGTTCTGTTTTCTTTCATTTTTAATAAAATTAACTGTTAAATTTGTAAACTTAAAAATGTTGTATAAAAAATTGAACCTGAATTGTGGTGTAATTGGCAGCCTGGTTGGAATTAGGTTGAGGTTCATTGTTAGATGACGTGTTCTGTTTTAGAGCTGGGAGAAGAGTTGAGAGATAAAATAAGTTGTGTTATGAAATTTACATCTATGGCCTGGAACATTTGTCCGAAACCCGAAATTGATGAACCTAAATAAACTGATTGTGGGAAAAAGCATTACTTTAAGCAGTTTTCCTCTCAACTATCTGATTGTGTACTTGTGCTCTAATTAACACTAATAGTTCATCGTGTGAAATGGGCTGAAATCCGAGTTTTATCTGTTATCTCTGGTCTTCAGATCACAAGATTATAGTGCTGTGCTCTACTGTCTTAGGCAGGTACTGCACCACCGTCCGTCCTATTATGATGTCAAATTAATCTTCAAAACACAGCTTAGGTTACTGCAGCTGGCTTTGTCATCTCCCATCGGATTATTTACATCATGATTGATCTAACTTTCTTAGATGAATTATTATTGTGCAGTTATTTGAAAAGGTGGACGTAATTAAACCTGTTGCCAGTCGTTCAACATCTGCAGAAATTTATGTTATAGGTCTTAAATACAAGGCGCCTGCAAAAATTGATCCTCGCCTTCTGGATTTCAAGCATCTGTTTTAGGGTGCTATTGAACCACCAAAGGTATCTTAACCAGGGCATAGTGAGAAAAGACCTATTCTTTCCTTTTTACTAATACTATGTCATTTGAAAAGGTTCATCTTTCACTTGCATATCACCTATTTCGCCTTTTTCTGGCGCTAAAATCGATGAATGCACTTCCTTACTTAGTCATAGAGGTGAATATCTTTGATTTTAGTGCTTTTTTTCATCTGAGTTTTTGATTGCTTTCAGTAGGAAGAACTTGGTGTTGATTTATTCTTTTGACGGATACTTGATTGATGTTGTATTAAATTAGCCTTGTAGTTTTGAAACTAAGAGTTGAGTGAAATTTGTATTTGACTTAGTGAACATTCATCTGCTTGTAGAGAGAATGCGAATGAAAGTGTTTGAAAGCAAGGAGTACGAATAGCAACACAGATCTGTAAAGACAGACAAAGTTACATGAGAATAGCAACACTCATAGCTGAAATATCATGGGTAAGATTTCCTCGAATCGAGTTTTTCGGTTATTTATGTGTTGTTTGGATCTGTTAATTGGTGTGATTTGATGTTGGAGATTTTGATAGAAATGGGGGAATTTGAATGTGGGTTTTTAATGATGATGATGTGTTATATTGAGTGAAATGTTATTAATGGTGGTATTATTTGTGGGTGTATAGGGGAGTAATGTTGTGATCGAGCAAAGTTTATACATGTGAGGATTGCGGTTCTGAGATATGTCAGGTAACTTCACATGTGATTTTGGAACTGATTCATTAAAAGATGCATCTATGCTCTGACTGTAAAAGTAATAGCACTAGCTTCAATAGTATGCCTGTTTATGTATGATCCACAGTATTACTCTAGTACTCTTCCAAAAGTTGACTTTGATTTCTATATCTTATTGAAGACCTTAACTTCTTGCTTGGTGATTTTTTCATCTTATCCGACTTTTTTGATGAACAGGAACTCAGGAAGTAACAACCCGAATCTTCATGCCCCTATTTGAATGTCCATCAAAACGTTGCAAAACAAACAACACCAAGGGAAACCTCATTCTTCAGCTGAGGGCATCAAAGTTCCTGAAATTTCAAGAGGTCACTGTGGACTTTGTTAACTCTATGATTGAATAAGCAGCTAAAACCTTGTTTTTTGGTTAACGCTCTTTAAATCTTATAATAGTAGATGTCTTTTCTTGTCTGCTTTTGATGGATTTTGGTCATTGCTCACTGGGTCTACTTTTGATGTCGTTGATTTCATCAAGCCAAGATGCAAGAGTTAGCTGAACATGTTCCAAAAGGGCACATCCCAAGGTCCATGACAGTCCATCTTAGGGGTGAATTGACTAGAAAGGTTATGGATTTTCATATCAGCAGTAACCTTGTATGATTTTCTCTAAAAGAATGTGTGAGAGGTTTTCGCATAATTTTGAGTGGGGAGGATGCTGTTCTCTCTAGTTTTCATTTGAGTGATAATTGCCCAGTAATCAGGTATTTACATTTCCTTGGTAAAATTTTCAGGTAGCACCTGGTGATGTTGTCCAATTATCGGGAATATTCCTGCCGATCCCTTATATTGGATTTCGAGCAATGCGAGCTGGCTTAGTGGCAGATACATACTTGGAAGCTATGTCTGTCACTCACTTCAAACGAAAATATGAAGAGTAAGATACTTTCACTACCCAGTAAAACTTAGTGCTATGACCTTGCTTCTATATACTCCTGTCAACGCTTCCCTTCGTCATTACTGAGTTCCAAATTCCAATAATCAGAAGAATCTAAAGTCAGTTTGGATACTTATCCACTTTGAATCTTACGAATTACTCTCATAGTTATCTTCTTTTCCTTGTTGTTGAACAAGATTTTGAAGAGATTTACAGTAATAGAACTTCTACAATAAATTCTCTAAAAAAGGGTTTAACTTTGGGCTCTTTCTTTTGGACAGGTATGAGCTGAGAAGTGAGGAGGAAGAACACATTGCTCGCTTATCTGAAGATGGGGAAATCTATAACAAGTTGTCGCGATCATTAGCCCCTGAAGTTTTTGGGCATGAAGATGTTAAAAAAGCCATACTTCTGCTTCTTTGTGGGGCCCCTCACAGGAAATTAAAAGACGGAATGCAAGTAAGCAGACATAATTTTTTTGAGTACCTATTTATGTACATCTGGCCCTCCTCCCTCCCCCCTCGGACCTGTAGAAGCATTGTAACTGATTATTGTTAACAAAGAATCCTATTGTATTAAGAGAAAAGCGTGCTTACGTTTTGATATTATAGGACAAATCACTGAGTGAACCATTGAGTGGCCTGCTGTGATTCCTGCTTGAGTGACCCTCTTATCGTGTGTCTTTAATTTCTTTTGTTTTTGTGTTGTCCATTCTTCAAATCACACAGTTGCCTCGATAAATAGTTAGGTAAGATTAAGGCAGGTCTTATGGTTGGGGTGAGCGGTGGGAAGCACAAAGTTCTTGATACTCTATACCACTGGGAAAGGAAGCAGTGGAGTTGGTCTAACTGCTGCTGTGCAGAGGGACCCGGTCACCAATGAGATGGTCCTTGAAGGCGGGGCACTGGTATAATATCTTTGCAAGAATCTATCGCTTGTTTGCTTGGTAAAAAAAAAAATGCAGCTTCAAGATCATTTGTTAAGCTCCACACTTTTCTCTGTTGAAGAGTGTGCTCCATGACACCTTGAGCTGTTTGATCGGTTGAAGCATTTATTGAAGTCTTAGTTCCAGTTAGATGATGTAGTATACTTATAGCTTCTTCAAAATGCTGATTTACTGGCTTTCTGCCAGGTGCTAGCGGATATGGGTATATGTGCTATCGATGAGTTCGACAAGATGGAAGATTCAGATCGCACAGCAATACATGAAGTAATGGAACAGCAGACAGTTAGCATTGCCAAAGCTGGGAGCACAACATCACCAAATGCAAGGACAACAGTTCTTGCTGCTGCTAACCCTGCTTGGTAAAGTTACAAACCAGTTTATGCAAATAGTTACAGCTTACCTTGTGGCCTAATAAGTAGTGTAAAATACCTTAGTTAAAACTCTTAATTTGAAATGTTTCAGGGGACGATATGATCTCCGGAGAACTCCAGCTGAAAATATCAATCTTCCTCCACCACTTTTGTCAAGATTTGATCTGCTATGGTTAATTTTAGACAAGGCAGACATGGATACTGATCTTGAATTAGCAAGGCATGTGGTCTATTAATGGTGGTCTATCCATGAGAAGAAAATTACAAGTGTCAAACATTCCCGTCGATTCTTTATGAGGATGCTAAGTTGAGCTACATTGATAGACATTGTAAAGGATTCTTGTGCTTCAATTGAGCATAATATGTTTAATAAAATGAGTATTGATATATATTATTGATTTTATATTGATTAATTTTTTTTTTTGGTTTTTAGGGTGGTCAACCGCTGCGGTTTTCGGTCAAAACCGCAGCAGTTAACTTGCTTAACTACTGCGGTTTTCACCCATAACCGCAGCGGTCAATGATTAACTGATCCGGTTTAGGACCGGATCAGTTAATATTTGAGGACTGCTGCGAGTCCAACTGATGTGGCCCAAAATAGGAGCGGTAAGCCCGGTTTTGACCGCAGCGGTTGACCTTTTTTCCACTAGTGTAGGCTTGTGTTTTAGAATCAATGCATAATGAAATTAGAGAAGGAAGAACGGCCAAGAAGGTATTTATATGATGGTTAAGAAAAATAAACCCGAAATAAATCTGGAAATAAAGATATAAGGTTTTTGAAAATCCCCGACAACCACGAGTTGCGGAAATCAACGCATGTCGCGGGTTGTTGTCGGCGATCCACCGCGACACACGACCCAGACCACGAGTCGCAGCACACACTGCGACTCGTAGTAAGTTCTCAGCAAAAATCAAGCATAAACTCAATAGTGCACGAGGCGCACGAGGATGCGCGGGACGCCACTACCGTGCGCAGCCCGCATCACACTTGCGTGGCACGCAGCTGCCTTGCCCGACACACACCCCAACATACCTAACTTCGAACTAAATTTAGTCAAGATATGCCACAAACACCATCTGTGCCTAGTTTCAGGCATTGAGTTCGCCAATGCCCTCCTCATAGCCGCATCTTGGTCAGTCAAAAAGCACCTAGGAGCTTTGCCATTCATGCACATCAACCATGTGCTAAACACCTACTCATATGTCTCCGTGGTCTCATGCGACACAAGTGCACATCCAAGCAATATAGTTTGCCCATGATGATTCACCACAACAAAATTCTCAAAAGGCAAGTCATAATAGTTTGTCAAATACGTGGCATCAAAGCAAACTACATCCCCGAATTCTTCATAAGGAGCTCTACTCCTTGCATCTACCCATAAAACATCTTTCAAATACCCGAACTCATCTAGACGATGCATGTGGAAGAAGTTTTGATTGTCTTCAATCATCTTGTTAAAATAACAACAACATGGCGTTTGCATCCCCTTCTCCTAACTTCAGTTTACGTTCATTACAAGAACATTACAGAGATCTCTTTGCGTTACTCCCAAGTTTTCTAACCCGTTCCTATCCATTGCAAGACTACGATGAATCTTTGACACCGATACCCCCAACAACGGTATCGTTAAACAATCTCCTCCTAATAGTAGAATTTACTTCTCGTCTGCTGTACTTACTTATGTTCCGTACCTTATGAGGGGTTGGGTTGTGGTTTAAATGCTCTAACACAACCTTTTTAACTTCCCAATCACCCTCCTCATTCATGGTTGCAAACATCATAGCAGGGCATTGACATTTTTTGGTCTTCCTCGATGAAACTTCCACCCCATTACTTCCAACAGCAATCCTCTTACCTTCCAACCTACGCCTATTGTCTGGTTTACCATGGCACTCACACCTCCATGTGTAATTACGCCTCACTTTTTCCTCCCCACTCTTCTGCTTGAAAGCTCCAGCAACCCTAACTACACCAAACCCAACCTGCTTTCCATAGTTTTCAAAGCAGGCTTCAGCTTCCTCCCACGTCCCAAATACCATCCCAACAGTTGGAACTCTACCTTCCTTATTACTCTTTGATGGTGTTCCCAACAACTCACCTTGTTCAACCTCTTGTTCATCCTCTTATTCAACCTCTTGTTCAACTTGTTCAGGGGCAAGTTCTTCCTGACCATCAACTACTTGCTCACCGTTGACCAAAATAAAATCAGCACACATGTGAGCTTCCTAATATGACAATTCACAAATTAGGTCATCAAAAGTTTTTACTTCCCCCATTACAACACCAGTACACTATAACTGAATACAAGTTTTCCAAAAAATACCAGTAATCATATCCAATTACAACATTTGAATATTTTTGCTCACCATATATTTCAAACATAAGCCAATGACAGTGTAATTGAATCAAAAAGCACCTCACATTTGTACTCTTACCCAAATCATTATCACAAACCTTTTTTTCACACACGTCAATTTAATTACTGTAGACACATAATCGTGTCTCCCCATTTAAGGGCACAATGATGAAACACACCGCGTAGGCGAAATAAAAACACGCTTACAATTTGGCGACTTCACTGGGGTGGATTTTAAAAAAAATTAATTTTTTTTAAATGAGTGGTTGAAACTCGAAAAATACGATTCATACTCTTTTTATGCTTTAGAATGACATTACAACCTACCTTGCCTCATTAGCACATGTTCTATGTGTGAGGTCACCCCCGGGGGGGTTTGCGCTTTGTCCTTCCAAAAAGCTTCCTGAGCGATAGTGTTGGATCTTAGTCATGAGCAAATCTACCAAACCATGGCATTGTTCTCTTGTTCCTGACTTGAGAACTGGAGTGCGTCTTACACGTGGCAACCTCTTTAAGCAGGGGTACGACGCGTGGGATCAATCTCTTAGTCATGGACCCTTTCAGGCTGAACCTAAACCTGACCATAGTTTCAAACATTGAACTGGACTTTAGGTTGGAATATTCGCATCCATGTTACATGACATTTGCTTGCAATTTTTCCTGCTATTAACTTGTTAAATTCTCATTATTATGCGTCGTACCTAAAAATTGCGTCTAAATAACAAACAAAAGATCGTCAATTGACCAAAACGTCGCCTAAATCCCTGAAAAACATGTCGGGGGAGTAGTGCACCAAGCGCATTAAGTTGCGCCTGGCGCACCACTCTCGCGCCAGACGCACGGCTGTGCGCTGCGCGCAGCAATGCTGCGCGGCACGCAGTCTGTGCATCGCATGCTTTTCGTCGATTTAGTTGTCATGGTGGTCGATCCTATGTTCAGTCTTATGTTCGTCTGTCTGCATTCGCGTAAAAAGCATGGTCATTCTAGGGGTCTCACCTAATCAAACATAAAAATAAGTCTTTTCATGGAAGGTTGAGTCTGTCCTAAAAAAGTGCATCTAGAAAAATGATCCTGGTAGAGTTAGAGTCGTCATGCATGTCTACCTCGTTCCATCTTGCCCCATCTCTAACTAATCTTCTCTATCAATCTTACCTTACCATATTCAACAATTTCAAAAACTTACATTTTTTTTTTGGTAAAAATGTAAGAGATATTATTACCAATAGCAAAAAAGAGCCCTCACAAAACACACTACAGCATCCACAAACCCAAAAACACAACTAACAAAACAACACCCTAATTAATAAAGATAGAACTAAACCAATCTCTATCTGCACTATTCCATCTGACATTCATTCTACTCTTAACTCTAATACAAATGTCAACTTGAATCATTTTAACCACAATCTCAGGTCTGGTAACAACAAGCTCCCAGTATGCCTTGTTCCTAGCTTTCCAGATATAGTAAACGCAAGCTGCTAGACTGGCATAGCAAATCTGCTGTAACTTCTTGCTTTTATACCTTCTCCCCCATTTTCGCCAGTTCACATATAGATTTTCCCTCCCCCTGTAACCAATCTTCAACCAGTTCATAATTGGTTCACATATTTTGCTGCTATATTCACACTCAAAAAACACGTGAGTGCAAGTTTTAACCTCCAGACCACACAGAACACAAGAGCTATCAGTACATAGTCCTGCTCTTTCCAGCCTATCCCTAGTTCGAAGTTTACCTAAAGGTGCAAGCCAAGATATGAAAGCATGATTAGGAATATTTGCAGCATTCCAAACCCAGTGATACCAAGAAACTTTCTCATATGATCTTGAGAGCCATGTGTAGCCCTCCTTTGTACTGTAATTCTTACTCCCATCAAGCCACTTATTATTTACATAAGCTGGCCTTAACTTATCTTTAACCTTGCATATAGCCTTCCACACCCCACTAGCTCCTTTAGGGGCAACATACTCTCACCAATCATCTTCTTTGATGTAAACATTATGAACCCACTTTATCCAAAGAAGATCTTCTTTCTTGGAGATTTGCCAAGTATACTTACCAATAGCTGCAACATTCCAACTAGCAATGTCTCTAACTCCCAGACCACCAAATTTCTTGGGCTTACACACCCAGTCCCACGCAATTGGAGGTGGCTTATGAAGAAAAGTTTTACCCTCCCAGAGAAACGCTCTACAGATTTGAGCAATTTTATTCAACACACATTGAGGCATCAAGAAAACTTGCTAATCATCATCTATTCTACCCTTTTCGAAAACATTTACTAATCATCATCATGCCACCTATTCAATAAAAAAATATTTTTCAAAATTAATCCATCATCTTTTTCTAACAAAAGATAAAAACAAGGGGTTCCTTTCAAAAACGAATTTCGAAAATTCTAAGCCCAGTCCTAACACCTTCATTCAATCCAATCGACCAAACCCAATCCATTTTCATTCATTTCTATGCCCCATATGCATTTGAGTCCATTTTGCAATCATCCTAGTCCCGTCTAATTTGAGTCCATACATTCACTATCATTTGAGTCCATCTTAGGCCCATATAGGTCTAGTTAATTCATGTCAAAATCTAGGCCCATTTGCATCTTTATGTGATTCCTAGTCTATGTCAAGCCCATGTGCATCTCCCAGTCTAAGTCAAACCTATATGTTAATCCAGACCAAACTTAGGTCCATTTAGGCCCAATTTATATCCTAGGTCTAGTTTGCATCTCCATGTAGGCTCTAGTCAAGTCCAACTCCTCCCTAAGTCTATAATGACCCAAATCCCTTAAGTCTGCGAAGCTTGTCCTTCCATAGATCCATAACTACCCAAATCCTCGAGTTTAGTGAATCTACTCAACACTTTAAGACCATAATGGCAACCCTAAGCCTAGCGAAGCTAGCATTCCATAAGTCCACATAGGCAATTTTTGAGTCTAGCCTGCTTAGTCTAATATAAGTTCCGAAGTCTAGTTGTCTAGCCTGCTTGCTCACCCGTATGTTCAAAGTCTAGTTGCCTAGCTTTGCTTGCCTTAAGTTAAGAGTGTAGTCTCCCTTATTGTCCGACCTTCCTTAAAGTCTAGCCTACTTGCTTACCCGTAAGTTCAAAGTCTAGTCTCTCCTATCATCACCAAAGCCAGTCGTGGAATCCAGTCTGCTTGCATAGTCCAGTCCAGCCCATGTCTACATTTGCATATAGTTAGGCCCATGTCTCCATCATAACCATAATCATACCCATTTCTAATCATTTTCCATTCCCATTTCCATTTCTCATTCCCATTTCTCATTTCCATTTCTTATTTCGAAAATCATTTCTTAAAACTTACAAGCAAGGTCCACTCGATTACGTTTCATAATGACCGGTCGAGAGATTACAACTTAGGAGCGCCTAATGAAGAAACAAATAGTTGAGCCTACTCTAAAGCTCATCAATCGCACTATCACCACCCAGACTTCATTTAGAGTTATGAAGATTACTTTTGACTGCCTTCACAATAGAAGCGCGATCACTTCCATAGGGTCTACCGCCTTCACATTAGAGGCGCGATCACTTTCATAGGGTCTACTCTGAACCCTGCACCTAAAAGATAATTCAAAAGGTACAACCTACATTTCTATTGCGAATTCCAACAAAACAATGAATATTTGACATCTAGTGTTGGATCCTACGAATGCACTGCTAAACATGATCGATGACAATATACTATTAATACTTGCTATAACGAGAATCAACATCACCAGCAACCCTTTCTTGCAGAGTGCATCGACAATTCAAAAAGGCTTAGTCTCTTATTTCTGGTTTCCTAGGATGAGTCAGAGAGTCCTTACCCTAAGCCATTTCTGTCATTTCCCATCGAGTCTATGTCACTATAGGACTTCATCTATTATAGCTTTTCCATTTTCATTTCATTTTATTTTTCTTTTATTTTCATTGGCCTTTCACCATCATTTATGCTTCTAATTTAATGATGAAACTTAAATCACCTAATGATCTTGAATAATAAAAAATAAAAAAAAATGAAGAAAAATGAAAAAAGGACATATCTTGGATCAGGAGTTATTCCCCTCTCTCCTCCATCCTTCCATAAGCTATCATCCATAAACCATCTCATGCAACCAAAATAAAAAATCCCTTAAACCATCATCCTCCGTGATCATTAGCCATATAACCTTTAAAAATGAAAGCTCCAAAAATATATCCTTCAAACCTTCCAATACCCTAAACCAATAGCTTGTGTGCAAGCCTTACTACATAAAAAAATCAATGCCAGGCAAAAACAAAAAAAGTGAATAAATTTAAAGTGCGAAAAAAAGACAAAAGCAAAAGAAAGCGCACAAGACAAAAAGAAAAGAGTAAAAAAAAAAAAGAAAAAGCCAAAGGCAAGGAAATAAAAAGTCTAGCTAGGGGGCTTGCACACAAGTTCTACCCCTCATCCTCATCCTCATCCTTCCATCCATCAAAAACTTAACTATATAATCTAAATCCAAAACCTATACACTAGCCCAGCCAATTAAACCTTCATCAAAATCTAAAATTTCAAGCCTTTTAACCTTTCATCAACCCTAACTCTTTTTTCAAGGTATGTCCAAGCCCGCTAGGTTGAAAACTCGAAAGGGCGGCCTAGGCAAAAGTTAGGGCACAAAAAAAAATCAGATCCAGAACTACGAATGGTCTGATTCCGCAAGGATACGTAGGAATCCTCATCTCGAGGTCCGACCGCTAAAATAAAAATAAATTATTTAAGGTCTAATGATTTGACTTTCTAAAATTCAGGAGCATACTCTTTCTTGATCCCGACATAGACTCGAGTCTGAACCTAGCCTCGTTAAAGCCTTTTCCCACCTACATTTATTTAAGTCACAAATTCAAACTTTTTAATTTTCAATCCAAACTCTCCTTTTCCCCGAAGGACTCTCCGACAATTCCATGGTCTCTGGCGACACTTGACTTTGCCTGTATCAACTCCTTAAAGAAGAATCCCCAATGAATACTATGATTCAAGACAGATCAAATATAATTTCAATCAAGGCTCACAACGCCTAATTCAAGACAAGGTTACCCAAAGTGAGGGCTTCCCATATATGTGGTTGTTCCTCCAAATCAAATCAAACTCCTGAAAAGTTGCAATCTGCAGACCTCGTTTACGGACCCCGATTATTTACTAAAAACGGATTTTGAAAATAATTCTATCCATTTATGATCATTTTATTTCTCTACATATCCAGATCTCCTAGCCTTGTAAAACCCTGACCTTGCATTGCATTTCATACATTCTAGTCTTGCATAACCCTGACCTTACATGACGTGTCATCCCTTAGCTTTGCATAACCTTAATCCTTGCATAGCATCTCATGCATCCTTAGAGAGTCCAAGTTTGCATTTTTGCATCATTATGTGCTTTATCTGAGTTGTTTGCACCTATCTGCTAACATCTTCTTCTACATGTAATCAGATTGCTTGTAGTTATTGTCCTGCATACTAACTTTGTTTTGCAGAGACCGGTGTATATAGATCAGTTCTAAACTGCAGAGCGTTTAGAATCGTTCTCCGTCCCGACACCGTATACTTTGACTATCGGTTTCCTGAACCTCAGTCAAAGTGGGGGCTTCTGTAGACACATAACCGTGTCTCCCCATTTAAGGGCACAATGATGAAACACACCGCGTAGGCGAAATAAAAACACGCCTACAATTACAATAATTTACTATTTTCAATTTTCACAACCCAAATTCTACTTTTGATGGCAATCAATATTGCGGCACATTTAATACAACAACATTAAATTCGAAAACCTCAACAAAATCTAACCCACATTCTGTACTTTGGCCTTTTCACATGAAAATTGGCATTCAATATAGCGGCACATTTAATACAACAATATTACTTTCGCAAACCTTAAATTCACAAACCTCAATTCACCCACATTAAATTCCAGATAATACATGTACAAATTCTATGTTATGTAATTTAAAGCTTTAATACCTACGGGATACATCCACAGACTATAAGCACAGTTACCTAATAAAGAACGAAACGACCATAGCTACACAGACGAAAATCACAACACCAGTAAAAACAATGGAGAAACCCTCAACCTGCACCGGCTCGGGCTACAAATCTCCCTCGATCCCCAATTGCCAGTAGTCCGAAACAAGACCAAACAAGAATGGTCCGAGATCCTCCTCCTCCACTCCGGGGTCTTACCGTTGTTGTTGTCAGTACAATTATCCATGTCCATTGAAGCTCCATACCTTGCCGCCATTTTCGCTTCTTCCATCTTCGTCTTTTTCTTACCGTTGTTCTTGTCCTCCTTTTCTCCCTTTCCCGTCTATTCCTTTTTTCTAAGTACAAGGACCCACAAAGGAGTACAATGGACACAATATTTAATGTTTTATGCATATAATATATTAATTCAGTACTTTGGCCTTTTGACAAGTATACTTTTCGATCGCATTTTTAATTCTTGTTATGGGGCAAATTGCATTTGATCTTTTCTCGTAGCTTCACCCCTGCTCCCATGCAACCAAAGCGGTTTTTCTTTCATTCCCTCGTTACCCCCAAGAGAAAGCTACGACACAGCCTTTCCATTCAAAACGTACAAAACCCTTAAAATCCAACCCAAATATACAAATCCTCAAAATCCAAAAAAGTTGAATGTTATGGAGGTGCCACCACCATTGCAAATCACTATAGAGAGTAGGTATTTTTCTATTTTTGTTGCCAACCCGATATCGACGATTTTTCCGACCGATGCTAACGCTTAAAGAGGCGGTTTCCATTCAAGATTACGAAGAAAACCCCGTCCCAGCAATTGTCCATATATCGATTAGAGGCAATTGCACTGATAACCAAAGAAATTACTTTGTGCAATTGGTTTTACACAAGTATGCGGGTACGCGGGTTCCTCTTCCTCTCGTCAATAGCGTGTATCTTAGCTGTAGGTTGTTGGCTCTTGCAACCTCGTTTCTGAGATTTTGGAGGCGTAAGGGCGAACCTACATATCAGGGCCCTAATTAGGTCCAAGTTTTTTGAATATTTGATTTTTCGGTCCCGGACCAGAAAAAAATAAACGATTGTTTGGTCCAAATTTTTTGAAGTTTCGATTTTCGGTCCGGACCGCGAATAATTTTCTTTTTTGCCTTTTACATTACTTCTATATAAAATTTAATTTTACGATATTTTTATGTACTTTTTTTATGGATATTATATCAAAAATTTATTATTATATTATTAATAGCTATACCGAGGAGTTGGTACAAAAATACCATAATTTTTCTAAGAAATTGAGAAGATACGAGAAAGTAAGTACCATAGTGGTTTGTATCACACCACTATGGAAAGAGTGGTACGCATGCTTCATAGCACCAGAGAATATGAGAAGATTCATGGTAAATAATCTGTTATAGTTGGGCCGTTAATTCATGTGGTCTCTGTAAGATTTCTACACGATAATTCAGTAGATCATCAAGAACCACTCACTATGTATGTGTGGTAGAATATATACTGAGTTTAATGATAACAATTCTGGGAATGTGATTGTTCATGATCTGTTCAATTGCAACTCGCATGATGCTCAAGTATTGGGATCAGATGGCAATGACTCGTTAATTCTTACCAGCCCACAACCTTCTTCATCTTGGCCTTTAATTTGTATGCCCATGCATGATATTAGATTTGTAATTGATGTTGACGTGGGGGGTAAGGCTTTAGGTGCCAAATACATTTGTTGTGATGATGAATTAATTGACATCGAACAAGTCATCCAAAAATATGTTCATACTGATATTGGTGTCGTGCTTTGCGTTACATTGCTATGCCGTTTGCCGTTTATGGTGAGGTACAAGTTATTTTTTCATAAACAAGGTTGTAATTTAGTTGGGGAAAATCATAGCTTTCTTGATATTAAGGGGAAAATTATTGGTCGTTATAGAAACCTTTATAAAGGCTATGATTTTGAAGAGTGTTCACTATTTGATAGACAATCAAAAGAATTTGAACGAGTGGATTTTGAACAAGAAAAATATCCTCTTAGAGGAATTAGTATGAGTTTTTCTAGATGTTGGGTGGGTTTGCTGATCAATTCATCTATATTTATTGATTTGGTTTTGTTAGAGTCCGAATCAGAGCGCAAGCTTCTTAATGAAAGCATAGAATTTCGAGTTCAAAATCAACACTTCTCTTATAAGGACTTCATAGTGGATGATATGCTTATCAGGGTTGATGTAGGGTGGAACACACCTATGCCATAAGGAAAACACAATGAGAAAGAATGTGGTTTACATGGAGAGGATGAGATACTGTTATTTTTCTCTTGTATTCTGATTGTGAATGTTCCTTAGTATCTAACACAATTTTTCTATTCTTTCTTTTTATCATTTGTCTACTTTCACATTCTAGTATAGCTAACATAAATCCTTTTTTATGTTATAAGTCTTCCAATGAGGAAATGTCTTTGCAAGGAGCAAGTGGAAATGATTGTGATGATGAGCATATGATTGAGGTATAGTATTTCTCAAATTATTTTAACATTTTTGTTATCTATTGTTTCCAATTCTATTTTATATGCATGAATTTAATACCGATTCCTCCTTTTGTATGTAGATCTATGTTCCTGAAGCATCATCAAACCCCATGCGTCCTTGGTATGGTTCTTTCTTATTCGTAGTACTTGAAATTTATTAGTGTGGTATTGTTTGTTATAAATCTTTTAAGGGGTTTTATGTTTTATCTTATATATAGAATTTAAGTAATTCATTTATTAATTAGAGTTTAGGTCTAGATTTATGGATAATGCATTTGTTTTCGAAAAATATAGGTGATAATAAATCATAACGTGGTCATAACCATGGATAGGTTACGAGATTGGTTATAGATACAAATTTGTTTAATAATGATTCTTTGACATGTAAAATTAGTGGTTTCATAGAGTTCTCATTTACATTTATTTGATTAGTTTGTGGTTTTAGTAATAATATATAAATTGGTTTTCAGGCTTGGTGTGCATCAAAGTAGGTTGTTTCCAAGTTCTTTGGTGGAGATATATTCTATTTACATACACCGCGACAAGTTTAAAGCTTTCCAAGTTAATGGGTTTGTTGAAATATCAACTATTGGCAGTACAATTTATAGCTTCAATAGAGAAATAAATGATGCTTTTAAATTATCGGAGGGGAGCAAAACTATACTTGTATTAGACGGGTCTTTAGTTTATGATGATTGCGATTCATTAAACAGGAAAATTGACCTTAAAGATGTTGAGAGCCCTATGCGCATAAGAGGCTATGTAGATTGGGATGATATGACACTTGAATTTGGTACAAAATAGTTTAACAAGCCTCTTTGTTCAATTGTTGAAGGTGAACATGGTTTTGCTGCCATTCATTACTCCTTTTTTACCAGAAGTTGTAAAAGCAAACTTAGGGATTGTGTGTACGTCGAAACAAAAGAATGGTAGTGGATGTTTTGAAGTGTTTCCCAAAATTTATGGTAGTATTGTTGCTCAACAAAACTCCTTCAATTATACTTGGCACTACAACAGAGAATATTATCGAGTTGCATTGTTCCACAGGAATGCAGTGTCAAAGTTAGTGCTTCAAAGTAATTAGAGTTTTTTAGTTTCCTTGATTTTAGCCACTAGTATTGTTAGTCAAATTAGTAAGTTCAATAGTAGTAGTAGTGGGCTACAATTATGGGCACTATCAACAACTACCCCACGTAAGTAGGTAGTGGATGCTAGATTTTATTTTGCTTTGTCTGTTACTTTGTAGCCTATAAAAGGCATGGTTTCCTCCTAGTTTAATTGAATGAGAATGCAGTTGTCTTTCTTTCCATCGTCTTCTTTGTATTTGCATTCTTATCTCCAACAAAATTGGTATCAAGAGCCAAAAGATCTTGAGGCCTGAAGTTTTCCCGTAAACAAAAAAAAAAAAAACCTTCAAGTGTGTAATCCTTATTTCAATGGCAGCCAACACCAATTTCTCACCTCCATATCCAATTCTCAAAAGCGACAACTATCAATCTTGGGCTATTAAGATGAAATCTTATTTGAAAGCTCTGAATTTATGGGAGGTTGTTGAGAGTGTTTTTGAGCTTACCCCTCTTCCACAAAACCCAACTCAGACTCAAATTAATTAAGAAGCATGATGAAGACAAAGTTAAAATGCCGAAAGCTCTCTCTTGCATCCATTCCGCTGTATCCGATGAAATATTCACTAGTATCATGACTTGTGAATCACCCAATGAAGCATGGGAATTGCTAAAGGAAGAATTTGAAGGTAATGCTCAAACCAAGTTGATGCAAGTACTCAATCTCAAGAGAGAATTTGAGATGCAAAGGATGAAGAAATCTGAAACCATCAAAGATTATACGGGTAAGCTTATGTCCATTGTTAATCAAACTAGGCTACTTGGTGAGAAATTTCCCAATGACAGAGTGGTGGATAAAATTTTAGTCACTGTTTCCGATGTTTATGAGTCTAAAATTTCATCACTTGAGGTTTCTAAAGACCTATCAAAAATAACACTTGGGGAGTTGGTGAATGCTCATAGTGCTGTAGATCAAAGGAGGGTGATGTTAAGGTTTTATATTGAGTTTTTCCCCTTATATTTGAGCTGAAATGTGTATCAATGGTGCTCTTAGGAGCCATTTCACGCTAACTTTCTCCATCTAGTTGTGGTTTTCTGTTCTGTGTGAGATTACAGGTGTTAGGGAGTTATCTCCCTATTTTCTACTATTATTTGACCATTACACTGGACTGGAGAGGTTCTATGCGGAGTTTCAAAGTCCCGAGGATACTTTCCGGGATCCTTGAGCAAAGAAGAATTGAAGACTTGGCGTTTAGAGCCAAGAAGGAAGAACCGGATCTGAGCTCGATCAGATCGGGCAGGATTCGCCCGATCGGGCGCTGGCAAGAGATAACCAGTTGTTGTTGCGGGCCCGATCGGGCGCTATCGCCCGTTCGTTAGTTCGTTGAGTCGCCCGATCGGGCGGTTCGGCCCGACTTCATCGGGCGTGCTTGAGCGATGGTTTGGACATATGCTGAGAATTGGTGTGCCGCCCGATTGTATCGGGCGTGTCGGCCCGATTGCATCGGGCGAGGTCGTTTTTTGGAGCTCTGCTGCTACGTTGAGCCCGATTCCATCGGGCGTAGTCGGCCCGTTCGAGCGACTTATCAGACACGCGTTTTTTTAATGATTTTCGGGCTATTTCTCTAAGACTTTTCCTAGTTGTTTTAGGATTAGTATAAATAGCAAAATCAGAATATTACTATTTATCTTTGTTTTAGTCCTTATTTTCTCATAGTTTCTCTCAAGAACCCTAGTTTTACTACTTCTCATTGTGGATTCAAGATCAAACCTTTGGATTATTCGCAAGTTCAATATAGTTCTTCAGTTTGGTAATCTTCTTTATTGTTTTCTCTATTATTGATTAGGTTAATTTCTTAGTTATTTGCAATAGTTCAAAGTATGAATTTTTACATGGAATTTGTTATTGTTTTCTCAAGCATGAGTGAGTAGTTTTATTTCTAGGATTGTGGGGATCTATGTATGCAATGAGGGATTGATAGATTAGTATAATTACCCTCTATTTCAATTGTTTCCTGTGATTGAATCGTTCATGCTAGATTTATGAATTAGGCCTGATTTGTATTTCTATTATCGCAATATTGAATATGCTTCGAGAGGAGAGATTTCGTATAGGCTTTCAATCATTAGGCATAGTGATCCTTGACCATGCGAGAGCGGCTAGGTGATCTTTGAGGGAGGTAATGTTCGAGAGAAATTACATGTGCCCTAGATAAATTAACTTATTGTGTGGTTATTATTCGTCTCTGATTTCCCAAATTGTATGCATAGTGATCCATTATCCTAGTTCTTTATTAATTGATTATTACCTTCGTGTTTAGTTCTGTCATTTGCTTAGTTTAGTTACACACCCATTTTCATCTGATTTAGTTAGTATAATATTAGAATTCAGATACAATAGTATAACTTTATCCCTGTGGATTCGATCCTGCCTTCCCTGACTACTTGTTAGTGGACCTTAGGTTATTTTTGATAAGGTGATATGACTTTAGCCTGTCAAATTTTGGCGCCGTTGCCGGGGAGACGGTTTATTTTTATTTTGTCTGAATTATAGTATTACACTAACCTTTGCTCTGAAGAACACCTGTTCTTTGGAGCATCTCACGTTTGTTTTAGTGTTTTTGGTGTATGAGCAGGAAATTGAAATCCCCAAATCTCATTCCATTTGATCCGGAGATTGAAAAGACCGCTCATAGACTCAGAAAGAAAACTAAGCAAGCGAAGTTGTCTGCAGGGACACCATCCCAAAAGACACCTGCTCCACCATCTTCACCACAACAAGAATTTTCCATCTCACCTATTACTGCTATTATGGGTGACGAAGCTAAACCAACCTTCAGAAATTATGCACAACCTTCTCCTGATAATGTACCCACTGGGGTCCGGATGCCTACCATTGTTGCTGCAAACTTTAAAATCAAGTCTCATAATCTGAATATGGTTCACAATAATTAGTTTGCTGGGTTACCATCTGAAGACCCAAATCAGCACCTGCAACGGTTTTTACAATGTTGTGCTACTCAGAAACAAGCTGGTGTTACTGCCGATGAGATGAAACTCATCCTATTTGGTTTCTCTCTGCGCGACAAAGCTCTATTTTGGTATAATAAATTTGCCTTCCACCATCACCACCTGGGCGGTAACTATCCAAAATCTTCCTCATCAAATGGTATCCTTACCAAAAGACTGCAGATATGCGTCATGCCATAGTAACTTTCACCCAAGACCACGGAGAGTCATTATATGAAGCTTGGGAGAGGTTCAAGGATCTCGCAACGCCTTTGTCCTCATCATGGTTTAGACCAAGTGGTATTTGTGTCGATTTTCTACACTAGAGTTGATGCGAGATACAAGGAGGGTAATTGATGGAGCTTAGGTGGGTTTTTCATGGATAAAGCCATTGATGAGGGGTATGAACTTCTGGAGAAACTCGCTTCTAATCAAGCATCTACCATTCGTTCCTCCATGAAGAAGGGAGGGAAACATGATGTCGAGGCCATTTCTTTACTGTCCGGGCAACTAGCTGCTCTAAACCAGAAGATTGATTCTTTGAAGCTAGGTAATGACCCCTCCCATATGAGTGTTAATGCGATGGCTAGTGCTTCTAATTATACTGCTCCCATTTGTGATGCTTGTGGGATACCTGGGCACAACTCTCAGGAGTGCCCAGCGCTCCTATCTTCTAATGTCGGGAGTAACCGTGAGGCGGTTAATGCGTTTCAGTCACAACCTAGGGGTCAGTTCAATCCATATTCTAACATTTACAACCCCGGGTACAGAAATCACCCCAACCTCTCATATCGGAGCAATAATGTGTTGAATCCTCAACCTCAACAACCATATGTCCCACAAAATCAGGTTCAACAATATCAACCTCAACAATAAGCTCCTCATGGTTTTCAGAGAAATCAGGCTCCACAATCATCTGCTCCTCCTACTGACCCAGCCATGACAGAGCTGAAGAATATGATGTTTCAGATGCAGATTGGTTTTAATGCCTTTCAAGCCGACACAAAGGCTCAGTTGGAAAACTTGGGTACGCATAACAAGATGTTGGAGACTCAACTAGCTCAGTTGGCTAGTTCTTCTGCTAGTAGACCACCTGGGTCATTACCTTCACAACCCATGCAACCAAGAGATACCGCCAATGCCATCACTCTTAGGAGTGGAACGCGGTATGATGGTCCGGAGATGCCTAAAGATGCTCCGGTTGGGTCCGACAAGAATGAAGCTGTCACAGACAACTCCACAGCTCCTAAGGAGGCAAGCAATGCAGAGAAGCGGACGAGTAGGCGAAAAGTTCCATCTACCACTCCCTGTGATCAAGGTACCGTTCCCCAATAGACTATTGAAGACTAAGCTTGATCATCAGCTCGGTAAGTTTTTGGAGATAGTGAAGCATCTGCAGGTAACTATCCCTTTTACTGAACTTATTACTCAAGTTCCTGCATATGCTAAATTTTTGAAGGAAATTCTGACTAGGAAAAAAGCCTTTAATGAAATTGAGACTGTAGCTTTCACTGAAGAATGTAGTGCCCTTTTGCAAAACCAGTCCCCACCTAAATTGAAAGACCCGGGGAGTTTCTATATCCCTTGTAACATTGGCACCATTTTTATCGATAAGGCTTTATGTGATTTGGGTGCTAGTGTTAGCGTCATGCCCCTTACTGTATGCAAAAAGCTTGACATGGGAGATTTAAAATGTACCAATATTACTCTTCAAATGGCTGACCGTTCTGTCAAATACCCCCTAGGTATCCTAGAGGACGTCCCTGTGAGAGTAAGTAAATTTTTTATTCCTGTGGATTTTGTTGTGCTTGACATGGAAGAGGATACTCAGATCCCAATTATTTTAGGGCGACCATTCCTTCATACTGCTGGAGCTGTCATAGATGTTAAGAATGGGAAACTAACTTTGACTGTGGGAGATGACAAGGTGACCTTTAGTTTGACCAATGCCTTAAAAAGTCCCATGCTAGAGGAAGCCTGTTATAGAATTGATGTCATTGATGTGCTAGTTAACGATGACATGCCTCAATCCCTTCTGCGGGATCCTCTGGAGGCTTTGCTTTGTTTTGCATCTTCTACAGGTGATGGTAATCCCTTGAGAGCTGCAGTGGATGACTGGGAAGCGGTTCTTACACGTGAAGAACTTGACGGTATTACCACTCATGACAAGGAACGGTTAGTATATGATACTCAACCGGTAGAGGTAAAGAAACCTGAACTGAAACCTCTTCCCCCTTCTCTGCGCTATGCTTTTCTGGATGAATCTGAAAATTGTCTTGTGATTGTTAGTGCTTCACTGAATGATGGTCAAATGTCTCAACTTTTGTCTGTTTTGAAAAAACATAAACAAGCCATTGTATATAATATTGATGATTTGAAAGGCATAAGCCCTGCCTTCTGTATGCATAGAATTCACTTAAAGGATGATCATCGTCCTAGTATACAAGGCCAACGTCGTTTGAACCCCAATATGCAGGAAGTGGTTAAGAAAGAGGTTATGAAATTGCTTGATGCTGGAATCATCTACCCCATTGCTGACTCTAAGTGGGTGAGTCCAGTTCAAGTGGTTCCTAAAAAGGGAGGTACTACTGTTGTCAAAAATGAAAAAAATGAATTAATTGCTACAAGAGTAGTAATTGGTTGGCGTATGTGCATTGACTATAGGAAATTAAATGTTGCCACCAAGAAGGATCACTTTCCCCTCCCCTTCATTGACCAAATGTTGGAAAGGCTAGCTTGTCACTCTTATTTCTGTTATCTAGATGGGTATTCAGGTTTCTTCCAAATCCCTGTCCACCCAGATGACCAGGAGAAGACCACATTTACCTGCCCTTATGGTACCTTTGCCTATCGAAGGATGCCATTTGGATTATGTAATGCCCCCGCCACCTTCCAACATTGTATGATGGCCATTTTTTCTGAGTTCATTGAGTCCATTATGGAAGTGTTTATGGATAACTTTAGCGTGTATGGAATTTATTTTGATGCATGTTTGATAAATCTGGCTAAAGTTTTGAAAAGGTGTGAAGATGTCAATCTTGTACTGAACTGGGAGAAGTGCCACTTCATGGTTACTGAAGGAGTGGTACTTGGTCATATTATCTCTGAACGTCGCATCCAGGTGGATAAAGCAAAAATTCAAGTGATTGAGCAATTGCCCCCTCCTGTGAATGTAAAAGGGGTGCGAGGCTTTCTTGGTCATGCGGAATTTTATCGCCGCTTCATCAAGGATTTCTCTAAAATTGCTAAACCACTTACTCAATTGCTCCTCAAGGATGCCCCGTTCTTGTTTACTGATAACTGTCTTGTATCTTTCAACAGGATCAAGCAAGCTTTGATTACTGCTCCTATCATTCGATCTCCGGATTGGAACCTTCCATTCGAGATTATGTGTGACGCTAGCGACTATGCTGTGGGAGCTGTGCTTGGTCAGAGGAAGGACAACATCCTCTATGCAATATACTACGCTAGTAAGACCTTAGATGAAGCTCAAGTTAACTATGCCACCACTGAGAAAGAGCTTCTAGGCGTGGTCTACATGCATTGGACAAGTTCGGGACTTATTTTTTGGGGTCTAAGGTCATTGTTTATACCGACCATGCTTGCATTGAAGTACCTCCTAGCCAAAAAGGAGGCCAAGCCTAGACTCATTCGGTGGATTTTTCTTTGCTCCCGGAGTCGATTTAGAGATCGGAGATAAAAAGGGAGCGAGAAAATGTAGTGGCTGATCACCTGTCCAGATTGCAGTATGAAGATATGGAAGAAGGTCTACCCATTGATGACTCCTTTCCTGATGATAAGCTCCTGGCAGTCACTTCTGTCACCCCGTGGTATGCCGACTTTGCCAACTTTTGTGTGAGTGGACAGACTCCCCCAGAGCTGAGTTACCAGCAGAGGAAGAAATTCCTCCATGAGGCTAAAAAGTATTTTTGGGACGACCCTCTATTGTACAAGCTTTGCGCTGACACCATCTATAGGCGATGTATTCCAGAATGGGAGGTGCATGACATTCTGAAGCACTCCCACTCCTTGCCATGTGGAGGCCATGCTGGGCCCTCCAAAACCGTTGCTAAGGTACTTCAATCTGGTTTTTACTGGCCTACTTTATTTCATGATGCTAGTACTTTTGTTAAGTCCTGTGATGCATGCCAACGAACGGGAAATATTTCCCGTAGACATGAGATGCCCTAAACCCCCTTTTTGGAAGTTGAATTATTTGATGTATGGGGTATTGATTTTATGGGCCCCTTTCCCTCTTCATCGGGCAATAATTTTATCCTTGTTGCTGTTGATTATGTGTCTAAGTGGGTAGAAGCCCTTGCATCCCCAACTAACGACTCTAAAGCCGTTATGAAAATGTTTAAAAAGATTATTTTTCCAAGGTTTGGGGTACCAAGGGTTGTCATAAGTGATGGTGGATCTCATTTTCACAAACGCACTTTCGAGGCTCTGCTTAAGAAGTATGGTGTCTACCATAGGACCGGCCTAGCTTATCACCCTCAGACAAGTGGCAGGTAGAAGTGTCTAATCGTGAGATAAAGACTATCTTAGAGAAGGTTGTAGCTAAATCTAGGAAGGATTGGAGTGACAAATTAGATGACACCTTATAGGCTTACAGAACTGCTTTTAAGACCCCTATTGGCACCACCCCTTACAGGTTAGTTTATGGGAAAGCATGTCACTTACCTGTTGAGCTAGAGTACAAGGCTTTTTGGGCTGTTAAGGAGCTGAACTTTGATGCTAAGTTAGCAGGAGAAAAACGCCTTTTGCAGATTAATGAACTTGATGAACTCCGGCTGAATGCTTATGATAGTTCGCGTCTCTACAAGGAGCGCACTAAGAGATGGCATGATAAGAAAATTTTGAGTAGAGAGTTCTCAATTGGTGACAAGGTCTTATTGTACAACTCTAGATTAAATGTTTTCCCTGGTAAGTTGAAGTCTCGGTGGTCTGGTCCATTTTCTGTCACTAATGTTAACAAGTTTGGTTCTATTGAGGTGATGAATGCAACAGGTGAAAAATTCAAGGTTAATGGCCAACGCTTAAAGCTGTATCATACAGGAGCTCTTGCTGGATCTATGGAGGAATTATACCTCCAACCCCCTTCCCCTTCTGTTTGAGGGATGAGGCATTATGGTCGTGCGGGACCCTTATAAACCAGCGCTACCTGGGAGGCAACCCGATTTTCCCTTTCCTTTTCTTCTTTTCTTTTTGTTTTTAGTTTTTTCTAGTTTTGTAGTTTTGGTAAGAGAGTGAGAGGGTACTAATCACCATCTTGAGGCTATATGTGTGCAGCAATTTTTCGCATAATAGCTTGGTCCGTTTTCCCATTGCAAAGATCGCAAAAATTCTGAGAAAACGGCTAATTGGGCAGCCGCCCGATAGAGCCGGGCGTATCACGCCCGATCGGGCCCGCGAAGAAAATTGGCAAAAGAAACAAAACCCAGGCGCCCGATTGGATCGGGCCATTTCGACCGATCGGGCAGTGTTCCGTCAACGACAACCAAAGCGCCCGATTCAATCGGGCATTTCCGCCCGATCGGGCAGCATTCCGCCATTTCCTGGAAACGACAAAGTCTATCGCCCGATCGGGCCCGTGACCAGAATTTTGCATCGTGAAGGAAGAAAATCGCCCGATGAAATCGGGCTCCACTCGCCCGATCGGGCCATCTGCCGCGTTCTCATTAAATCGGGATTTCCCCTCACTTTTCTCATTCATCTCCCAAATCTCTTTCTCTCTCTTCTTCAAGCCCTAACCCCCAATTCTCACCTTCTTCCCCAAATTCTCCCTCCACCATTAAAGACCTCCATCCAAGCTACTTCTATCTTCACAAAATCACTCCTCTCATCTTCCCCTACCAATTACCCAGTTCATCCTTTCATTTTTCTTTCACTCCATCTCTCCCATCCATCCTCTTCCACCTTCCTTCCACCATTAAAGTGAGTGAAAAGCTTCCCTCCATCATCCCCCATTAGAGTGAGTGTGAAATCCTCTACATTTTCCAAGCAACATGGGTTCGAGGAGGCGTCGTGGATCCGGCACCGGGTCTCAACCACCACCACCGGTCCCCCGGGACGAGACTTTTCCAGATGTCATCTTTTCGTCGCCGGAGCAGCGTGAAAGGTTTCAGCGCCTAAAAGGGCGCGAGGTGAGTCCTACCCACTTTCTTGATATTGAATTTTTGAATAAATTGGGTATTGCCTCTGAATTCAAGGATTTCATGAAAATAATTGGGATGGAATCATTCTTTTCCGTGCATGTTAATACATATTCTGTACTTGTCTATGAATTTTATAGTAGTCTTGAGGTTACCAAACGCCGAACTGGACCCGTCTCATTTGTATCCTTTAGGCGCTAAATCGGGATTTCCACCTATCCCTACTAGGAATTTGCACGAATTCTTCGAGTCCAATGTCGTGGGGAGATTGGGCACCCCCCCTAACTACCACCATCATGACACCTATTTTGCCATCACTAGGTGATGGAAATGACTTCACCCTACAACATTGCAAGGGCAAATACATCCACCAACCCATCTATAAAATTTGGGTCCGATTTATGTCTCAGACACTATTTGGAAGGGTGGAAGGACGATTAATCAGGGGGAATGAACTGTACTTAATAGGGAGCTACATGCTTAGAGGGACGCGCCACCAATTTCATTACAACATCCCTCACCATGTTGCGCTCCAGATGGAGCGTATAGCTACCACATATCCCAAGAGGCGAGCGGACGGTACCTTGACCTCTCGCGCCATTGTCAATGGGGGGGTTGGTCACTCTTTTTGCTAGGAAAATCCCGGTTTTGACGAGTCTCGCTACCCACCCGACCATAGGACCTACCCTCAAGGATTATGCTTTCCTAGATCGTCTCCATTGGTTAGAGAGGGTGGGGATAAATATCGATGGCGCATCAACGGGAGGCGCTCCATTGAGCTACCTAGTCCCTTAGCAAAAATCCGACACGGGCGACCCCATTACCACCTTCCCATAGGCGGTTCTCGACTTTCCCACCCCCGTGCCTGAGATACCCCAGCGCACCTTTCACCGCCGCCTCCCTCATTCTGATGATATTGCCTCTACTTCTGATGCTCCCCCTCCCCCATATTCTGCTGCTCCTCCTCCTTCTTTTGATTTTCAGGAAATGATGAGCATGCTCCAGCGGATGGAGTTTGGTATCACTGCCAACTCTACCGCCATCTAGAGCATCGGTCAGCGGGTTGATGCCAACTCTGCAGTTCTCCAGCGCCTTAGCCAGCGTGTTGATACATTGGCCAATGATCAACACCTAGCTATGTAACCCATGTACGATGACTACTGCAGACTGCATACAATTGCAGAAACAGATGCTCACCCATCTTGGTACACTTGGAACCCGAGTTACAGCCAGCCGGGGTCCAGTAGTAGGGGTGGCGGAGGTGAGGATGCTGATGGTGATGACCTTTCCATGGATGACTGATATCCATGCGTTCCCTTTCCCTTGTTGCAATGAGGCCATTGCCAAGTTCAGCTTGGGGGAGGACTTCTGTAAGTATTAGTATTGTTTTTCTTTTTATTTTTACTGCTTTTTAGGTTAGTTAAGTTAGTTTAATTGCTTTGAAAAAAAAAAATGAAAAATCACAAAAAAATGAAAGATTGATTGCTTCCCTGTGCCCCGAACTTTGTTTTGAAAAACGATTTAACTCTTTATACTGGATAGTTGGGCATTTGTGATTGGGATGTTGTGATGTGATCTCTGATTGTCTTGATCTTGAGTGGATTTTGTTGATAAAGCGCTTACTTTAACTGCATGCTTGAATTGGTTAGATTGTGAGGATTCATCCTAGCCCTCGGATTTATCTCTATATCCGGTCTATTCTTGTGTGTTAGTTCCTCGTAGCATTCTTATCCTGACTTTGGTATTGTACTCGTTGATTTCTGGTGACTTTGGACATGTGCTGTGATAGAGGCGTTCATTTGTTTAATTTTTAAGCCTCAGAGTTGTTTAATGAATTATTTTTCCCCCTAGCCCCGCTGAGCCTAATGACTTCTTTTTGGATCTATATTAAGCCACATTAAAAGCCTTGAGCCTTTACAATGACCATTGTCCCAAGCCTAGGTTGGGGGAGCAATTGTTAAGTTGATATTATATTGTGTGGTTGATTCTGTAGGGTGGTTGGAAAATAATGCTATGTTGGTACAAAGAAAAGAAAGAAATAGAAAAATAAAGTGAAAAATGATAGTGAAAAATCTGAAAAAAAATCAAAATTTCTATGATCTTCACTCATTAACTTTCAAAAGTGTTGGAAATTATGATGAAAGAGACAATTATTGGTTGGTTCGTTAAATTTCAGAGTTGGTTATTATCTTGGTCATGTTGTTGATGCCATGGGAGTTGTTTCGACCGCACCTAGTCCTACTAGTGTTTTTTTTGCTCCCCTTTCTTGGCTTTTCCACCACATTCCCTAAATAATTTCCGTACCTTTACCCGAGCACCATTACAACCCTGAGAAAGACCTTTTGAGCACGTGTTTGATTGTTTATTGGAATAATACTGAGTCAATATGCCAAAGTTGAAGATTAAGCTTGTTATTTGAGTCGACCTGATTAGGATGAGCGATATTATACCTTTCTAAACACATGAGAGTGTGAGTGGGAAGGGCTATTATGGTTGGGTTGGTGAGCGATCGGGCATACATTTTGCCTGCCACAAAATTGAGAGGAGTGACACCTCGGTGAGCACCTTTTCAAGATTTGCATGATATGTAGGGCAACTGCATTTGATGGTTTGCTTAAGTGATTGGTAGTCAGGTGATCTGAGCAACTGAACTTGAATTTTGCTTGCTTGAACGATTTTGAGTTGGAAATAATTGAGTTTAGAATTTCCTATCTGAGGGGTGAAGCAATCCTATTCTTATTCATGTTGTGCTTTGCTTGGGGACAAGCAAAAGTTTAGCTTGGGGGAGTTTGATGTTATGGTTTTATATTGAGTTTTTCGCCTTATATTTGAGCTGAAATGTGTATCAATGGTGCTCTTAGGAGCCATTTCACGCTAACTTTCTCCATCTAGTTGTGGTTTTCTGTTCTGTGTCAGATTACAGGTTTTAGGGAGTTATCTCCCTATTTTCTACTATTATTTGACCATTACACTGGACTGGAGAGGTTCTATTCGGAGTTTCAAAGTCCCGAGGATACTTTCCGGGATCCTTGAGCAAAGAAGAATTGAAGACTTGGCGTTTAGAGCCAAGAAGGAAGAACCGGATCTGAGCCCGATCAGATCGGGCAGGATTCGCCCGATCGGGCGCTGGCAAGAGATAACCAGTTGTTGTTGCGGGCCCGATCGGGCGCTATCGCCCGTTCGTTAGTTCGTTGAGTCGCCCGATCGGGCGGTTCGGCCCGACTTCATCGGGCGTGCTTGAGCGATGGTTTGGACATATGCTGAGAATTGGTGTGCCGCCCGATTGTATCGGGTGTGTCGGCCCGATTGCATCGGGCGAGGTCGTTTTTTGGAGCTCTGCTGCTGCGTTGAGCCCGATTCCATCGGGCGTAGTCGGCCCGATCGGGCGACTTATCAGACACGCGTTTTTTTAATGATTTTCGGGCTATTTCTCTAAGACTTTTCCTAGTTGTTTTAGGATTAGTATAAATAGCAAAATCAGAATATTACTATTTATCTTTGTTTTAGTCCTTATTTTCTCATAGTTTCTCTCAAGAACCCTAGTGTTACTACTTCTCATTGTGGATTCAAGATCAAACCTTTGGATTATTCGCAAGTTCAATATAGTTCTTCAGTTTGGTAATCTTCTTTATTGTTTTCTCTATTATTGATTCGGTTAATTTCTTAGTTATTTGCAATAGTTCAAAGTATGAATTTTTACATGGAATTTGTTATTGTTTTCTCAAGCATGAGTGAGTAGTTTTATTTCTAAGATTGTGGGGATCTATGTATGCAATGAGGGATTGATAGATTAGTATAATTACCCTCTATTTCAATTGTTTCCTGTGATTGAATCGTTCATGCTAGATTTATGAATTAGGCCTGATTTGTATTTCTATTATCGCAATATTGAATCTGCTTCGAGAGGAGAGATTCCGTATAGGCTTTCAATCATTAGGAATAGTGATCCTTGACCATGCGAGAGCGGCTAGGTGATCTTTGAGGGAGGTAATGTTCGAGAGAAATTACATGTGCCCTAGATAAATTAACTTATTGGGTGGTTATTATTCGTCTCTGATTTCCCAAATTGTATGCATAGTGATCCATAGTCCTAGTTCTTTATTAATTGATTATTACCTTCGTGTTTAGTTCTGTCATTTGCTTAGTTTAGTCACACACCCATTTTCATCTGATTTAGTTAGTATAATATTAGAATTCAGATACAATAGTATAACTTTCTCCCTGTGGATTCGATCCTGACTTCCCTGACTACTTGTTAGTGGACCTTAGGTTATTTTTGATAAGGTGATACGACTTTAGCCTGTCAGAGAGCTATGAGGGAGGATCAAACCGAAGGAGCCTTTTTAGCTAAAAGTTCCTTTAGAAAAGGAAAAGGCAGAAGTGTTCAATGCAACAATTGTAAGAAGCTTGGCCATGAAGAGAAAGAGTGTTGACATAATGGAAAGGCACAATGCTTTAATTGCAAAAAAATTGGGCATTTGGCAAGGAATTGTAGATTCCAAAATGAAGAGAAAAATGAAGATCAAGATGCTATGGCACAAGTGGTCGTAGAAGAAAATTTGTTTTAGAGTTGAGGGTGAAAAGTGCACCATGGAGAGAAGTGCTCCAAATTCCAAAGAATAGAGATTGGTGATAATGTGCATCAACAACATTTGTATGAGATGAGAAGTGCATCATGGATGAAGAGACGTGCTTCATTGATTTATCAAACTTTGAAGCAAAGGGGTGTATCAAAGTTAGTGCTTCAAAGTAATTACAGTTTTTTAGTTTCCTTGATTTTAGCCACTAGTATTGTTAGTCAAATTAGTAAGTTCAGTAGTAGTAGTAGTGGGCTACAATTATGGGCACTATCAACAACTACCCCACGTAAGTAGGTAGTGGATGCTAGATTTTATTTTGCTTTGTCAGTTACTTTGTAGCCTATGAAAAGGCATGGTTTCCTCCTAGTTTAATTGAATGAGAATGCAGTTGTCTTTCTTTCCATCGTCTTCTTTGTATTTGCATTCTTATCTCCAACATGCAGAAGATCCATTACAAACAAGTGGTAATGGGGAGATCCCATTATCAAGATCACTGGTGGTTGTACCACTGCACTCGTCTCTTGTTGTCGAATTAAATCTGTGTCGGTGTGCTGGAGATGATCAAGATTCATTCAGCTCTACCGTAGATCTTTGTTATGGCAAAAATGACTTTGAGAATTGGTGTGCCGCCCGATTGTATCTTATTACTCGAAGTCTTTTTTTGGTTCATTTGTTTTTATAATTCCTCAATTTCAAAATGATACTGGGGCTGTGACCACATCTCCTAAACATATTTTTCTAAGTATGGTTCGTCATATTTTGAAACTTTGCACTTGTTTTGTAGGAGTATCATTCATTTGATGGATTTACTACTTATGTCCAGAGTTAATGGTCATATCACCCTAACCGGTCATAGTTATGAATATGTCATGAATATCTCGGCCTTTTTGGTTATGCAATGTCATTCTTTCATATTTCTTGAAACTCGGACGACATTCACCCTCCCATGGCCCAATTGACGGAACCCATCAAAACCCATAAACTATACCATTTATATGCATGTATAATAGATATCATATTAGAAATTCGATACATGTTAAATTATACTCCCTTTGTCCCTTGAAGCGTTAGTCCATTATCTTTTAGGCACATAGATTTAGGAATGAGAAAATTGTAGTAAGAAGAGAGAGATTATGTACATGAGAATGGAGATAGTTGTAAATATTATATTGTGAAAAGAGAAATGTTAGAGATGATTAGAGATAGTAGGTGATAATTGGAGAGAAGATTTTTTTTTTGTTATAGAAGATAATAGGTTATATTATATTGTGAATAGAGTAAATTGAGATAGGAGACCCGATCTTAAAAAGGAAATGAGAAACCTAATTGGGACAAACTAACATGGCAAATTTTATGAGCGATGAAGAGAACAAATTTGTTAGATTTAGGATTTATGAAAAGTATTTATCATTTTTCTTGGCAATATAGACTTCTAAGTAAATCTACTTGTGGACCACGAGGCTCAATAATGAAAGTGGGTATTAAGATCAACAATCCGTCTTGCATGGACCCGGTTCACATTAAAAATAGTGTGGACCAGGCCCAGACACGTGACCCGGTACACAGTACTCACTTTCACTTTCTAAAAATGCGCGATTTTCTCTCTCTTCAGTATTTCCAAAATCCGCGATTTTCTCTCTCTTCAATATTTCCAAAAACCAAAGATTATATCGCTATAAAATTTCTGCAAATTATTTTCTCTGTTCATTCAAATTATTTCTCAATTTCATACGAAACCTAAATTTACGTACATCTCATTCAGAATCAAATTATTGTTCTTCGACAATTTCCTATTCAATTGAACAACTACGACAAATTCATGGAAAATTCGTCTTTAATGGATCAAACAGATCTCAATCAGAGTATTGTAGCATGTAATATAGACGAACAGCATCACAATTCAATCCAAAATGAGCATCGAGATCCACTCGTAATAGATCTCAATAATACACCAAGTGTTGAAGGTAACAGCATCGAAGTCAATAATTTCATTTGTTAATTTCATTTGTTTGATTCAGCAAACACTGTCAAAGAACTATCACAGATTCACAGCAACACTATCATTTCAAAATACACTATATCATTTAAAAATACACTATATCATATCAATATACACTATATCATCTCAAAACACACTATATGATATCAATATACACTATCCAAAACACTGCCATAGAACTACTACAGCAACACTATATCATTTTAAAATACACTATATCATATCATATCAATATACACTATATGATCTCAAAACACACTATATCATTTCAAAATACACTATCCAAAACACTGCCATAGAACTACTACAACAACACTATATCATTTTAAAATACACTATATCATATCAAAACACACTATATCATCTCAAAACACACTATATGATATCAATATACACTATCCAAAACACTGCCATAGAACTACTACAGCAACACTATATCATTTAAAAATACACTATATCATATCAATATATACTATATCATCTCAAAACACACTATATGATATCAATATACACTATCCAAAACACTGCCATAGAACTACTACAACAACACTATATCATTTTAAAATACACTATATCATATCAAAATACACTATATTATTTCAAAATACACTACCATTTCAAGACTAATAAAAAGTAGTATAATTACAAATACACTATATATTTACAAAATAAACTATATCATGTCAAAATATACTATATCATCACAAGAAATAATACAATTACAAATTATCACAAAACCTAAAAATAAAAATAAAAATAAAAAACTCCAAAAATCGCACAAAAATCAACAAAAATTTATCATGCAAACGATAAAAATCGCACAAAAATGAACGAAGAGTAATTAAAACTTAAAAAAATCGAAACTCTAAAAAATCGCACAAAAATGAATGAGGAGTAATTCAAACTAAAAAACATCAAAACTCCAAAAATTATAAGAAATTATAGTAAAAACCAAAATCAACAACATAATTACCATCAGTATGAGCAGTTCTACTAACACCAGGAAACTCCGATTCCTCTGCACGACCACCAAGAGATGAACGCAAACCTCGACGTTTTGGAAAATTCCGATTATCGATCGTCTTCCTTCCCATTGCTAAATTCAAACGAAAAAGATCACACAGAACTGAACTTGAAGAGAGAGAAATGAAGAAGTTAGGGCAAAGAAGATGAGAAGTTATTACTGAGAGACAAAATGCAGAAGTTACAAGAGAACGAAGTAGTGGGAAGAAGTTATGAGGAGAGAGAAAATTCGAGGAGAGAGAAAAACTCGAGGCGCCAAAAACTGAAAAGCGTAATCATTACTATTGTTCCCTCAACTCACGTGATATGGATCGGGTGCACACTAATTAGTGTGCACCGGGTTCATATTAGTTTTTTTATAAGATCAATATAAGGAGAATACATTATTTTTGGATAGAGGCATAGAGCTTTACGAACATTCGAAATATCCAATAGTAAGTCACTCCATAGAGAACAACAAATACCTATTCATGAAGTCTTATGTACTATCTAGTTTGCCTTTTATCTACTCCCTTGGTTTCTTAGTTCTTACCAACTTATTGTCGCAGCAAATACCAAGGAGGAGAGTAAGAACTAAGAATGGAGCACCCATGTGGGGTGATTCAACTTTTTGGAGGAAAGATAAAGACTAAGGTAAGCCAAGGGAGGGGAGAAGTGGGATATGAGATGGTATAGGGAACAATATATTACTAAAGGTAATGATGAAGCGAGAGTAGGTAGATTAAAAGAAACATATGAATGTGAAAAGTGTGTCGAACGATAGGACAAGTATGCAATATGTACCTCGTGGAGTCTTGGTATTGTCAGTGTCAGCACGCTTATCCTTGGACTCATGATCTTAAGAAGTTTACCAGCCTCATACATTTATTTTCCCTGTTCCAGACCTTGTTAAAAAAAGAGATTCAAGGAATAAGAATGACTTTGGCAAAGAACCTTAAGTCCTTAACGTCGCAAATAAGTTAAAGCTGAGATAAAAGGGGAACGTACAACCTAAAATCACAGATATGGACTATATGATCTGAGTCTTGTCACTTGTGGCTTATTTGAGGCTAGGTGGCTGCCGAGAAAAGGGGAGATGGAGAGGGTTGTTTACGTCTGAGTGATGGTCTACGGTTGAGTACCGCCACTTGCCACCAGATTTTTGCTTAATTAAGAGGCATCACCTATCTGTGATGTCTCCCTTGGGAAACTGGGTAGGATGTGCTTTTACTTTGTGAAGGCATTTATGGAGAAACATCCTTATGTTTCTTAGGATGGGATCTTCTATATTATTCAGAACTGGGTTAGAATTCAATTCCATTGGCATGGAAGTTATATTACCTGAACGTAACTTTCAGAATGTTTTAGTATGCAAGTGTTTTACATAAATCCCCGGGCTTCCAAGTACCCTTGATAATCAATAATCTGAAGCGGCTGAGGTAAGAAGAGCAAGCTATTAGCCCTTCATGCTTGTAGTGCATGAAAAAATGTGTCATGTGTAGCTTGGAGAAAGAAGCATGAAGAATACTTGGAGTGATGTTAGCAAGATAATGCCTTTGGCAATTAGCAATTTTATGGTATAGGAAAGTAATCCACTGTCGTTCTGGAAACACTAGTCTTTGTGTGTGAGCATTTTTGTCTTTACAGTCCTTTAATAATATTTATATTATCTTTACTACTACAATTTTGAAAGAGAAGCTTGGGCATGGATTTTGTCTCGTTATTTACTCCATGTCTCTATAATGAGAAAGTAGTTTCTGCGACATACTTGACTATCGTTGCTTCAGATTACTGCATCATGGGTTTTTTTCTTTTGTTTGTCCTGTTTCACGGTGAATACTTGTTGCAGAGTGTGATTTTTTTTAATGTAATCTACTCCAGAAATCCAGGCGAGTTTATGATGTCTAGGTACAGGGAAGTTGCTGAAATAGTTCTCAGAATCGTGGTCGGCTAGTTCGCCTTAGCACAACATCTTTGCTTCCTCGCATTGCTCATTTCCTACGTGATTGTTTTGTGACGAATTATTTGACGGTAGTGACTCTAACGGCCCGTTTGGTAAGAGGCCATAAATGGTGGGAATGGTAATGCATTATAGTGTAAATTTGTACTAGAATTCCAATGTCATTACCTATTTTAATGCTACTCCATCACAAGATATCCATTTTCTTCCTAAAATCTCATTACCATCCATTACCACTTGAGAAGGTGGTATTGGATGGTAATGGAAATTTGTAAAGTGAAACCCATGTTTTGTGATAAAGTTTCATTCCCATGGTCATTGACATGAGAATTTCTTTACAAATTTACACTAAATTTCATTACCATTACCACTATTTATGACCACTAACCAAACGGGCAGTAATTGTTATGATATATTGATATATGCAACCTGTTCTAAGTGGCTATCTAGATAATTTTTTAGCTCTTTTAAAATGCTTATAAGATGGTCGTTCTTTTTGGGACAGATATGCATGAATCATATGGTTGCCGTCCAGAAGAAACCTGCTGACCTGGCTAGTGGTTTCCTTGCCCTTGGGGAGATGGCTGGTGCCTTGGATGGGGAACTTATACACTATTTGCCAACAAAAATGTCTCATTTGCGTGATGCTGTGTGTTGCGAAAGCCTTTTCCCAATTTTTTTTCCTGAATATAAAATTCATTCCCTTTTGTAGACACATAATCGTGTCTCCCCATTTAAGGATCCAATGATGAAACATACCGCGGCATTAGTTGGTGCGACCCAACGGAAGAACACTCTAAAGAACCAATCCAACATGTGTTCTGAAATCATACTCTAAAGCCCAATTAATTATTCATGATGATTAATTGTATTTTAAGTCCATAAAATGTTTTAAATCCATTTTAAAAGCCCAATCAAATATTTATTATTTTAATAAATATTTTTCATAATCATTTTCATTATCTTCAATCAAAAATTAGAATTTTCATCCGTAAAATTCCATCTCCGGAATTTTAGGGATAGAAAAGTATCTTCGAAGGACGCGCAAAGGAATATGCTCGAATATTCCCGAATATGCGCCGGACGCGGGGGCTGCGCTCAGCGCGCCACATGCGTCCAGCTCATTGGCCAGAACGCGTCAGGCGAGCCAATGAGCGCCTGACACGTAGGTTTCGTGACTCACACAGAGTCCTACGTCAGACGCAAGTCCTGTGTGAGACACAACTTTCTTTTCTATCTTTTCAAAAACGCGTTTACAAGTGCCTGAACTTGATTGGGCTGGCTGCGTCAGGCACACAATGTGCGCCTGACGCGTGGCATTGCGCCTGGCGCAAGTCTTGCGTGGAACGCAAGTCTGCTTTTTCCTATAAATACCCGTATTTTCCCGAATTACGGATGGTTTTTCATATCATTATTCCACGAATACAAAAACTTCCGAATACTCCGAAATACACTTCGAATACTCAAATACATTCAAATACTTTCAATATCTCAAATACTTTCACATTGCGTTCTTGGTTCCACGATTGCTCCGCCTAAAGATCGTTGCGCTCCTCAATCTAAGCCGCATAGGTATAATCCTGAGGGTCCTTGAATCAATTATTTTTATATTGAAGTTACTAACAGTTTTCTTTCCAGATGTAGATCGCTATACTGTATATTCTAACCCTTTTTCTATATTTTCTTTTATATTATTATTATTATTCATGCCTTTGTATATTATATGCCCGCTCGATCATTATATGCATATTATATGATTGTCCCTGCTTTATTGCTTTTATCACCCCTCATGTTATTTTTGCTAATAAAAAACCTAAAGAACTGTTCTAACATTAATCAGATTCATTTGGACAACCTGCTAGGTTCCCTGTAATATTGATTGCATAATAACTTGTCACTAAAAATTTGTCTTTTATGTGTTTCCTGAACCTACTTAGACTAAATATTTTTAGGGTGTATAAAACATTATTTGATTATTCTTTACCATAAATTCTGCAATAAATCGATATTTAGTAGAGGCCAACTTTGGGCGAATGTGGTTCATTATGACTATATTCGTACCCTCACCCCCGAACTCAATCTTTGGTTCATTTTGACCATCTATGCAGTCATGACGGGGAAATCTACATTGGATAATTTGTCCCTATGTTTTTCCCATATCCAATTAGGTTTATGATTCTCCCTAAAAAGAATTGTTGGCGACTTCTTTCAAAATATTCAATAAAACCTTTACAGTGGGGTAGTCAAATCAAATACGCGCTCACACCACGTAGGCGAAATAAAAACACGCCTACAATTTCGCGACTCCACTGGGGAGGATTTTAAAAAATTAATTTTTTTAATGAGTGGTTGAAACTTGAAAAATTCGATTCATTCTTATTTTATGCCTTAGAATAATATACGGTTTGCATATGCATGGCTCTTGTTCGGCCACCATAAGGACAATCTACCTTGCCTCATTAGCACATGTTCTATGTGTGAGGTCACCCCGGGGGTTTGCGCTTTGTCCTTCCAAAAAGCTTCCCGGAGCGATAGTGTTGGATCTTAGTCATAAGCAAACCTACCCAACTATGGCATTGTTCTCTTGTTCCTGACTTGAGACTGGAGTGCGTCTTACACGTGGCCACCTCTTTAAGCAGGGGTACGAAACGTGGGATCAATCTCTTAGTCATAGACCCTTTCAGCCTTAAGCTAAACCTGACCAATATTGAATGTAGAACTGGACTTTAGGTTGAGAACTTTTGCATCCATGTTATATGACATTTGCTTGTGATTGCAATTCTTGTCTGCTATTATTCTGTCAAATTGTCATTATTATGCATCGTTCCTAAAACCGCGTCTAAAAACAAGAAAAATTCATCAATCGGCCAATTCGTCGCCTAAATCCCCGAAAAACGTGTCGGGGAGTAGTGCGCCAAGCGCATTAAGTTGCGCCTAGCGCACCATTCCCGCGCCAGACGCACGGCTGTGCGCCGCGCGCAAAGACTGTCTTTGCGCGGCACGCATACCGTGCTTCGCACGCTTTTCGTCAATTTAGTCGTCGTAATTGTCGATCCTACGTTCAGTCCTATGTGCGTCTGTCTGTCTGCATTCGCGTAATTTGGTCATTTAGGCTTATCACCTAATCAAACATAAAAAAAAATCAATCTTTTCATGCAAGGTCGAGTCTGTCCTAAATAAATGCATCTAAAGTGGTCGTTATAGAGTTAGAGTTGTCATGCATGTCTACCTCTTCCCACCTTCTCCCTGCTGTTCAACTAATCTCCCCTGTCAATCCTACCTTACCATATTCACTAATTTCAAAAAACTTACATTTTTCAAAATCAATCCTACACCATATTCTATTCTACCTTTTTCAAAAATATTTACTAATCATCATTATCATACCACGATATTTCAATAAAAAAATATACATTTTTCAAAATTAATCCATCATCTTTTCCTAACAGAAGATAAAACAAAGGGGTTTCTTCCAAAAACGAATTTCAAAAATCCTAAGCCCATTATAAACACCTTCAATTCAATCCATTCCAATCCGATCCAATCCAATTAATCCAATTTACTTGCATTCATTTTAGGCCCATATGCATTAGAGTCCACTTTGCATTCATTTAGGCCCATGTGCATTTCAGTCCATACATTCACTAGCATTGAGTCGATCTTGAGAAGGTGGTATTGGATGGTAATGGAAATTTGTAAAGTGAAACCCATGTTTTGTGATAAAGTTTCATTCCCATGGTCATTGACATGAGAATTTCTTTACAAATTTACACTAAATTTCATTACCATTACCACTATTTATGACCACTAACCAAACGGGCAGTAATTGTTTTTTTTTTGTTTCGTTTTCCTTAACCTTTTAAAAGTTGCAAGTTTCGCAACTGTTCATCCAAACAGTGTTTTGAGTCACAAAATGGTGCAATTTACTGTTCACAAGCGCAGCACGTGTTCCTCGCGTGATGAAGCAAACTTCAAACCCCCACACGTCCTTCACGTGCCACTAGGCGCCTTACCTTACCAGTTGTTGCCAATTCCATCTGAGCCACAACTTCTCTTATTCTGTCTCCTCTTCTCCACGTCTCTCTCCTCTTTCCTCTTTCCTCTTTCCTCTCTCCTCTTTTGCGATTGCGATGAAATCTTCACCATATGAAACCCTAATTTCACCAACAAACATCATCTATGATACCAGCGCCTTTTGTCGTCAAGCTTCAAAGCACCGTTAGGCGGTATGAGTTCTTGATTTTTTTTCTTTCAGATTTTCCTTCTTAATGGACCAAAATCTAAGAATGGATCTCTTATCTACCTTCTTCACGTTTTGGTTTGTTTTAGGTTTGCCTATTTTTCTCTCTTTAAAGTTTCTATTTTTGCACCTTTAATTTGTTGAATGGGTCACAACTTGATGTGGGTTTTGCAATTAATTTGTGTTTACTTTTTTATTTGATTTTGGGTTCCTCATATTTATGAAATTGATTGAAGTGCAAATTACTTCAGATTCTTCTTTTTAAGTCTTCTGAATTCATTATTTGTTTTGCTTGTTTGATTTTCACTTCATTCAAGCACACTGTCGCCGGTCGGAATGGCCTGAATCCGGAGTCTTCAGCTGCATTGCCAGCGTTGTCGCCATCCTCCGCTACAGCTTCGCAACAACAGCAGCATTTCAACATCAACATTAGAGACAAGTTAGTGTTTAATGCTTGACTTTTTATGTCTCAACATTTGCTTTACATTGTTTGCTTGTAAGATTTTGGGTGCTTTGGCATTAATGCAGTAAATGGGACGGTAATGGCAGTTAATAACGCAGTGGTGGTGGTGGTGAGATCAAGGGAGTCGGGCCTTTGGCATTAAATGTCGTTCCTTTGAATTTTTCAGGGCTGAATTTGGTGGGGAATAATGGTGGGGATGTAATGGATGACAAGTGGAGAAAACAGTAGATTTTGGGGCTTGAGGTGTATTCGAAGCGTTTGGAGTTGGTTGAAGATCAAATTAAATTGTCGTTGGAGGAGCTTAGGTCAATGGGGAGTTAAAAGTTCGGCTCTCAGGGGGTGATCGGAGTAGCTTAGTTGATGTGGATTTGTGAGTTTCTCTAATTTATTTTTCCTGGTGGATCAATGATCGCAGATCAATTTGCTGATTATATATGTGTAGGTAGTACCTTTGAGTTCATAGATATTCTCTTTTTTAGTTTGACATAAAAGTGAGTTGTTGAATAATTTTTATTCTATGTGTGTAGCTCTTTGCTCAATGCAAAATTTCATGTATAGCAATGATTTGATGAATAGAGAAGGCAGGATTCATATTGACATATTTTGCAAGTTATGGTTTGCTTCAGGATTTGTTTTTGAGCGCCTTGTATGTTTAGTAACTGTTGTTGAGGATGATGATGGCCCTTCTAGTCTTTATGTTCTTCTTTTTAAACCCTAAAAGGTGCTTAGCTAAATGAGTAACATCAATCATTAGTGACTTGTATAAATTAAACTGATTTTGCATGTGAGCAAGCTTTTGTTTGGATATGTGTACGTTTTCTGGGAACAGAGCTTCTCAAAAGTTTACTAAACATGGCTCCTACCAATGAGGAAGAAAGGAAACTCAGGGAGTACTGTCTTTCTTTCTCTGTCTTTACATCTGATTTCCCTCCACACAACAACAATTTCTCTCTCCTCTTTCTCTTCGTTTCTCAATCTCTTTTTATTCAGATTCTAGGGTTTTTGAAATTTTGTCACTCTCATGTTCATTCATGATTTCAGATAATGGTGGTCCACGTAGCAAGACTGGTGGTTCAAGTGTTTCCTTAGCTGAGCCTGATGGGCGTGTCTTAGGAGGTGGCGTCGCTGGTGTCTTAACTGCAGCATTCCCGTACAGGTTTCACCTCTTTTCATCATTCACTCTTTTTTTTTTCCTTTCTTCTCTTGGATAATATTATACTATCCTATATGTCATGCATCTGCTTTAAACTGTGGTTGGATTGCTTGTAAACTTAGGTAGGAAGTTCGAACAAGTAGAATATTACTTTGAAAATAAACCTTAGAGGCAAAAGGATTTCGAGTGGAGTAGAATTCAAATGTAGTACTGAGAATGTAAATCTTGGTTTTGGACTTTGAACTCAAATTTGGTATTGATACTCTACTAAAAGTGGAGTGTTCTAAGTAATTGGGTTCACTTACTTAAGGTAATGACGAGATAGTTAAATGTTTAAATGTTGGGTTGCTTAAATTAGAGCGTTTAAGGAGTTCTTTGTTTAGGAAAAAAAAATTAAACGTCAATGGATTTGTCATTAGATATAATCAGATTTCCCTCAATGATTTGCACATGAATGGTACTTTGGTACACCCAAAAATGGGAAGAAACTATAAAGGGCTTTGTTAAAGCTTGTAGAGCACGTGACCCTTGATAACATAGCAATGACAAGTCAAAAATTAGGGAATTTACTCTATGGAGAATATTTTACTTTCTCATCCCCCCTTTGATTCTCATCTACGTCCTTCATAGTAATTATGCTGAACATGTATTTATTGACCTTTTCAGTTCATTGTAATTTGCATAACTTGTTATTGGAATGCAATTGAAGATGAATTTAGGGATTTCGGTATAATATTTGTCTGATTGGTGAGTAGCTCTTCCCACTATTTTCTTATTTTCAGTTGTTCTTTTAGTTATATTCCAATTAGGTTATTTCAATTAGATATTTATATATTTTAGTCATGCCGGTTGGTGTATGGTTAATATGCGCAAGTTTGTCTGTGTTTATGTTGTAGAAGAGTGGTTTGACAGGATTGGACCAGATTTTCTTGATGTAATTCCTGTTATTATCTTGTATTATACATCGTTCAGGCAAGGAATAAATGTTGGTTATTTCTTTGTGCCGAGTTGCTTTGAAATTTTGGTGACTGCAATGGTGAAGGCTCTTTAAATATCTTTGTGCATTTATAAATTATTTCATGTTATTGAATTAGTGTTCCTTTTTTGTGTTGGAATTCTGTTGATGCAGACATCAAGCTGGAAAATTCTCTTTTTCAATCAGCTGATTATCGCTGACAAAAAGAAGCTACATCTTATAAATCTTGGACTTGGTATCTTGATTTATATTTCAAAACGGGTACCTGCCATGCTTTCTTTTGAAAAAATAGTTTATTGAAGTGAACAATTAATGGATTTTGATTGAGGTCACTGAAAAGATCTTTCTTGTACCAATGAGCACAACCTGCATAAAAATAACCCAACCTAGCAACTATACTAAAGAAGAAGTGGTAGTACATTAGTACTACTTGGTGGTTAGATCTTCTAGGGAATTAAGTAATTCTGTTGCTGGCAAGTTTCAATTGAAGAAGTTGTTAATGTTTCTCTATTTTTTTATTTTCATCGATGATGGACCTTTCTAACTTGGTGTTATTGTTGGGGCAAGAGAAGCTTTGGTTCGTGTCGTTCCTTGAGTTTTCATATATTCCATTGGTAAAAGTTGAAGATTGTGTCTTTTGTGTGAGGTATACACCTGCATCATACTTGTATTGTATTGTGACTCACACCTTAAGTCTTATGATACGTAGTTAGAAAGCGGACGAAAGCAGGCAACTGATCTCAATGATTTTGTGGTTAAGTGGTTGTTTATGTATCAATAATAAGAAAAGATGTCATTGGAGATATACAGAATGGGTCTTCCCTAAAAAATATGCGTTCAGCTTACTGATACTGATATCCCTCGACAAGTGAGGTTCATGTACTTAATCGTAGTTTCATCTTGTCTCTTTCAACTGAAGGGTAATACTTTTAGACATGGTATCTCAGTTCGCACTCTGATACGGAGAAGTGCTGGTATTTCTGGTCCTGGCTTATTGGTAAGGTTGAAATAAATAGTTGTCATGGAGGTACATTATATCAAATTGTTAGTCAATGACTGATGTAACATGCTATTTATCTTCCAGTTTGGTGGGGATAGAAAGTCCTTGATTGTCCTCTTCAACCTTGTCCAAAGAGGAAATATCAAGTGAGTTAAATTTCAATCGCTGTTGACTTTCTTTTTTGACCGTGCTTAGGCTGGACTGTGCTTATGTTGAATTTAATGATCTATGTGACAGGGAACAAACCATTCTTTTGTTTTGACGGCTAAATTTGGTGCATCAAGGCTTTTTAGAACAACAGGTAAAGATCTATCCTTTGACTATGCGTAAATTGTGCGCTACTAAGCTGCTTGGTAGAATGTGTTTTCAAATGGCAGAATTAACCTGTTAATAATCCCACTCGGGGTATGTGTGTTTAATGTAGTCTACCTTACCCTTCTCGTGTTCATACAAGTAGTAGAATATTTTTTGCATGTTGCTAAGAAGAAGATCAATGCAGTTTATGTACTATTTAATGTGTTACTCTTGCCTTTCACTTTGTTTATGACGAACAATTACAGTTTCGTTAACTGTCCCTAATACCTTTCACTTAAAATCATATCTGAAAAATCCGAATTGTAGCTGGATTTATTGATTAAGCCTCCTTACGGGTGTTTCCTCTGTTTGGAATTATAAGAGAGCTATTTGTTATTTTTCACCTTACTACTGGACCATTGTTCTGTTCTACATGTTGGAGATAACTATGTTTGTTGTCTTGTGTCCCGTCTAATTGTGATGTTGGACACGCATGTCGCATAGTTTGTGTTTTGTCTAATTGAATTGGCATGAGTTTGTAGGACGTCCTGGAAGCTTATGGACCTGTGTGGCAGACTGCCATGAGTTTACGCTCATTCACAAGCTCCGCCTTTTCAGCTTTATCTATCCATACCCATCCCCGTCTCGAGAATGCTCATGAAGAGATGGCCAAAGAGAATAGGATTAACTAAGAATGGAAGAGTTGTAGAGATACAAGTGCAATGCATCAATTGAGAGGAAATGGTAGTAGAAGCAGATGAATAAGTTGCCCTTTTATGATTATGGGTTTCTTTGAATTGTTAGTTGTGCTCACTTCTTTTTTTCGCGTATGATTTATGCTTTATTGAGCTATAACATCTCATTTTGATGTACACTTTCTTGTATCCAGTTCTACCGTGTTGATTCTCCAAGCTAGCAAAGGCAAGAATTTAATGAGATTCTATGCTATGGAGGCTGCCAGTTACTGGTGCAATTGCTTGTTCCTTATTATTAATATTCGAATCAGTGCATCTTGATCTGAGCCTCCTGGTAGTCATTTCTCCAACTAAAATCCATAAGGTGGCCTCCCGTCCTCTTCCTTGCTGTAGATCTCATGTTGCATATTTTGGGGAAAAAAATGAAGATGATACTACTTTCCTTACTTTTAGTTTTCCTTTCCCGACATTTTAGATTTAAAGTTCTTTTATGATTTCTTTTGGTTTTTGTTAGAGATTCTTTTGTGAAGCTCGAACATTTGCTTCAAATTCCGATGCATTCTCTCCAATTACAAAGTTGCTCAGGTGTTTCATTCGTTATTTTTTCGAATTTTTCAATTGATTATGTGATCTCGATCTTAATGTGGGAGTATGCTGAGGTTTTGGTGCCTGGGCTTCGAGTATAGGGGATCGGTTCAATTCCACTGTCTTCTTTGTTGTTTCACTGTCTTGTGTGTTTGTGTTCATGATTAGTTTCCCTGGTTTTGGTTTTGGTGAAAAAAATTGGAGGAAGAGGGATTGATTATCGTTTCCTGAAATATTAGTAATAATTCAAGCATATTAGTTTCCTGGTATCAGGATTTACTGGCCATTTATATAATGCTTTTGTTGCTTTTTTTTGGATAGTCTTCACTCTTCCGATGAACTATTATGCATATGATATTTAGAACACATGAAGGAAGTCTTGCTTATAATTTGACCTGATGCCTTTCAGCTTAATCATTAATGTCTTTGATCATCTTTTTGCAGATTTTGAGGACTCTCCAAATATTGAGCAAATGAAAGTGGAGTAAAAAGCTAAAGTTGAGGTTTGGGAAGAAGATTATGTTTATGTTCCTCTATGACTAATGGTTTTAGGCCATTAGATTGCTCTTTTGCAAAGTGTAGCTTTTACAAGATTTTTTCTCAGATCTTGTGTTTGTAATGGTAGAATGGTGGTCCTATTTGGTTGTACTTTCTTAAGCTCATATATTCTTTTATTGCTCGCGAAAGATTAAAGTGTTATGTAGTCTTACTTGTGATTCTAACTGTATGATAAGTATTAACTGAACATTTTCGAAGTTAGATGTATTTGTTGAAGTAAATTGATCTTAATGAGATTGATCTGTCAAGCTAATCTGATAAATTTATCTTTTAAGACAAGGAAAAGGTTTCTTGAAGAAAATGAAGCAGTTGATATTGTCGAAGAAGTTAGGAACAAGAAACGCCACCTTAATGTTGTGTTTATTGGTGATGTTGGTGAGTCAACTTCTGATGTTCTTTCTCTCTTTCTGGATATGCTCTTGATATTATATTGATAAGATAATGTGTCCACTCATATTAGTCTATTGGTATTTTGTTTTCGAATGAAATGAACAAGTAAATTAATCGTATTTGCACACCAGCCTTCCTTGGTTTGCCTAATGAAACTCAAACAAGTGTACTTACCACCTATTTGAAATAACTGCACAATGAACATCTTACTAATTAAGGCCAGCATACTTCGAATAGAACAATTATACTATTTTAGGGTGCCGCGCGCGTAGGCGCGCGGTGCAACAACTAGTTAAAACCAAAAGTTAAATGCAACAAAAAAAAATAAGGAACTAAAGGTCCAGTATGTTGTTTTTTTTTACACTAGCTTCATCTAAGTAAAATAAAAACCAAAATTACATAGTACACCGAAATTGATTAGCTAAATAATGAGATCCCATGATCTGCTGACGCGGAACTTTGCAAAAGTAGAAGAATGGTAACGATCCTTTAAGCTCAATGATATCTTGAGAATATTTAAAACAAACCATTTGACGGACCAGTGGGATATTCCAATGAGGAGCAGGGTCAATAATAATAAAATCACAAACTCGATCAGAACTAGCTTGGCATAAGGTAATAGAAGAATGAGCCTTAGGCACTTTGTTGAACATCTGAGGCTGTCCAAACACCTTAATTTAAACCCATTACCTACCTTCCAACCACAACCTTTGAGCAACAAAGCTTATGTTGTAGCTAGACCTTTAGAACCCCACGAAGAAGACCTCCTTTTAACAACCAAGGAACCATTATCAAGAGCAGAAGGATGGATAGACGCTAACACCGTACTAATAAGAGAATTAAGGAAGGAGAATAAAGCCCAAGCCTTTTTCATCAATAAGGTTTTGTTCATAATAACAATTGATCTTATACCCAAACCTCCCATGCCTTTAAGGAGTTGAATAGACAAACTCTTTTTCCACTGAATGCCCTTTGCTCTAGAACCCGCCCACTAAAATTTTGTTATCATGTCATCAATAGAAGAAGAAGTCGAAGAAGGTAACTCATACACTAGTAGAATAATTGCTTATTGATGCGGTCATTAAGTGGCCTATTGCGGCGGTTTTGGCCACGCAACAATTAAGGGTGCAGCAATAGGTAATTACCTGTTGCTGCGGTTTTTATCCGCAGCAATAGAGCAACCTATTGCTGCGGTTCCTACCCAAAATAGCAGCAACATGATTTTTTTTTTTTTAATAAAAAAATGAAGCCTATTGCTGCGGTTTTTAGCCAAAACCGCAGCAATAGGCTTATGTAAAAAATTTAAAAAAAAAAATTGTTTTATTGGTGAATTTAGGTGATCTGAAATCAATAAAAAGAATGAACAAGCTAGACTATGAACGTAATTAAACAATGCCATATCCATGAAAAATGAAACAATGCCCATCATCAAAACTAAAAAAAAAAAAATTAGCGCAACAAGCTTATAATTGCGCTACATTAGATCGACAAAAAAACGAGCTCTAAATTTCGACAGTCATTAGATCGACAATTTTATTAATACTTGCGAAAAAAAAAAACATGAATTAGATCAACAAGTATATAGAAAGAGAAAGCAAACAAACAGAAGAGAAAGGAAGAAATCGAAAACAAAAACCTGAGGAACAATCAGTTTTTTCTCTATGATTCGAAACCTAGATCTAATCCAACCCAACAAAATAAACATAAAAAAAATTGTATAAAAAAATTCAAAACCGATAAAAATTCACCACAAAATAATCGAACTTGTAGTCGGCATTGTGCGAACTTGAACCATCGAACTTGTTGTCGGCGTTGTGCGAACTCGAACCATCGAACTTGTTGTCGGCGTTGTGCGAACTCGAACAATCGAACTTATAGTCGGCGTTGTGCGAACTCGAACCGTTGCTTCACTTCGAATTCCGGCAACCGTTTCGTCGGCGGCAAACCTTCCCTCCGTTTTCTTTGTGCGACGCCGGTGGTGAGGAGTAGCAAAACTGGGAGACCAAGAAAGGAGGAGCAGCGAAAGTGAGAGACGAAGAAAGGAGAAGTGAAAGTTAGCAGCGACGAGGTGAGGGATGGGAGTGAAAAAGGGTGAGAGGATTGAGAGGGAGAAGTAGATCTGCCATGAGAGGATTGAGAGGGAGAACTGAGAAGTGAGGGAGGCGCAGTTAGATTTAGGGTTTAGTGAGGGAGGGGCGAGTGTGCGACTCAAATATTGTTATTGGGCCTTTTATTGCTGCTGGTTTTTAAGGAAACCGCATCAATAGAGTAAAATTTTAATATTTTAACTTATTACTGATTAAAAGATTAATATTTTAATCTATTGCTGCGGTTCTGGGTGGGAACCGCAGCAATAGATCTGGTCAAATTAGTCAAACAATTTTGAAAATTTCCCGTTAACATCTATTGTTGCGGTTTCCACCGAGAACCGCAGCAATAGGTTAATTTTCGATTTTTTTTCTTTTCTTTTGACGTGGTTTATTGCTGCGTATGGGTAAAACCGCAGCAATGCAGCCGCAACAATAAGCAATTATTCTACTACTGATAGCAAGTAATAATATGAGAAACCATTGCTAGCAAAATAGTATTTATATATATACTAGTTTAGAAGTTTGAGAGAGGTTAAGCACGGACCATCGAAGCATCGTATCTGCAATTTTAGATAATAAAAAGGAGAAAGACTCCTTTTTTGAACTATGAAGATCAATAGGAGCACCCTGATGTAACCCAAATCTGTCGACTTCCAAGTAATTAAAGCATTGAATAATCCACCTATGAGTACAAGAGTCAATATTAGGCGAGAATTTTATCGAAGACTTAGAACAATTAACCACTTGACGCGAGATCTGACTAAATCTACTAATAATTTCTCGGATATTATGAGAAGCACTTCTTGTAGCTTCAAAGAAAACCATTACATCGTCAGCAAAAAATAGATGTAAAATAGAAGGATTTCGAGGAGATAACTTGATACCTTTAAAAGAACCTATATCTTGACCCAAACTGAGCATTCGATAGAAAACGTCCATTCCAACGATGAATAGATAGGGAGACAAGGGATCACTTTGTCTAAGCCCTTTAACAAGACTAAAAGCATAGGATAGAGAGCCATTTCAAAGAACTTTGTAGGAGACGGTAGTAATATATTGGCGCATTAGGTGAATCGAAGAAACAGGAAAACCATATCATTGAAGCATACAAAACAAAAACCTCCAACTCAGTTTTGTCATAGGCCTTAGAAAGATCCATCTTAAGAGCAGCCAAAGCACCCACACCTTTTTTCCTAGTAGAAATCTTATGGCTAAGATCATGACAAAGTAAAATATTATCACTCATTTGTCGACCTTTAACAAAAGCATGTTGATAGTCTATAACAATCTCAGGGAGAAACCATCTTAATCTCTTGATAATACATTTAGTAACACACTTACAAATAGTGTTACATAACCCAATAAGACGAAGATGGTTAGGGTTTTGGGGAGAAGAAATTTTTGGAATCACGACTAGGATTCAGTGATTCCATGGCTTCAAAAGTTTGCCAAATGACAAAGAAATTATGAATTGCTTTCAATGTATCAATCCCAACTATGTCCCAATGAATTTAAAAAATTACGAACGAATCCCATCTCGGACCCGGAGAGGTGCTAGCGCTCATAGAGAAGAAATGAGATTTAATTTCCCCCGATGTTGGAATAGAAAGAAGAGAATCACATAGTTGTGAAGACAAACAAGGAAGATGTAACTCATTTAGGACATTCAAAATAACACCATCATCTGCTTGAGACCCCTCTGAACCGTAGACATTTTGTAGATAATCAACTACTAAAGTCATCATTTCTTGAGGTTGATCAAACCAAATCCCATCTTCATTTTGGAGCAACAATAAAGTTTTGTTTTGCTCTAATTTTGACTCTCGAATAACAAATTTTTGCAGAAGAACCTTCAGCTAAGATCCATTTGTCTTTCATTCTTTGTTTCCAATAAACATGAGCAATAGTTGCATCACTCCTAAGATCATGAGAATGGTTGACATAAATGGCAGCTTGTTGAATATCTAGGAATTGCCTAGCTTGAGATAGCGAAAGAAGAGATATAATTTCAGTCAATACCTCTAAATTTCTTATTTTTTAGGCACCATTGTTGTAGTTCATTTCTACACTTTGTAAGTTTGCAAGCAAGGACAAAGCTCGGATTACCACTAAAATAAGTAGACCATACTCTATTGATGATAGCAACAATATTTTGATGAGATAAACACCAATTTTCAAGTTGATATGGTCTTTTCAACAAGGTAGTAGTAACTTGATTTGAAAAAATAATTGTCGCATGATCCGAGCAAGCAATTGGTTGATTGATTAAAACACTTTGAGGAAAGAGTAAAAGCCATGCTTCTGAAATATGACCTCTATCTAATCTCTCAAAACTAGGAGGAAACCTTTTATTTATCCAAGTAAATTGGGGTCCTAAATATGGTAAATCAAGCACCTTTGACTCAATTTTCCATTCCACAAAATCTTGCCAACCGTTGATTGTAGGGGAACCTCCTAGTTTATCTTTATGGTTATCAAATTGATTGAAATCCCCAAAAATCAAGAACACATCCAACTTTGCAATTATTTGTTCAAGTAAACACCAAACTGCTACCCTATTTTTAAGAACATGTTCACCATAGACAAATATTGCATGCCATTCCTTACTAGTAACATCCATGACCTTACAAACTATAATATTTTTGACACAAAAGTACATGAAATATTGAGATTAGCCCAACTAACAACAATGAGACATCCTCTAGTCCCAATAGCATCAATGCCTACCACAAAAGAGGGAGAAGAGATAAAATTACATTGACTAACCGCATCCTTATAATTCATTTTTGTTTCACTTAAAAACAGGAAAATTGGATGATTAGTAGAAATAAGCCAATTAATATAGGGAGTGTTCGGGGAGTTTGGCTCATTTAAAACCCGACTGTTCCAAGCAATCAGCTTCATGGATCAATGGTTGGCTATACAGGGCCAGTCAACTCACCCAGAGGAGTAAGGGATAAATCCAAGAAACATTTAACATCCATGTTCATAAGACCAGTAGTAGCAGACGACTCCAGAGAGTCAGCAGTATCCAAGAGTTCAGTTCTTGAGCGCTTGCTAACATTTTCTGAAAGATGATTATTAGGCATAACCCTGTTAACAGGAGGTCCTGAAAATAAGTCTTCATCAGGTTCAACACCCCAATCACCAGTCATTTCAACATTAGTGATTGCCTTAGGACATAACTTTAAGCGTCCTTTATCAAGAACTCACAGGTTAAACCCACCTTTTGCTTCCAAAGATTGCAATTTTAGACAATGTTTTTTCCTAAACCAATTAGTGAGAACACAATCTGGCATCGGAGAATGATCCATTGATAATGATCTATGCAACTGATAATTACTAAGACGCTTTGGAGCCCATCTAGTATGGTTAAGCCCAGTATGAGACACCCTAACAGCATTAATAAGAACCTGAGAATTTGGTGGGTCATTTTCTGAAATCGGGGACACCTGAGATAAGAAACTTACCCTCGGAGGCGTAATTAAAAGTAGAGTTAACACGGAGGAAGGAGGGAGGGGATGAACCCTTAAGTCATTTGAAGAAATACATAACAGCCTACAGAGCCTCAAATTAGCTGGATGAAGGAAATTAGTACGAGGAGTAATAGCAGGCCCAGGACAATTAAGCACAGTAGTAGAAGAAGGGGAAGAACCTGGAGACATTCTATTTGTGATAATGTTATTGAGTAATCCAGTAGGATGAGTCAATGACGGGTAAGAACTACCTGAATTAGGAGAGGAATTGTTACCAGCCATGTTTTCTTTTCTGCCCATTCCGAAATACCCAAAGTTTGGAAAAGAGAAGGCCTGACATCAGTAATAGGAGCAGGAATATGCCCAGCATTCGAAGATTCCCCTAATTTGAAATTAGGGTTAGCCCTAGAAAAGTCATGAGGTAGATTAAAGAGTTGCGTAATATATGCAGGCTGATCCCCAGGATCAATTGTATGGGTATCTTCTGCTCAAGAGATATTACCGTGAGAAGGGAAGTTCGAAGGATAAAACTCCTCATACGGATCACCATCTAACCCAAATCGCGAACCCAAATATCTAGACATAATATTAACCGGAGCCAAGGAATTGATGAAATCATCATTTTGAGAAGGAGATTGGGCCTATTGATCAGAAGAATTGACATGCAAATCTTCTTCATCCATATATTCCTCCCCCATCTCATAATCACTAGAATTTGAAGAAGTAATATCAGGAACATTAGCCTACGGAGGATCTTCATACGGCCTCATGTGTCGAGGAGATTTAGGAAAGTCATATGGCTCATCCCTGCGATATAAATTTAGCGCAGTATTCCTGAAACTGAACCTATCTAGATTCCCACAAATAATGTTTGTGTAGTATTGAGAGGTAAGAGGCCCATGTAAGACCTTCAGTCCACATTATTCAAACTCATATAGCCTATAATGAATTCTCCGACGAGCTTCACAAAGAGAATGAGGACATCTCACAGTGGAGTGCCCAACGCACCCACACATTTTGCAGTACTTAAATACACCCTCATATCTAAAATAAATCCAAATTACTTGATCTCCATAAAGAGGGAGGTAACAACCCAGAATCAGAGGCCTAGTGAGATCAAGACAAAGTAAAACTCTTACCTCATGCTGAAGAGGGAGAGATCCATCACAAGACTCCACTTGGTCAATATACCCAACATGATTTAAAACTCGATAAATCCATTCCTGATTTTAGAAAACCCAGTGGTAAACCAAAACTTCAAACCCATAATCGACCCGTATCGAAGTTTAGATGTTGTGGGACTATGGTCCAGTGCCCACAACGAAAGGTGACTATTCTTCCATCAATAAGAGTAGTATGATGTAGGATAAGCCCATCTGCATCAAGATGGTTATCACATTCGAAAATGTAATAAATGCACGTTCTTAGGACATTAATGTTGCCTCAACGAACCCAATTACTATTTATGATACCTTGAATTAGCTGAGGGGAAGGAGGTTTAGGGCCAAAGAATATCCCAATGACCGAGGTATTCCAATGGATATTAGAGATAGGATTAAACTTAGGAGCATTAAATAGCACTCCCATTCTGAAATTATGAGAGTTGTTGGAAATTTGCATGATAACAAGTAGGTAACAGCAAGAAAATTGAAGAAGAGAATAACAAGGAAGAATAACATACCATTTTAAGGAGAATGAAGGGGAGAAGGATCAGAAGAGAAACTTACAAACTAAAGATAACTGGAGAGACAATAAATAACCCAAGTAATTTAAGAGAAGGAAATCCCCCCGCGGAAGATTGCATCCACGCATGCACGCCAAGTGGAAACAAGATACCAAGTATTAACTGAAGTAGGAGGCTAGAATAGGGAGGTTGAGCAGTAAGCAATGAACACCATTGGCCAGGGAAGCACAAGAGACTTTTAAAAAGTGTAAAAGTGTTTGCATGCTACAGTACGTTAACCCAGAGATTGAGATTGAGCTTGTTTTAGAAATACCACACCACAATGCATGCTATAGTACCCAAGCAAGGTAGACAAAACGACTTTGTTGCTGAAGATTACAAGAGATCCCAAACTGGGTGGGCAAAGCTCTAGAGGATTTCTAGATAGAGAGAAAGGATTTCTAGAGAGAGATTTGAGTTTTTTTTTGGGTGTTTAGCATAAAGTTCCAGGTTTGCATCGCACGCGACGAGAAACCAGGAGTAAGAGAGGAAAGAAGAAAGAGAAAGGAGAAGAAGAAAGAGAAGAAGAAGGAAGAAGAAAAAAAGGTCAGCCGGTTGCCGGTGCTCCGTCTAACAATCCGGCGATGGTGCGGTTTTGATAAATCTGATTTTTTATTATTCTATTAAAAAAAATCCGGAAAAGAGAATAAAAAAGATGAAATTACTTAAGGGAAAATTTCTGGTTTGTGTGGTTTTGCAATTCGGTGGTGAAGGTATTTATAATGATAAGGAGAAGTTAGGGTTTGCTCAAAATATAACTCTTTAAATTCTAATCTTTTCCCAAAACCTACTCAAATTATATTTTCAGGATTTTCTTTTCTCTCTATTTTTCTTTTGAACGAAAATTTTAATTTACTAAAAATCTGATTTTGAAATTTTTTTCTTTTAAAGAGTGAATATCTGATATTATTAGAAAATCAATTTTCCATAAAAAATCTGATTTATATAATTTTATTTTATTTTTCAGAATTTTATATTTATAAAATCTTATTATAACAAAATCAAACTTAATAAAAATAGTTATAAAAATTTGGGATATTACAGAATATGTGAATTCCTCAGGCGCGACGAGGGCGTTGTTGTCCTCAATTGGAGATGTATGTAATCCCCTCACGATTGCTTTAAACAGATTTAGCAGGCTACTCATTCCAACAAGATGCATCTTTCTTTTAGGAAGCTTATTTCTTAAGTTACTCCAAAGTTTAGCGTGCTTAGCTAGTAGTAGTCCTAGGATGGGTGACCTCTTGGGAAATTATCGGGATGCGCATGAGTGAGGACAAAATACGCCGAAAGAACTTGTGTTGGTTATTGAGGATAGCTGTTGGCCCTAGATGCGCATTGGTGATGATAGACTCGGCTCCGTATGGGTCGGGTGTTACAAAACCAACATAGATGTTTTCCCTTATACTCACTGTAGACACACAAGTCTGTCTCTCCATTTTTAGCACCCGATGATGAAACATATCTAAACACTAAAAAAACTCTCTCTAAAATCTCCACAAATACATTCAAACACATTCAGCTGCAAGAATTTTATTCATTCTTTCTTTATTGAATCTTCATTCAATATTCCCTTTTTCACGGCTTACAATTAATTCCTCCGACGTCCGTACAGTCAGACCTAGGCGATAAATAATCCTAAGGGTCAATTCCAATTTAATTTTTATTATACTAACTATTTCATTTTCATGATCTAGGAATTAAATTGAAAAACACGAGCATGTAAAGTTGTATATTTGTACATTCTTTCTAACTTCCTTATAATTATTTTCATGATTATGTGTATGTTGTGAATATATTTTATGACTTTTTAATTACAATTGAATGATCACCCAATATATTACTATTTTTTAATCAGACGTGCAAATTAGTTAAATCACGCCTAAGAAGATAATTTGGACACCCGATCTAGGTACCTATTAATCTTGTGAATTTAATTAAGTGATCACCATAATTAGTTTTTATGTGTGAAAAAATCAACCTTTAACATAATTGTCTACTTATGCAATTAATCGAATTATGTGCATGTATTTGAATATTTTATTGAATAAGTAAGGAAATTCACCCCAACTCAAAATCTATTCTTTTTGGTTTAGTGATTTTTTTTATAATTGATTGGCTACTCTCTTCGAACCAAAACATCATTAAAATTGTGTACGGCAAAACATGATAATCACATGTCTATAATCACCTTCGCATCTCCTGTAATTGTCTGTTTCTTGGGGACAACATCAAGGGTCTCTTTGAATTGTTTTTGCTCATGATCATTACACAACAAGCTACAAAGAACAGGATTGTGGTCATACTTCAGATCAAAAGAAAATGTTTCTTTAACAACCTTAGCTTAGAAGGATTTTCATTATTCTTTTCCTCTGATTTACTTGTCTCTTTTTCCTTCATGCCCTTCTGTGAGCTGCTAATTTGCTCACCAATTATAGTGATCGAGCTTACATTCTCCTTTGGATTCCTCTCTAGTTGGCTAGGCAACTTGCTAGAACTTTGAGTTTGCAACTTGCCTACAGTTTTAGCCAACTAACACACTTTATTCTCTAGGTTTTTCAAACCCTTCCAACCCACTCCTTGTTTCTTGTTGAAATTGGAGAGTGTTAGTAGCTTAACTTTTCACTAATTCCTCCAATGACATACCACCTGATTGTTGTTATTGTGGATGTCTAGCTTGGTAGTGTGGCAGATATGGTGGCTGGAGAGGAAAACCATGTGGAGTATGAAATCCTTGCTGCTGGAAGGCAGCTGGTCTGAAAGTGGAGTTGCCTCCATGTTGCTGCTCATGAATATCTTCTACAGCATAAACTTGTTGCTCAACAGTTTCCCAGCCATCATTTTTTCCATTAGAAGGTAAAATTAGCTACTTGCTGCTCAAGCTTAGAGTTACCTTCCTCTTTTACCTAATGTGATGAAGTTGGAAATTGATTCTTACACACAGTGATCCACCACTAGCAGCATCAATCATGTTTTTATCATTATATGTCAATCCCTCTATGAAATATTACACTAGTAGTTTCTCACTAATTTGATGGATATGACTTGGGAGAACTATTGCACAACTTCTTGAAGCGTTCCCAGCACTCATGAAGAGTCTCACTATCATCTTGCCTAATCTCGTAAATATCCTTCCTAATGTCGGACGACAATGATGTTGGAAAGTATTGTGCTAAGAATACTCATTGCATTTCAACCCAACTGGTGATGGATTGGGTAGGTAGATCATAAAGTCAATCTCTTGCAGCATCAGATAAAGCAAACGGGAATGCCTTCAGTTTGTGTTTATCAAGTCACCCCTTGTAATCGGGCGGGCGACCCACGACTTGGGTGGGCTGTAATTGACCTGTTGGTTCTGCTTGCAAGGTCGAATGCTGGCACATCCCTGCACCCGGGCGGGTGGGGCATTGGCTCGGGCAAGTGATTCTTCGAGCCCGTCCAGGTAACCCATGTAACACCCCTAAGTGTGCAGGATCCCACTAGTAGATATTGTCCTCTTTGGACCTAGCCCGCAAGGATTTGCTTTGATGTAGAATCGAAGTCCTACCCAAAAGGCCTCTACTAGGTTGAAGGCCACCTCTATATAAAGAAGGCTTCGTTCTCCTTAAATTTTGATGTGGGATAGCCAAGATCTTAGGCACCTTCTCTACTCCTTTAAAGAGCATGCATCTCCATAGGCACTATAGGACACCAGAATGGGCCCTGGCTCTAATAGCATCTGTAACGCCCCTAGGTGTGCAGGAGCCCACTAGTAGATATTGTCCTCTTTGGGCCTAGCCCGCAAGGATTTTCTTTGGTGCAAAACCGAAGTCCTACCCAAAAGGCCTCTACTAGGTTGAAGTGTCCACCTCTATATAAAGAAGGCTTCGTTCTCCTCAACTTCCGATGTGGGATAGCCAAGTTCTTAGGCACCTTCTCCCCTCCTTTAAAGAGCTTGCGTCCCCGTAGGCACTATAGGACACCGGAACGGACCGTGGCTCTAATACCATCTGTAACACCCCTAGGTGTGTAGGAGCTCACTAGTAGATATTGTCCTCTTTGGGCCTAGCCCGCAAGGATTTGCTTTGTGCAGAACCGAAGTCCTACCAAAAAGGCATCATCTAGTTGAAGTGTTCACCTCTATATAAGGAAGGCTTCGTTCTCCTCAACTTCCGACGTGGGATAAGAGGACAATATCTACTAGTGGGCTCCTGCGCCCCTAGGAGTGTTACAAATGGTATTAGAGCCAGGGACCCGTTCTGGTTTCCTGTAGTGCCTACGGGTACTAAGGCTCTTTAAAGGAGGGGAGAAGGTGCCTAAGATCTTGGCTATCCCTGATCGGAAGTTGAGGAGAACGAAGCCTTCTTTATATAGAGGTGGACACTTCAACCTAGTAGAGGCCTTTTGGGTAGGACTTCGGTTATGCACCAAAGCAAATCCTTGCGGGTTACGCCCAAAGAGGACAATATCTACTAGAAAGTGCTTGACCGACAAGCTCTTGGTGTGGTGAGATTGACATTATTGGCCCGGAGTGTTGCTTTCAATGTCAAGGATTTGAAAACAACGGGGGATTTGTTGAAGTATATAAAATGTGCTCAGCTGACCTTGTAAGGCCAAGGCCAAGTTTTAATATAGCTAGCTAAGTAGCTCACATGTGTGTGTAATGAGCTGTATTTTTGTCTCTTTATGAGCCACCTTTCTAGAGGTATTTTCTAGGGTTTTGGTGTAGCTGACAAGGCACTTTTCTCTAGGAAGATTTGCCACTATATAAGTTGTAATTGTCCATAAGAGACGTAAGAAACAATGAATGAAAATACACAAAAATGCTAGCTACAAACTTCTCTCTACACTGCACTCTTACACCAGCAGATCCTAACAAACGAAGAATGTCATTTGTTTACATGGTATTGGAGCTGAGGTTCGTTATTTCTCAAAAAACTAATCTTTATTTGCAAAAACTTGTTATTCTATTGTGAAACCTAGTTGTCTGCTGTCCTGTTAGTCATCTTCTTATTGTATGACCAAAAGAAAAGCAAAAAGGAAAACATGACTAACACAACCCTAGAGGTGACAAGTGCTTTATACCTTCATCCATCTGAGAACAGTAACTCAGTGTGTATTGAGAAACTTCAAGGCTCATCTTTTTTTTTTTTGACCATGAACAAGGCTCATCTAATTACAAAGCTTGGAGAAGATCTTTTGAAATTCGTTTAGCTTCTAAGAGAAAGCTAGGTTTCATCACAAGTGTAATTAAGAGAGATGCCTCAGACAAGGTAAAACAGGACCATTGGGACACTTGTAACAGCATGATATTATCATGGTTGTTAGGGTGTATGAGTGACTCAATAAAATGGTATGTGATGTTTGTGACAAACTGTGCTCAGATTTGGAGAGAGATGGAACAAAGGTATTCTGCGACCAATGGGTCTAGAAAGTATAAGATATGCAAGGATGTGTATGAAACAAAGCAAAATGGAAGGCTTGTTTCAAAATATTACACTGATATGAAGACATTGTGGGAAGAATCGGAGAACTTGACAAACTATCCTCCCATTCTTCAAACAACAAGTGAAGTAACAGCATTTCTTGAGGCCATGAACAAAGAAAAAAAAGAGCAGTTTCTAAATGGGTTGGATGACTCATACAACACTATGAGAAGCAATCTTCTTATGTTGTCTCCTCTGCCTTCTGTTGACAGTGCTTGCTGCACCATGTCACAAGAAGAGTCTCAAAGAGAATTGCACAAGCCTGTAAAAGAGGAGGGAGATATGATAGCTATGTTTAGCAAGAGCAATGAACTGGTATGCACATCATGTGAGAAGCATGGTCACTTGACTGGGAAGTGTTGGACTATTGTTGGTTACCCACCAAGACACCCTAAGTATCAAAAAGATCAAAAAGGGAAAAAGCAAGGAACCATATCACAAGAAATCTGGAGGTTACAACAAAAGTGGTTCCAGATGGAACAAGGGAAGTGCTGATAACATAACCAAGATGGCAGCTAATGCTAAATGTGATGCAAGCTCAACTGGAGGATCATCAAGCACGGTGAACACAGGACAGATTGAAAAGTTGTTGAAAATGTTGTTAACATCCTCAAATGGGAATGACAATGCATCAGATGATGAAGTGGATCTAGCTTACTCCAATATGGTAAGCTGTTATTATGCAAGCACCCTGGAATGTCAATGTCTAATTGACACTGGGGCTAGGGGTGTAAATGATGCGAGTCGAGCTCGAGTTTAGCTAAACTCGACTCGAACTCGAAAACTCGAAATCAAGCTCGACTCGACTCGAAAAATCGCGAGCTTGAAAAAATCAAACTCGACTCGAACTCGAAATTCTAAACTCGAGTCGAACTCGAGGTCGAACTCTAATCAAGCTCGAACTTAAAACTCAAACTCGAATCAAGCTCGAACTTAAAACTCAAACTCGAATCAAGGCTCAACTCAAACTTGAGTCAATCCATGTACCTTGAGCTAGGTACTTGGAGTAGCCTTTTATAAGGAAAATAAATTTGGGTGTTTCATTGTCCAACCAATGTGGGACTTTATGAAACAAACTTTCATAGAAAGATATGGTTTCCAACCAAAAAGTTTATGTTTCATTTATAAAGAACACAAACTTAAATTTTTGTTTCCCAACCAATGTGGGACAACTTTAATTCAACCAATAAGTATAGCTAGAGTAGTAACATTTTATAGAGAAAAAAAGGCTATTGTTTACACTATAAACCAATATGGGACATCTAATATTTTACATAAAAGATCATTTTTAATAATTTTCCACTTTCTTCATGAGATTTTGAACGGAGCCAAGGCTAAGGCTCGTTAAAATCTTTTGCTCGACTTGTTAACCATAACCTAAAGACAAACTATAATTAAAGTCCACTATGAAAATATTTTCTACGGAAGTGTTTATTATATTTCATGGATTAAATTCTTTGAAAAGTTTGAGAATTATTTATTGAAATTGCAAGTATTATATATAATTTTTTTTCGAGTTTCTCACGAGCTTTTTGAGTCGAGTAGGTAGTAGCTCAAGCTCGACTCGTTAGTCATCGAGTCGAGCTCGAGTTCGAGTCGAGCCTACTCGAGTCGAGCTTTGATCGAGTTTTGACCGAGTCGATATCGAGTAGCTCGCGAGTTGTTTCGTCTCATTTACACCCCTAACTCGGGCATCACATCATATGACAAGAGACATGAGTCTCTTGGAAAATGTGAGAAAATGCAAAACTGAAGCCAAGATAAACTTACCTACTGGAGAGACATCTTGCATCACTCATGGGGGAGATGTGAAACTGAAAAACAACTGTACACTGAAAAATATGCTGTGTGTACCCACTTTCAAGCACAATCTGATGTTTGTGAGAAAATTGTCTCACAATGGTGAATGTAGAGCCATATTTCACTCAAACTTTTGCATGATTCAGGAAAACAAGAGTGAATCACTCTTGGAAGTAGGAAAGGTTCACAATAGGTTGTATTACTTGATTGATGAACCTATAAGCAACATAATGAAGGGTGTTGGTGGAAAGATGATAACAAGAGAGAATGAGAAAGCAACTCATGCTATGACAGCTAGTCATCTTGATATACTGACCAGGGTATTAGAAGAAAACAAAACCAGTGAAAGCAACTTGTGGCACATGAGATTGGGATATGCTCCCATGAGAAGAATCTCACAAATTGAAAACTTGATAGGCTTTGATAAACACAGCAAAGAAACCTGCATTGTGTGCCCTCATGCAAAGTTCACCAAGATTCCATTTGCTACAAGCCACTCCAAAGCAACTGATGTGTTTGAGTGCACACACCTGGGGACCATATAGAATGAATTCAAAAAATCATCAAAGGTACTTTCTAACTGTTGTTGATGATTACAATAGAATGACTTGGATTCATCTGATGAGACAGAAATCTGAGGCCTATGAGGCTCTGAGCACCTTTGTGAACATGGCAAGAATACAGTTCAATAAGAAAGTGAGAAGGGTAAGATCAGATAATGCAGTTGAGTTCAATGACAGGTTGTGCAAGTCTCTCTTTGCTAAACTAGGCATACATCATGAAACATCATGTGTTGATAATCCTGAGCAGAATGGAAGGGTAGAAAGAAGGCATAAAAACCTGCTTGAGATGGCTAGGGAATTGAAATTGCAAGTAGGACTTCTAGCTCGTCCGGGGAGATTGTATGCTTATCTTGCAAAGACACATCACCAACAGATTGCCTACTCTTGTGCTTCAAAACACATCACCTTATGAGGTACTATATAAATGCAAATTATGATAATTTAAAAGCTTTTGGTTGTTTTATAATTGCTCACAATCCTAGCAAAACTGGGGATAAGTTGGAAGTGAGAGGGATACCTTGTATTTTCATAGGTTATCCTACAATACAGAAAGGGTATAGATTGTTCAATCTTCTAAACAATACAACCTTTGTAATGAGGCACACCAAGTTTTATGAACACTTATTTCCATATCAAGTGTTCAATAAAACTACAAAAACATTATTCAATGTGAGTCTGAACCTACAAGAGAGTGTGTGGTATGAAACAGAAGTAGAAACAACTCAACAAAATGAATCACAACCACAAACATTCAGTGATCCCCATGACACTGAAGATGAAACAACCAGTGATCCTCAAGACACTGGTGGTGAAAGACAACCTGAAACACAATAAATTCTTGCATCTAGGAAGTCTACTAGGACTTACGAGACCCCCCCCCCAACATGGCTTAGTGAGTATCACACTCACATGGCTCACTCAAAACATATAGAAAAAGTTCAAAAAGGCCTAACCTTACCCACTAGCTCTTAATTCTGGTGTTTTGCAACTCAAATTGTGAAACGTAGTGAGCATTTCACTATAAACAAGCAGTGAAAGATCACAACTAGGTCAAGGCTATGAATTAAGAGCTTGAGGCTCTTGAGGTGAATGACACATGGGACATCACCCCTTTGCCACCTGGAAAAAATCCCATAGGGTGCAAATGGTTGTACAAAAACAAGTACAAATCTGATGGGAGCCTAGGAAGACAAAAAGCTAGGCTAGTTGTCCGTGGGAATAAACAAAATATGGGGTAGACTATGCAGAGACTTTTGCACCTATTGCAAAGCTTATAACTATGAGATCCCTTCTAGCTGTAGGTGTTATAGAAAACTGGTTCATTCATCAAATGGACGTTAAAAACGCCTTCTTACACGGTGATTTACAAGAGACTGTATTCATGAGACTACCACTTGGCTACAAATGCAAAGGTGACAGCATAGAAGTTCAAGCTGATGGGGAGCAGCCTACTCCTAATAAGCACAAACCTGACCTGGTATGCAAGCTAAAAAAATCACACTATGGGCTGAAACAGGCCCCTAGACAGTGGTTTGCAAAGCTAAGTTCTGCTTTAAAATAAAATACCTTTGTTCAAATAAGGTCTGACTACTCAATGTTCACTAAACAGGAAGGAACTGCATTCACCTGTATATTGGTCTATGTTGATGACCTACTTCTAGCTAGAAACAATGAGAAGGGCATTCAACAAGCCAAGGATTTATTGTCTACTCACTTTCACATGAAATACATGGGAACAGTGAGCTACTTCATGGGCATAGAAGTTGACAGATCAAACAAGGGCATTTTTTTGTCTCTAAGGAAGTATGTGCTGGACTTGATTAAAGAATACAATCTTGAGAAGTGTAGAACCCTCAAGGTTCCCATGGGCACTCACAACAAACTCACCCCTGATACTGGGAGTCCACTTGATGATCCTCAAAAGTATCAAAGGCTCATTGGCAAGTTGATCTACTTGATAATCACTAGGCCTGACATCTCTTTTATTGTCCATATGCTCAGCAAGTTTATGCACTCACCCACTTCATCTCACTACCAGGCTGCTCTTAGGGTACTTAGGTATCTAGCTGGGTCTCCTCAACAAGGAATTTTCTTGGCAAGTACATCCACAGCCCAGCTCACTGCCTATTGTGACTGTGACTGGGCTGGCTGCACTTCCACCAGAAGATCCACTTCTGGATTTTGCATTCTTCTTGGCGCTTCTCCCATATCATGGAATTTAAAAAGCCAATATGTTGTTGCACGCTTTACCGTGTAAGCCGAGTATAGATCAATAGCCTTGCTTGTGTGAAGTCATGTGGCTCAAGCAACTCTCAAGGATATCGGGCTCAAGAACATAGGCTCAACTATTGTCAAATATGACGACCAAACGACCCTCTTTGCTATAGCAAATAACCCATTGCACCACGAGAAAACCAAACACGTGAACATTTGACCGCCACTTCATCGAGATAAAGCTATAGAAGGCATCATCACTCCTCGTTCATGTTTCAACCAAGGAATAATTGGTCGACATCTTTACCAAGGTTTTGGGCATTGATCAACAAAGAACATCTCCTTCGGAAGCCGGGAGTTTGTTCCGACACCGCACTCTCGGCTTGAGGGGGGAATGTCAAGTATACAAAATGTGCTCATCTCATCTTGTAAGGCCAAGGCCCGGTTTAATATAGCTAGCTAAGCACTCACATGTGTGTGTAATGAGTTGTATTTTTGTCTCTTTATGAGCCACCTTTCTGAGAGGTATTTCATAGGGTTTTGGTGTAGATGACAAGGCACTTTTCTCTAGGAATATTTGCCACTATATAAGTTGTAATTGTCCTTAAGAGACGTAATAAACAATGAATGAAAAATACACAAAAATGCTAGCTACAAACTTCTCTCTACACTACACTCTTACAGCAACAGATCCTAACAAATGAAGAATGTCATTTGTTTACAGGATTTGATGCAAACTTTATCAAATATGTATGAGAAGCCCTCGGCAATTAACAAGGTGTATTTGATGCATCATTTGTTTAATCTTGAGATGGTTGATGGAAGTTCGGCCGCCGAATACATAAATGAGTTCAATTCGATTATTAGCCAATATTCTTCGGTTGATATCAATTTTAATGATGAAGTGAGGGCATTGATCTTGATGTCTTCTTTGCCTATATCATGGGATACGGTGGTTTCCACCATTAGCAACTCTTCCAGGAAGAAGAAGTTGGTATGTGACAATGTGAGGGACCTTATCTTGAGTGAGAGCATTCGGAGAAAGGAGTCTGGTGAAGCATTGGGTGGAGCTTATCATAGTGTTAATATGGGAAGGGGAAGACAAGAAAAGGGTAATGCAAAGCATGGAAGATCGAAGTCTAGGGGGCGAAATAAGTCGAAGGGTGGTGCTCATCTTGTGTGATGGGGTTGCAGTGTGAAGGGGCACACTAAAAGAGAGTATCCCAATCCCAAGAAGAAGGGTGGTGTGAATCATAAGAATCGGGATGATGCAAGTTCATCCGTTACTGTTGCATCCGATGAACTTGGTGATGATTTGATCTTGAGTGTTGATAGCCCAACTGAGTCTTGGATCCTTGATTCGGGAGCTTCATTTCATTCCTCTCCATGCAAGGAGCTATTTCACAACTTCAAGGGTGGGAAGTTAGGGAAGGTTTATCTAGCTGATGATGAGCCTTTGGATATTATGGGGAAAGGGGAAGTTATGATCAAGACTTCAAGTGGGAGCCTATGAAAACTTCAAGATATTAGGTTTATACCTAAGTTGAAAAAGAATTTGATTTCGGTGGGTAAATTGGACTCATGTGGCTATAGAACCATGTTGGGTGATGGTGTCTAGAAGGTGACCAAAGGATCTATGGTGGTGGCTCGTGGCTCGTGGCTCTAAAACTGACACTTTATACACTACCATAGGGTGTAAAAGCATGATTGCTACAACCACGGAATATGACACCAAGCTATGGCATACTAGGCTTGGGATCATGAGTGAGAAAGGGATGAAGATTCTAGCTTCAAAGGGTAAGTTGTCGGGTTTGAAATCAATCGACATGGAATTTTGTGAGAGTTGTGTCTTTGGGAAGTAAAAGAAAGTGTCCTTCACATAAACCAAGAAGTCTTTGAAAGATGAGAAGCTAGAGTTAGTGCACACGGATGTATGGGGACCTTCCCCCATCAATTCCTCGTGACTCATGGTATTCTATGACCATCATGAAGCACAAGTCCGAGGTGTATGAAACCTTCAAGGTTTGGAAGGCGAAAGTTGAGAATCAATCGGGCAAGAAGATAAAGAGCATCAAGTTTGATAATTGGAGGTGAGTATGAGTTGAAAGCTTACAAGAAGCTTTGTCAAGAGCATGGCATCTGTCTTGGTGAGGACTATTCGGGGAAACCTCGCCAAAATCGGGTATGAGAAAATGAATAGATTACTTGAGAGGGCAAGGAGCATGAGGATCCATGTGGGTCTTCATAAGTGCTTTTGGGCCGATGACGTGAGCATCACGATATACTGATCAATCGGGACCTAGTGTTCCCTTGGAGTTCAAGATTCCTGGAGGAAGTTTGGAGTGGTGAAGAGGTATGTCTTTCACACTTGAGAACTTTTGGTTGTGTTGTTTATGTTCAATCCAAAAAGTGTGATAAGCTTGACCCAAAGGCCATTAAATGCTATTTCATAGGATATGGTTGCGAAAAATATGGGTATCATATTTGGGATCCTAAGAATCGTGTGGTGATTAGGCATTGTGATGTGACTTTTGATGAGAAGTCCTTGTAGAAGGATACTTTTGGTGGAGATTCCATTGAAAGAGGATGAATTGTATAAGTTCTATTCAAATTGCCGAATCAATACTCTCCCTCATTGCACTATTTGTTTGTTGACCGATGCGGGTGAACCGGAGTACTATGGTGGAAGCAAATGAAGTCTAGTAAATCGTCTAAGTGGGAGCAATCCATGAAAGATGAGATGGACTCATTGGTGAAGAACAAGACTTGGGTGTTGTGTGAACTACCCAAGGGAAAGAGAAAGCATATCGAACAAATGGATCTTTTGAAAGAAGGATGAACCGGACGGCACTATCCGTTTCAAGGCGAGGCTTGTGGTAAAAGGGTTTTCACAAAAAGAAGGGGTTGATTATCAAGAGATTTTTGTTCCGGTTGTGAAGCTAACCACTATTAGAATCTTATTGGCAATAGTGGCTTTTAAAAATCTTTTCTTGAAGCAATTGGATGTGAAAACGGCGTTTTTACATGGGGATTTGGAAGAGGCTCTCTACATGAAGCAACCGGAAGGGTTTCAAACATCCGGTAAAGAGAACTGGTGTGTAAGCTCATAAGGAGCTTATATGGGTTGAAGCAAGCTCCAAGGTAATGGTACAAGAAGTTTGACATGTTCATGCTAGGAATTTATTTTGTGAGATCGGATGGAGATCAATATTGCTATTTTCAAAGGTACGTAAATGGTTGTATATATTTGCTTCTCTATGTTGATGATATGTTTATTGCGGGTACTAGCATGGATCTTGTCAACAAGTTGAAGGAGAAGTTGTCAAATAAGTTTCGAGATGAAAGACTTGGGTATGGCAAAGCAAATACTGGGCATGAGAATTGAGAGATAAATCGGGCGGGTGTATTGAGGTTGTCTCGTGGAGGAGTATGTCAAGAAGGTGCTAAAAAGGTTCAACATGGTTGATGCGAAGCCTCTGAGTTCCCCCTCTTTCTATTGACCTCAAATTATCAAAGGAGGATTCACCCAAAACGGATGAAGAAAAAGGAGCAAAATGGCCATTGTTCCTTATGATTCGGCCTTGGTAGCATGATGTATGCTATGGTGTGTACAAGGCTTGACATCGCTCATGCGGGTGGGAGTTGTGAGTATGTTCATGGCAAATCCGGTGAGCAATATTGGGAAGCCGTGAAATGGCTCATGAGGTACTTGCTAGGTACTTCTTCTAGGGCTCTTTGCTTTGTGAGAAAATGAGTGATCTTGGAAGGTTTCGTTGCTACCGATTTTGGGGGATGTGTTGATTCAAGCAAAAGCACTCTGGGGTATGCTTTCACTATTGGTGGTACGACCATCGCTTGGATGTCCAAGCTCCAAAAGTGTGTCTCCATGTCTACCACCTGGAGTCCGAGTATGTGGCTAAGCTGTCTGAGGCGGAAAAGGAGATGGAATGGTTGAAGAATTTCCTCAAGAAATGAGCATGAAGCAACAACAATGTGTGTTGCATAGTGATAGCCAATCATTGCGGTTCAATTAGCTAAAAATCCTATGTTTCACTACCGAACCAAGCACATAGAAAGGCACTACCACTACACTAGGAGTTTGGTAGATGATGGTGTCTTGGTTTTGAGGAAGATTGCCTGTTCGATGTATCGGGCGAACACGCTACCACTAAGGTGGTTCCCTAGGTGAGAAATTGAGGTTGTGTAGGACCTCAATTGGTCTCCATTGCTAGATGGAGGGAGTAAGCATATTTGGTGATAATGGACTTGGTTGGTGAGGTTTTTTAGGGGGTCGCATATGGTGTTTGTGCTCGTTTTCCCAACTCCTAGTGGGATATTGTGGGTTGAGGGAGGATATGCGCAAAACATGGAAGCTCGTGGCACACAAGCGAAGGTAGCCCAAACATTGGCTCAGGAGACCGGGCGGGAGTTCGTGAGCTGGCCTGCGGACAGACGCCCGAGCGGGCGACCTTAGTTGAAGCTCGAGGCGTAATGCCTCGCACCCCCCCGCACCTGGGCGGGGCAACCCACGGGCTCGAGGGTCGTTCTGGACATGTTGGTTCTCGGCAAGGCGCATCGGCCGGCACATCCCCTCGCACCCGGGCGGGAAATTCTTCGAGCCCGTCCGGCAACCCAAATCTGCTTGGGATTTTTACGAGTTTCGAGCCTTTAATCTCGACCCTTAAATTGCTTTTATCCCCCTTAAAGTATATAAACCCCCCCCTTCATGTTTTAGGCTAATATTCACACAAGAGAGATTTCCTATGGTTTAGTGAAAGAGAAGATATTATAGCATTAAACTCATCCATTAGTGTTTGTATTATTCATCCATTGTTGCCATTATTAAAAGGTGCTTCGCTTCGTGGGTTTTTTCTCCTATGCTCGTGTTTTCCCACGTTATTCGCATGTTTTCATTTGTTTACTTTGTGCTTAGTTTCATCACTTTGCATTAGTTATTGATTAGTGTTAATTGTAAGTAATTAGTGCTTTGTTAGTCTAATTCGAACAAGAGCTAATACTACGTGAAACCGAAAAGGTAGGTAATGCTCGTAGCAACCTGTGCCTAATCTCACACTCAATCTCCCCCATCTTCGTAGACAATACGCATCAAGTTTGGATCAAAACTAGGACTCCGCTGGCTCCTTCCAAAGTGTGCGCCATCTCAAATTTAGGTTCTTCTTCCTCCTCCGCAGATGGAGAACTTTCACTAAGACGCAATGGAATATGACGTGCTTGCTCAAGTTGTTGAGCTTTGAGTCTTTTCCACTAGATTAAGAGAATGAAGTTGAAAGGAGGAATGATAAGTCCTTTGTTACTTGCCGCGTATGCTCTTAATATTTTGTGTTTTAA
>CANSZD010003500.1:0-238097 GCA_947648045.1 Beta corolliflora
TTTGAAAAATTTGACAAAAACTATTAAAAAAACAAAACGTAATAATAAAAGTAAGACTCATTCTTATATTTTTAAAGCTTATTTTGGTTCGATTCGAACCAAATTAAGTTCGGTTCGGTTCGATTCGGTTGATATCTGTCCTTACAAAAAGAATTACGGTGCAGCTTCATTTTACATCACACGCTTCGAGTTTGGTTAGTGGGCACTGGCACCTTTGCTAATATACGCCACTTGTGGGTTCCCCACTCCCACTATGCCAATCCAAGCCGTCCATGAGTCGTTGAAACTCAATCTGAGCCGTCCAATACCGCTGGTTCTGGGATAGCATAATTGATATTTTGCCCTCTTCTTTCTCTCTCATGGAAAAAAAAAGAAAGAAGCTCTGCTGAAATTAGGTATTGACGAAAATGGCTTCTCTAGAAAAAATCTTCACAGTTCTCTTTCTCTCTCATCTCACTTTAGCAATTCTGCAGCTTTAATGGAAGTTCTATAGTAATTAATTTAGTAGAATAGTATTAGGCAATTTTAATTTTCTTTTGCAGGATTTTGTTTCCCCCTTTTGATATTAATGGCGGAAAGTGTGAGATAAAACTTGGTTTTTGGAGTTGAATTTGGGGTGAAGATGGAGAATCATGAAGTGGGTCCCAGCAATGGGAAGAACGATCAGTTTATACTGATCGAAGTAAGTCAATTTGTTGTGTGATAATGATTCGAGGAGTTCTCCAAGAGGTTTTTCTCTCCTTTATAAGGAGTGTTCTTATCAGGGTAATTTCTGCAATTTTGGATTAATTGATTGATTTTATTATTACTTGTACTTTTTGGTATATGATAGATATTATTATATAATCCCAGTTGTTGGAAATTGTTGTTATTCTATTTCTGGGTGGAGAGGAAATTTTAATTATTGCAAATTAGGGTACTGAGGGGGATAATAATTTGGAGAGGAGTATACTTTGTAGGATCTCCTTAAGTTTAGACATTATAATGTTTTATGGTTCTTGGTGCAGGAATTTTGGAGTGTTGAGAAGTTGCGCCTGTAGAAATTTTGAGTATTGGTGTGATGTTTGGGTCATGAAAGGCTTTGTGTCAGTTCGATTGAAGTTAGAGGTAGGATGGGTATCTTGTTGTGATTGAGGGACTGTAGGATTGTACTTGGGTTTGAAGCTTACCATCCTTTTTAGTGTGCCCGAGTGGATTGGACTATTTACCATGGCATGATGCTGGAGGGATCGAGATAGTCGAGCTTCTCCTCGACTGATAAGAATGTTCATGGTTGGTTTAGCTGTACAATGGTTAGCTATATTGTCTTCCATTGTGCTATCTAACAGTTGCACCTGAATTCTAAAACCATGGTGATGATTTAGATTATCATAATGAGATATAGAGGATGTTTTTGTTGAGATTGTTGGACTACGACTTAGAGAAGTTATTCGTGAGAAGTATGAGCAATGAGTGATGGAGTTGTTTCAGTAGCTTCTGTATTCTGGTAGATAGTGTTCGTCCTGTGGAAGTGGTTTGCTTAGGGTATGTTCTTTAATTTTGTCTTCTTGTTTATTTTTTCATGTTATGAAAGCCAATCGGCATCGGTTGCTCCAGATCTGCAGCAATAACCAATAAGCCTTGGTCAATCTGGATATGCCACTGAATTGTAGCTAATTTGACAATTGGTTGAGTTGAAAATTTGAGTTATAGGTTGTGAATTGTGATGTAGCTGTTCCCTGGTTGTTGACAACATTTCCTTCTCATTGTAGCATGCAATATTTTTTTCTTCCAATTTTTTGCTGACGATAGGAAATGAGTACTTAGGTAGAACAAGCACAGGAAATGATGTAGTAAATAAAGATCTTTCCAAAACTTCTGTGGGACTAAAAATTGATAGGTTGGAAGTTTTTAACCTTATTGATGCGTCCTTCTTAGGAATTAAGGCGATAAAGGTAGAGTTTATACTCCTATACGCTACTTCAGTGTCAAAAGCTCGTGGAACACTTAAAAGTATCATCTTTATTACATCTTAACAAATCTGAAAAAAAACCTCCTTAAAGCCACCATGGATGCACCGTTATTGGCCTTAATACTAAGACAATCCTCTTAAGCTCGTCAATCTCAAAGGTTCATCTAGCCAACCTTTATCATCTTGTTCAATCCATCACAAAAACACCATCGACATCCTCATCTTTGGAAAGGGATTCATGAAAGGAAGAAATCTCCTCAGCTTTGCTTCTTGGTATAATCCCACTCCCATCCTTCAGCTCTTTAATAAGGCCTTTTATTATTCTATCATGAACAACTTCAATAAGAATAGTCCTGAGTTGTTCCAAAAATGAAAACCCCAGAAATAGTAGAGAAGTAATCTGTCACCACCCTTTAGCAACTATCTATATGTTGTCTGGGATCTCATCCTGAGTCATTAGCACACACAATTCTGTCCTGTTTGGAGGCCATATTATGATCACCACCACCAATTGGCGACAATGAAAAGGACTCAACGTGAAGCTCTACTTGAAGGAATACAGATTTAATCTTTAAACCAAGAGAATAGAGAGATCCTTAAATGGATCTAGCATGCCTTTCCCTTAATTTGTATACTAATGTGAATTTGGGATCTTTGCTTTACATGTAGCCTTGTCATAATAAATTTCTACTTCAGCTTTACGATTATCAATGGTCAATCCTTTATCTTGTATATATTATGTTTTCATTACCTTTTGTTATAATTACATATTAGACAGTTATTTGAACCATAATAATGGTAAAATTAATTATGATCTTTAATAATATTGATGATAAACATTATCATTGATTACTTCAGTATGATTGTAATTGTCATTTATTAAGTGAGCTTTAGCTAAATAAAAGCACCTCCATGATTCCATCATTCTAATGCTGTCCATAGAGTCTAGAAATATTCATACTCTCTTTAATCTAACATAGTTTAAACTAACAGAGTCATGCAGGTAGATTCAAATGTATATAATGCTTAATAAAATGGCAAAAGTACCCTACATGCTACTTGTTGGAGCAAGAAAAGCATTTATTTTTGGGGGAGGGGGTAAGAGAAGGGTAGATCAGGCTAAAAATATCAAATATTGTGTGGAGAATAAAAACCAACACTTGTTTTAGATCAAAGAACACCGGTTAGTTGGGAGGAGTATTATTCTGTGTGTCCAAGCTTATCAAATTCCTCCGTGCTAGTAAGAAAATGTTGGATGCTCAAAGCTAGACCTTATATGCAAAGTTAAACGGAATATCAACATACTTACACAAGTTTATCCTTGAATTATTTTGGATTCACTTTAGATTTTTCACTATAGTAGAGTTCTTAATCATATACTTTTTCCAATCTGTTACTAGCCATCAAAATAATTTTCTAGACAATTCCATAATTTTTGTGATGACTACATTCCAGAAGTGATGTTTCATAAGTCATAACAAACAAATATATGGAGAAGTATGAACAAGGGAAACTCTTTGTGTTGTAAATATTGTCTTCGACAGAAATGATCATGTGCCGAAAAGTTTTTCTTATTATGTGGATTTGTTACATACTGCATTCGGAGTATCCATATCTGCATTTCCCAATTTTCAACTCTGTATTGTTGGATCAACTAATAGATGTTTCTTGTTCCGGCCAATGGGCATTTGTTATATGATGAAAATTGGACAATATGAAACAAATATTGATGAAAAATAAGCTATATTCTAAAGTAAGACCGATATGGACAGAGTATTCGGATTAAGAAATTGTGCCTAATTTGTCTGTACTACTAGTTTCTAGTTTCATAAATTAGTCCCATGATAATCTAATCAATTTTTATGTAGAATGTGCATAAACATTAGATAAATGCATAAATCTGTACACCTGGATTTTTCTTTTTTGGGGGTTGACAATTTGATTTAATGTCTTAATGTAAACCAAATCAACAACTTTCAAAAGAATAAAACTTAATGAAACAAAAGTTTATTCAATTGTTACCCCTCAAAAATGCTAATCCAATAGTAACTAATCAATTGTACTATATCTATATGATGCCTAAAAATACATAAACTGGAAGGGCCCTTATGATAAAATGAAACTTAGTGGGGCTACTTAGACGCAGGATGTATGTGATATTTTGGATGGGAAATTAATCCCTAACTGATGTGGATTCTTGCCTTTGTCTGGGATGAGATTTCAAGTATTGTCTGATGGAATTTGCTTACTTGTAATACACTGCCAAAGGAATACAGATATTACATATCCTTGTTTCAAGTAACCATTGAATGTAGGTTGTGCCGTTGTATTGCTTCTCTTCCCCTTCTCCTTTTTGAATAGTAGGACATGCATTAGTTAATGTAGTTGTATTGATTTGGAAAGACTTAGTCATCTTGTTTGCACATCTTTTTAGTTTTCAATTTACTGGCTCCTTGATTGAATTTGCATGTCCTCATATGTGTCTCTGCATACCCGCAGTGACATCAGTCAGGTCAGCTAGGCAGGTTGTTGATGCACTCAATGCGGAGGGGTCTGACATTGATCTTATACTTTCTGAGGTTGATCTTCCTAGGAAAAAGGGGTTCAAGTTATTGAAGTACATAATGCGAGATAAAGAGTTGCAACGTATACCAGTGATCAGTATGTTTGCTGCCAACCCCATTTATTGTTTTGAATCCAAATTACAGACTTGTTATTAATTCTATCCTCTTCTCTTTCTTAGTGATGTCAACACAAGATGAAGTTTCTCTTGTCGTGAAGTGCTTGAGGCTGGGAGCAGCAGACTTTCTTGTGAAGCCATTGCGGACTAATGAGCTGTTGAATTTGTGGACTCACATGTGGCGGAGGCGAAGAATGGTTAGAATCGAATATTATGCTTGCTAAGTTGCTTCTTAGTGACTTTTGGTGTTCCTATATAGCTACATCCTATGATTTTTGTACAAAAAAAATAAAGGACCTTTTGATCTGCTAATGTTTTGATTATTTTTTCTATGACTTCAGTCAGGTTAAATTGAGAATTTTCTTTTATCAGTATGAACCATTTAGTTATATGAGTTTTCTTATTACATTGGCAGCTTGGTCTTGCGGAAAAGGATATTGTGAATTATGACTTTGATCTAGCTCAATCAGATCCCAGTGATGCTAATACAAATAGCACAACATTGTTCTCTGATGACACAGATGATAAGTCCCGGCGGACTGTTAACCCAGAGATGAGTATCACAGTACAACAGGAGGAGGAGGTCAGTATGGTAAAAAAGCTTACTTTTGGCACTGAGCTTATTCTGGATGATGACGATATACTAGTAATCTTTTGTCAATCATTACTTTGTGGAACCCATGGTTATTGGTTTATGCTTTTCTTTGTTGATGTTCTTATTTCTCATTAGCCTTGTTAAAATTATTTCTTCTCGCATGAACTGTGAAAAAGTTTCAAGCCCTTGATTGAGAAGATAAGAGAGTCTTATGTTCTTGAACTCATCCAAGATAGTTAGCTACATTGTTATATTTGTATTATTATTAATGGTAAGCAAGAAATACAAATGTGCCATGCAAAATGGTATTGACAACCAAATTTTTACTTGCATATTTGTGACAAGACAAGGGCTTCCATCTAAAAATGTGATATGCAAATACTTGTATTTCATGGTGGTTATATTTGTAACTGGAAAAAGTGACTAGGATTTTAAGAATTCTATGGAAGGTGGATGTTTTAGTATCATAGAAAAGTTTAACCCTAAGTCTCCACAACATGCCACTTTATAAATTTTGTGAGTTTCTCTGACATGACTCAGTTTGTATGGTATAATAATTTTTTCTCTCTGGGGATGAGGTGCATGATATGTATAAGCTTATTAAAGTTGATTTGATAGGTTTAAGAGAAGGTAACCCTTTGACATTTTGTTTACCTTACTGGTTTATGAGATTTTATGGTTGGAGAGTATGTCTCCGAAGCACACCCTCTTGCCAAGTCTCAATGTTGAATGAAGTACTCTTGAACTTTGATTTCATAGATTTTTCCAGTTATATAGGATATTTTTGTCTGAAACTGTGCTTGATTGACGAAATGTTCTTAGTTATATGGAGATTAATCGTCCTCTGTTGAGTTCCTTAACGAAATTTATCTTGTAAATGTGATTTTATCTTTTACCTTGAAGATTATATTCTTGACTTGCTTCTTCTTTTCTTCTTCTTTTCTGTAACTCATTTTCCTTTTTTTCTATTCTTATTTTCCCTTCTGCAGTGTAATAAATTCACTTCAGAAGCTGTGCCAAGATATTCTTTCGATTGTCAGCCTGCTGTACCAGCACTGAGCGACCGCCGAACAGGCAAGCTTTGTTTTTGAAATTATTTTTTTTTCTCATGATTTAAAGCTGCTTTTTTTGCCACACTGCGTTAGTATGGTTTGTGCTGCTGCTGTAAGTGTAACTATTAACATTGAGATATGACTCAAGTAAGCCATTTTAAAGGAAATTTCGAAAGCCCTGAATAAACATTTATATCTTTATGTGAGCAATGCAGGGGTAATTTTTAAAACAAAATCAATTGTTTGGAGCTTTGTATATGTACATTATTAGGCCCCATTTTTCCCAAGTGCATAATCAGTGTTTGTCATTCATTCAACAATGCTGATCCCTTTGAGAGAATCTTATGCATGGTCAGGTCAATTTGTTCCATTTTCAAAAAAGAGTGAGCTGAAGATTGGTGAATGTTCTGCATTCTTCACATATGTCAAATCAGGCTCAATCAAGAGCAATTGCCAAGCAGTTGTGGATGTTGAAGGTTATGCTGCTCAACCTTCCAGACCAGATGATATATCAGATACTTGGAATGAGCATGTAAACAATGGCAATATGAGATATGAAAATGGAGACACATGGGAAAACAACTCACATGGAGAAGACTTCCCTAGCAGTACCAGTGTACCTGATTCCACTTCCATGGAAAGGTCGTGCACCCCTCCTGTAGCTATGGAATTTATCCTAAATAAATCTAGTGATGAAGGCTTATCTGAGGTGCACATGCAGCCGAAAAAACGGGACGCATTTTGATGTCTCAACTTTGGCAACACATGCTGCTTATCCATACTTCATGGCAGGAGTCATGAATCAATTCATGATGCCATCGTCAGCACATGTACATCAGAAGGATCTTCAAAACCATGGCACATCAACTGTGATGTCTCACTATAACCATCTCCCGCATTGTCCATCTCATTTTACCTGGGATGACACCGTTTCCTTACTACCCAGTGGGTGTATGCTTACCACAGCAACAGGGTCAATCGCCTGCTAACCACCAAGTGACGTCATTTGGCAATTCATCTTCGAGTGAAGCTAAATTAAGCAAAGTTGACCGGAGAGAGGCTGCTTTGATTAAATTCAGGCAAAAAAGGAAGGAGAGGTGTTTCGATAAAAAGATTAGGTATGTGAACCGCAAGAAGCTTGCTGAGAGAAGGCCTCGTGTGCGTGGACAGTTCGTGAGAAAGGTGAATGGTGTGGCTGTAGATCTTAATGGGGATCCATCTGCTGACCTTGATGAGGAAGATGAAGATGATCCTAATTCATCTCCTGAAGATGACACTTCTTGACAACACATTTGAGGAAAACCCTTTATCTGATGGATCACTGCTGTTGCCGCCATAATTGTTTCTTGCAAATCTCAGTGCTTGTGCTCCTTCATCATACATGTTCCTTTTGAGAGAAAAATGGCGTGGATTCGCGATTGCTCTCAATAGCTTGTGGGCTTCTACTTTTGTAAGCATCTTTTTCGTGAGCTTATTGATGCGAGCATGGGAACTTCCATCTCCAACATCTGTTCTCTCGTAAGCTCCTTGTGGAGGGAGCTGCCTTTAGCCTTTGCCAGGAGGTGGGTGGTAGGCGAAGCTTGTATTTATACGTCATCTCTATTCGTCATTCTCCAAGTGCTGCATGAAGTTGGAATTCCAACTTATAAGGTTAAATGAAAAGTTTTTTTTTTTTCTCTTATTTTCCCATTATTGTAAAGGGCGCATAGTGATCAGATGTTCTGTATCTTCCGATGGAAAAGGCTACTAGCATTAAACTTTTCTCCTATGATAGTTAGATTAGATCTGTATCTTTCCGTTTATGTCAAAACTTGGATGTGAAGGTCGTGCTCCGGTGGTTTCCTACTGATGCTGGCCAATAAAATGAACTTGTATCAGCAACATCAATTTCAGTCAGCAAAATTAGGTTTTGCTTAGTTTATTCATTAGTGAAAAATTCGGTGAACTGAAGAAAAATAAAAATCAGTTTTAATCAGCAAAAGTAATTAAACGTAAATTAGCTTAATCAATAAAACAACATTCTTGAGTAGAAGTGACCTTTTAAAGGAGTAAAATAAGATTATAACGTTGGTGTGACTTATAAAGGGACGTTGCAATCACCAATACAAATTGTAGGCAAAATGCAACATTCACTTAGGGTACTTTTTTTAGGGTATGTACTTTACTCCTCAGCAAAGATATTTTTTATTGTTTGAGTTGGGTTCTCCTTAGCATTGATATCTGTCTAGTGGGTTTTATAGACCAATGGTAGTCGTAGACAGTCATTTAAAATACAGAGGTTGAAAACCTATAAGAATGGGTCTCAATTTTGTAGAGTTGTGAAATTTGTAATCCCAGAGATTACATTATTGAGAGAATACTTCCATTAGAAATCTCTTGATCTAGCTCCGCTGAAAATTTCTCTTAATCTAGCTCCAGTATTTGTCAGCATGCTCAGGTCTTCCAGCTGTTCAATTTTTTTGAGGTCCAGGAAAAGACTTCAGCGAGAATGGAACTCTCCTTGACGCTTGTGCCAAATCAATTTAGGCACCACATTTAATTGACATTAGAAAGTAGAAAGTAGAAAGTTGTATACTGAAGGCAATTAGTGTTGTGAAAACAACAGTAGTTAATCACCCAAAAAACATTGAGATTCAAGTGCAAACATTTACACAATTAATTCGGTACTGACATACATGAGATTTAACTCATTTAAGGGCAAACCTTGACACACCAGGCTATCTAAAACTTGGCCAAAGAATGTGAAGTGGCATAAGAAAGAAATATTAATTGATGAACAAAGTAACTTAGCAACAATGATTAATCACACCAAAAGATCACGGACATCAAACCACCAGCACGACAAGTTGCCCTTGTTCTTTATATTTTTGACAGAGTTGACAAACTAATGGCGCAACTTGAAGTAAAGGATCAATATAACTGCAAGCACCAGTACAGCTATAATAGAACCAATAATCCATTTGTTACGGTTCATTCTCCTCGACATTGCAGTCAGAATTTTCTTGCTTCTGCCAACATTCTCATCAACCCCATGAAGCTGGGTAAAAAAGAGAAGAAATTTGATTAGCCATACTACAAAGCTAGCTTGATCAAATCCATTTCACGAAAACCTAAGATGCATGGCTAATGAAGCATTATTAAATGCAACGCTTACTGTATTATGAGCATGCAAAAGTGATTGGCGTTGCTGATGCAAATCTTCAAGTATAGAGACCCCAATAGCTTCAGTTTCCTGCATTGTCATTCTGCTCTGCCTAACCCTGTCAGAGGACTGATTCAATCTCTCTGTAGACACCAACAACCGTCCTCTTTGATCAGCAGAAGCCTGTCCATCATATAAGCCAACATAACCAAATGAGATGACTCGCAAGATCCATATATGCAGTCACATTTGATCATTGCCAAGTTTCTCTTTGGAATCCACTCATGAAACATCTAATATATTGGCTTCAGCTCTTCACCATAAGGATAAGCAGAAAAACGAGATAGCACTTACCATCAGTGCATCTGCCATACCAGATTCCAGCAACGCATCTCGAGCAGCTTGGCTATCAGTAGAAGAGAGTCTCTTGACCTCGGATTTCAGGTTGTTGAGGTCATTCTTATACTCTCTAAGCTTCGCAAGGACCATAGCCTTCGTGTTCGGCTGTAAAGTTCTTGCCTCTAGGTCCATTTTCCGGATCTGGTTATATTCAAAACGTAATTGATACTTGTAACCACAACTTGCAAAGGGTTGAATTAATGATTAACGTTGATAAAGAAGTATTGCAACAGAAAAGAGCTTATACAATACCAATGCTTCTGCTTCATCGAGCCCACTTTTGATTTCAGATATTTTCTGCTTCTTCTGCTCTGCAAAGCAACACTAGATAAGAACACTTGAGCAAAAATGGAGGTCGTAAGGCGCATAGCCAAGTAACCACAGTAAGGAACGTTGACTCAATTAAACAAATATGATTTGAAGGCAAGTGCCATTCAACACTACAGAAATGCAGAGAAGTAGAATTGTCATGCAACGCTGTTAGAAAAGAGTATGTTCTTCTTTCTCAGTATGCAAATTTTTTCTACTCAATAGTCAAAATCATAACAAATTTTGTCTAGTACAGCTACCAATTGTTATCAAGTTCCCACACGACAAAAAACATATACTGCACAGGACCTCTCAATATCTTTCTAAACAAAAAGTATGTTTAAGATATTGGGCCTTCCATATACTTCCTCCGTTTCTAAATAAGTGCAACATTTCCCATTTTAGGAAATGTCATAATAAGTGCAACATAGCTCAAAATGGAAAGTTTTTTCCCTTTTATTTACAAATATGCCATTACTTAATTCCTACAACAACTTAATTAATTTATCTTCTACCAACCTAAACAACATTAACCCACCCCTCTCTCTCATCTCCTCAACCCAACCACCCCTCTCTTTCACCCACCAACCCCCCATCTCAGCCACCTTTCCTCCTCAACCCAACCAACCCAAACCACCACTCTTCTCAACTCAACCCACCAACCCGACACCACCACCACCAGTCGGCACCACCACTCCACCAATACCGGCCCAACACCACCACACCCTTCTCTCTCCTCCTCTCCTTCGTTTCCTCCTCTCTTCTATTTTCCTCCAGCTCCTCCTCGCCTTCTCTCGCATCCATCGCGCCTTCTCCAACTGTTAGCATTCATAATTTCCAAAAGGTTTCATCGAAGACAAAGTTTCGTTGAACAATTTTTTGTAGATCTCGGAGATCGAGAAGTTTAGCCGTTCGATTTCAAAATCAAACGATCAAGTTAGATCTGGAGGCATTGGTTTTCTTGATGGCGCATGCGGTGGTGTTGGTGAAACAAGGGTTAGGGTTTCGATTGCAAACTTTGGAAGGTGGTGATTTTTGAATGGTGCTGGTTGGTGTGTTGCTACGGTGGTGGTTATGGGGAGAGGCAGAAGATGCCGGTGGTGGTGGTGGTGGTGGTGGTGGTGGTGGTTGATGCGGTATAAATTGTGGTTGGTGGTGATTGTTGGTGGTTGGGCTGGGGAGGGTGGTTTCTGGTGGCCAGGGGGTTGGGGAGGGGGATTTTGCGGTGCGCAGTGGTGGCGGTGGTCGGTGGATGCAGTGTTGTTGTGACAGGTGGAAGGTGTTGGGAATAAAGTTGTTGAGTATTAGTGTAAATTATTATTTAATTAAGTTGCTTAATCCATTTTTAAGTGTGGTCCCTAACTTTCTCTCTCTAGGTGCATTGGTCTGTGTGCCACTTCTCTATGTTGCACTTATTTAGAAACGGAGGAAGTATATTCTATTCATTTTGCACAGATATAGCCGAGACTAGAAAGAGTGTGAACTGGAAAATTATGCATGATCAGCCAACACTATCAGGTTTATTGTGGCTTTTTATCATATAACTTTCTGACAATTGTTCTGCTTTGGATAAAGATAGTCAGCATTATGTTTTTCTCCTCTTGTTCTTATTCCCATGTGAAGTGGGAAGGCAATCTGGTAGCCTATAGTCTAGCTAAACTTAGCTACAGTTTTCCGTATAATAGAGTGTCGATTAAAGAGGTGCTTGAGGGAGTAGATTCAGTTGTAAACAACAATGTTACGGTCTTACGGATATGATTAATGAATCCTAATCATGCTTTCCCGTCAGAAGAAAAAATGTTCTCAACTCTGTGACAGCAGTCCCCATTTTGATATGTACATCAAGGATCAGATAATCAGAATTAAGATCCACTGTAACACAGAACATGTAGCTCTTTTTCCAAAACACGCCATAAAAACCCCTTATGTTTCGAAGCAAAAAGACATGACAAGTTAGCCTCACCAGATAAACAGCTTTCGAAGTGAGCCAAGCAAAGCCAACAACTATTAAAACTTCTTCACACATCCCAAAAGACCTACTTTCTAAGCAAAATAAAGAGGCAGCCACAATTCGCTCAACATTATTACTTCGAAAACACACGATGCAAAAACAACAGACTTCTTAAGTACTAATTAATTCATATAGCTCTTTCTCAAATGAAAAATAGAGACAGAGTGGCAGAGCCTACCGTTATAAAGCGATTCATAGCCCTCCTAATTCATGTAGACTACTAGAGTTCGGAAAACTATAGGATAGAACTAGGATTACTAGGGAACCTTTGCAACTTTCTACATACAATTCCTAATTGCTCACAAGTACCCTTTCCTGATTATATGATGAAGTAATAATAAGTCAAGATGCTTGACATATTCCTAGAATAATGCATATAAACATCACATATACATATATACTATGAATTACTATCCTATACAAAGCCAGAGTTAGGCCACAAACTTTAAAGAGGTATAATTCCTCTTCGAAAGAAAAGATTGTAAGCCAAACCATTGATAAGGAAACTAACAGTACATACTTCTAATCATTTTGGCCCTTAAGTATCTGGAGGTGCCTGAGTGGATATGCTGTTTCTATAATAGGTTGGTCAAGTCCTATAATGAGCGAAACCTACCAATTGCTACCTCCCTTCCGCTCAAGCTACAGAGTCATTTCTACAACCCCAAAGCAAAAACATAGCAATTTGGCAAGCATGGCACACAAGCTACATTAAGCTTGATTCAGTAATGATAAAACAAGCTAAAGATTACTTCAAACATAAAAAAAGATGAGCTAAGAATCAAGACATGTTCCAATAATTACGAGTATTATCCAGCTTTCATACCCTTTCTTGAAACCAACATAGAAAAGTAAGGCGAACAATGCCACCACGTTTAGCTCCTTTTCTAACGAGTTAGACCCACATCCGCCCGAACCACTCACCATACAACACAAATTTTATCATACACCTAAAGCTATTTTTTGCTCATGTGAAATCATCAAAATGAGCAAAATTACTAAAAAGAAGAGTTCCAAATGAGCAAAAACTAGTCTTGGGTGTACCATGCACATGGTACACTCGGTTGTACAATGAATGAACTCCACCATACAAGGTCACAGCCAACAATAATTCTAATCAAACTATAATTCCAATTAAACTAACACAAAGCATCTGCCTATTTAACGAATGCTACGAGCCTCGAAATTCAATCTCAAATTACTCATTTTAGATGATTGGAATCACTGAATTTATCACCATCAAGATAAGAATACATTCACATAACAAAAATCAATAAAGAAAATTTAGGAATCACCTCCATTGAGAAGACCAGTAGAGGCACATTTCCGAGTCAAATTCGCCGAAATCTCACAATATTGACGTTCGTACCCTTCAAATACCTGACTCATCCTTCCAATTCTCTTCTTATGATAACCAACCACTCTTTTCTTATCTCTCCCCTAAATCCAAAACAACGGAAAAAGAAACGATGAACATCAAATTCAGTTTCTATTATAAACCCTAATAAAATCAATCATCTAAGATAAAAAAAAAAACCCCAAAAATCTGAGTGTTTTTTGAGCTTATCAAAGTAATAATTAAAAAAAATGAAATCCTGAATTCTTGCTCAATTATGTGTACGATCATCAGGCTCAAGCATTTGTTCGTACATGATGTAAAATGATCCAAATTTAAAATCTCAGAATTAGTTAAAATTACGCGTGAACAAACCTTTAAATTTTGGGAGGATCCGACTTTCCGATCTCGTTAAAAGAAGTTTAATTTGCCCGCAATCTTCTTTATCTGTTCGTCAATCAAATTGGGGGAAATTAAGTGGGATAATTCGTTAACTTTTTAGATGGAAAGCTGGAAATTGGAATGGATGAATCTAGAGAGAGAAAGAAAGAATTAGGGATAGAGACTTGATCTTTCTTCTTTTTTATTTCTTTTATTATTTTTCTGTTGTCTTTAACATTTTCTTTTTATAATAAAATATATAAAAACAAAACCACGAGGTCTATTTGAGCTCTGCCAATTCAGATCTATTCTGAACATTTTTTTTTGGTTTTGATAAAAAAATAGTATTTCTAGTTAAAAAAAGAAGTCATACAATCAGTTGATAAAGTAGTGTATTACAACCATAAACATCATTCTGATAAAGGTTTTTCACCAAATATCCCTGACAAATTTAAAAATTCACAATATACCCTCAATGTTCTAAATATTCACCATATACCCCTGACTTTTGGAAAACGTTCACCATCTACCCTCAATGTTCCAAATTCACGATATTGCCACCATTAAGGGGTGATTAGGGTTAGGGATTAAAGATTAGGGTTAGGGTTTAATTGTGGCAAAATCGTGAATAATGCAAACGGAGAGTTAACGACAGTTACGAAAAGGACATTTGGTGAACGTTTTCTCGAAAAGTCAGGGGTATATGATGAATATTTGGAACATTGAGGGTATATTATGAATTTTTTAATTTATCGGGGGTATTTGGTGAAAAAACCGTTCTGATAATATACTTATAATTATTTTATATGTTGATTTTTTATATCTACATGTTTTTATCTTGTAATAATATTGGGGTTGGCTCAAGTGGACTGGTGAGGATTGTCGAGATTTTGGGATCAAAGTTTAAACAATTAGGGTTTGTATGTTCCGCATGGATCAATTAAATAAGGTTTTCGCTATTCAATATTCAATTCGAGAGAGTGTTTGAGATAGAGATTGAAAGTCATTTGTTTGTGTTATCTGCCGTAAAATGGAGTTGAATGGGCTTTATTGTTTCAAGTCCCCTTAAGGAATTTAGGACAAAAACAAATTTGACGGTGGTTTTAATTTGGGAAAAATGAATTCATGAATATATTGTGGAAAATTTACATTTTTTTAGTCATAATTTTTAGACCTCTGTTTCAATTCGTTTGCCTTATTTGTAATATTATTACTAATTAAAATTATAGAGAATCTTACAAAATTCTTGCCCCTGTATAAGGAAAAAAAAGTCACATGGCTTGTTTGATTCATATCATTAGGTTATTGGGTACTTTAACAATATCAAATATATAAATTTTACTAATACATAATAGAAATGTCATTGGTTGAAAATTTGCATTGATAAACATGTAAAATGTAAATGAGATAAAAGAAAAAGAAAGAACTGGATTATTAAAAAAAAAACCAAACAAAGATAGAGTATAACGAATTGTGATGCATTCAACAATTTTAAAATAGAGTTATTGATGATTAACATTGGTAAGTAATGGTGAGTATATTAAAAAGTTATTGTTTTAATCATAAAAAGAAAAAGGAAATTTATTGTTACCCTATCAATGGACTAATAATAGGTGGACAATTAGCTAGAGCAGCGGGTGCTGTAGCGAAACTGATTGCAAAAGAGGGGAAATCGGCCACATTAAAATTACCTTCTGGGGAGGTACGTTTGATATCCAAAACCGGCCAAAGAACAAATGGACAAGTGGGGAATGTTGGAGTGAACCTAGAAAAGGTTGGGTAGAGCCGGATCCTAAGCGTTGGTTAGGTAAGCGTCCCGTAGTAAGAGAAGTAGTTATGAACCCCGTAGACCATCCCAATAAAGTGACTAATAACGTAACAACCCATAAATTCGCTTCCTAGTTTTTTCGCAAAAGTTTTCCCTAAAACTATTATTTTCTCTAAATTAATGATTTTTATTTTTATAATTATTGGGAGCCGAATTATTATTTTTATTATATGGCGTGCTAACGTGTGTATTATATTTATCTTTATAATATAGTTTATTAGAATTATTTTTGGTATTATTAAGTATTTTCAAAGTTTTTGGCGCGATTTCGGAAGTTATCGATTTATCGCGTAACGAACTTTTGACGCATGAACCTTGATGATGTGGGCCGAAAGTATTTGGTGTGGTTTGGGCGTGGGTCACCGGCCATGTGGGGAAAAGGAAGATATTATTCTTCCGTCATTTTTATTTTGGTATTCTTTGCATTTTGTAGAACCTCCATAACCCCCTCATCATTTCTCCTATTAAATCCTTTTATTTATTCTTTTAATCACTCCAAAAATCTGATTAAAATCGGAACTTCATTGCTGCCATTCTCACAAAATTTCGGACATCATCATCTTCATCATTCTCTCTCAAATTTTTCCATTTCTTTTCTTCATCAATTGTTCGTGACTTGTTCTACTTGCCTTTTCTTGTACGTGGTGCTTTGGGGTTTGAAGAAGGAGAAGGGTGCACGCATATAACGGGATTTTCCAGTAATTTTCAGCTCGCCTCCAACGATCCAGTAACTAGTAGTTATCTTAGAACAAGAGTGCTTAACGTATTATTCGGTATTAGATTATTACGCTAGGAATCGTTTAAAATACTTTTTTAATGAATTATTGATGAAATTTTACGTGAATGTTCTTGATGTCTACTGTGTGAATATTATGTGCAGAAAAATAAATTTCGTCTGAGTCTTCTTAATTATTTGATTTATTTGGTAATTTATGTGTTTATGGCTTATTTGTAAAATAATTATTGAACGAATTTTATAATTGCTGAAATTATTTTTCATGAAGCATGTTATGCGTGTAGTATGTATTTCATGCCTTGGAATAATTTTTTTCTACTGTTTACGGGTTTATTTGATTGATTTATCTATTTTTGCATTTTCATGTTTGTTAGTATTTAAATCGGGAATATAATATTTGTAGGCCGAAAAATCTATTTATTTACATAATCTATATTACCGTGGGTTTATGCATGTTATGGGAATTTTTCGTAATTTTTGGGCATTTATTTCTATTTTTAATTATTATATTGGCTTTATTGAGTATTCTGTAAATTAACGTTTAAAATTATTTTTAGAGTCCGAAAATTAAAATTAAAATTTTTAATACTTCCTCCGTATCAAATTAAATGCAACAATTTAGTGTAATTAACCACCACCAATTACCACCACCACCTAATGTTGCCACCACATACTCGCCGCCACCACCACTCACGCGCCACCACCACCACATATCGCCACCAGCACCACCACCAACACACCACCACCACCGAAACGCCACCACCACCAACACCAGCGAAACGACGCCACCACCACCAACACCACCGAAACACCACAACCATCAAAACACCTTCCCGCTGCCCCCGAAATTCGAATCCAAAACCCACCAACTTGCTGGCTTCGAAATTCGAAACCCAAATCAACCACCGACCACCTTTCTACTGCCCCCCACCACCCAACGTCAAAACCACCTTCTTGTTGGGAACGAAGAAAGAGATCGAAGAAATAGAGAGATCCAAGAGAGAGATCGAAGAAAGAGATCGAAGACAGAGAGAGAGAGATGCGAGAGAGAACGAAGGAAGATGGAGGTGAGAAAAATTAAAGGAGGTTGATGGAAGATGGAGGTGAGAGAAAGGAGATCAAAATGCTCGGTGGTTCATGGAGCGTGAGATATGACTGGCGGTGGAGCGAAGGTGGTTTTGGGCCGGTGGGGAGGATATCGAAGAGAGATGATGATGATGGTCGTTTTGGGGTGGGTGGGGGACGTCGGCGAGATTGGTGATGATGATGGTGGTGGTGGTGGTTGAGAGAAAAATGGTGATGGTGGTGGTGGTGGTGGTGGTTGAGGGAAAGACGGCAGGAGGATGGAGTCATGGAGATGGGAGCATGGAGGAGAGAGAAATGGTGGTGGGTGGTGGGTGGTGGAGTGAAGGTGGTATTGAAGAGCAGAGGGGGTTATGTTTAGGTTGATTGATTTTGATTATGTTTGTAATTAATTTGATTTGGATAGTATAATATGTGTCTTAGTTTTTAAACAAGGATATTTTGGTAATTTTAGGGGTAAAAATCATACCAAAAATGGAAAGAAGGAAATTGTTGCATTTAATTTGAAACAGCCATTTTTAGAAACTGTTGCATTTAATTTGATACGGAGAAAGTATGTCAAGAGAGTTATAATGGTCATATAATAATTTTTGTCGTATTTTTACTGATCATTTTTATTAGATTAATTATTTTTATTGTGTTTTTGTTAAGAATTTGAGGATATTCTTTTTAATTATTTAAGGGTTTATTAATCGTAAATAAATTATGACCTTTTATGTTCTTGGAATCTGATGATTTGTAGGTTACTGTGGTTATTATTGAGTTTCATTATGTTTGCGTTTGGTTTATGTAAAAATGATTAATCGTATACGTTTTGCTGATTTAATTAGCTTTGGAGTTAATTGATGGTGACGCGACGCACGTTGATACGTCGACGCATGTTGGTCGTGGCGCCGTACGCACGTGGTGGCGGTGAGCGCAAGCTCATGCGCCGAACGCACGCCTTTGTGTTGTATGATTTTCGTATGTTCTCGTACGTATGTTTCACATGAGTCGATGATCTTATATGATGTAATTCGTTTTCGGTTGATGTTGTTAGTGCCGTAAAAACTCTTTTATTATCATTGTTGGTGATTGGTGGTGTACATAGTATTTGGTGTTTCGAGATATTTGTTGTAAGTTTGTACGTTACTATTTTGAGGATTTTTGAAAAATTATTTTTTTGATGAATTATGGGTATAGGGCCTGGTGACATCCCTTTCTTTTGACAAATAGTTTTGAGATGGATGATACTTTATGATTTTATTTTTGAGATAAGAACATCCGGTGGGATAGATGTAGACCCCAAGTGAAGAACATGCCAACCACCCGGTTTGCGAACTAGGGGTACACCTGGGTTAATTGTTGTCGTCCGAGAGGTCGTGGAGTTCGCGTGTTCTACCCCCGCATCGAGAGTTTGGCCATTCTTAGACACAGCAAGTGGGGAACGTAAGCCCATAGATCGACCCGGAGATTGCGATCCGACAAACCTTAGGAAGTGAATTGCGATTCACCGGCGTTCGGTTTCGACTCAATAACTTGTTGTACCTTTGCTTTTATTATTATTTAAGTACTCTTGAGATGATTTATTCATTTTACCTTATTTACTTGATATTTACTTTCACTTGTATCACTTGTGAGCTTTATGGTTTTGGATGCATGTTATAGTTGTCTTGATCTTATGCATTCCTTTCTTATTAATCTATGTCCGAATCATGCTTTGATTTCTTTTGTTCGGGAGAACCAAGTTAGTTACTCCCCACCGACTGTGAATTATTTAATATTTCCTTGCGGATGGAAATGACTGCTAGACTTGTGGATCGCTGGGCTAGCATAGTGTGGGTCGGTAATGAGAGGAAGCTTCTTGTATCTTTTGGTAGATGAGTTCTATGCATAATAGGGAGTCTTATGTTATGCTAGGTCTCAAGGACATTTAGTTTTATTTGAGTTTTTATGGGAGACTTGCATGTCTCGTAGTTTTGGATGATGATATGTTCTATTATGATTTGGGATGTTCCTTTTGATTAGAATTATAATGTTTTGAGATATTTCTTTTGAAAGCTATGAAACTTTAGTTTGAGGTTTTCTTTATTTATTGTTTTAGAGTTTTGCTATTTATTTATTGTTTTAGAATTATGATTTGGGATGTTCCTTTTGACAATAGGGAGTCTTATGTTCGGATTTGCAAATTCTGAATTTTATTTGTTCAAAATTGTTATGTATTTGTTATTCCTGATCTCTATTGTAAATGTCGTATGACTCTTTTATTAATGAATTGATTTTACTTTAAAAAAATGTCATACTGTAAGCAATAAAGTCATTTCAAAATCAACATCGTGCAACCACAAACTAAGAAAACTCTCACAGCAGGAGATTTTTTTTTTTCAAAAGTAACTCAAAACTCTCATAGCTGGAAAAAAAAATATTTTTTTAAGTGAGTGAATTAAATATTGCATCAAATAAAACAAAGATAGTATATATCAGATTCAAACAGAACTACAATAAAATAAAGAAACAAAATAACATGATCACGTAGATTTACAAAGTGGTCACAAATATATCACTTGATACTTGGGACGCAAAGTGTTCATAAAAAAATCACTTGTAGTTCAGGAAGATATCTTAAATGGTATAGTTTTATTTTAACTTTGATTTTCCATTATGAGGGAGATCATGGAAAATTAACCAATTTGCAAAAATAACATCATAAAGTTATCCCCAATTTTTCTTTGTCACGTTTGTTAATGCAAATTATTGACTTTTAACATCTATAATAAAGTACTCATTAAGACGCATAAAATCCCCATATGACTATATTTTTATTTATATATTGGGTAGAATTTAGAACATTATATCATATTCTAAACAATGTAATTTTAAATGAGGAGAATTAATAAAAACATAGGGAGTATTCGGTATATGTTCAACCATTTGAAAAAAAAAGAATAGTTGACTTTTTCCAGTTGAAACTAATAAGGTACCGATACTTGTAACTATTGTAAGACATATGATGAGGTATCAATGGTATAATGAAAAACTTCACTATGAGCAGAACCATCACGAACTCTAAAAGGAAGAAATGAACCCCTTGGTGGCACCTATGGTGTGGTTGGTGTCTGTTGGAATCAAGGCTTGAAAAGCCTTTGTCTTCTTTTCTTTAAAAGTCCCACATTGCTTGTGGGAGGGAATACTTCCTTGTTTTTATATTCCCTTCTTTCTTATTCTCATTGAGTTGGTACTTGAGATGCTTTTGTGGTTGGATATCATGCTTTGGTTTGGGCTTGCTATCACACACGCGCGCGCGCCGCCCGGATCGGGCCAGGGCCATGGGCCTTGGGCATTGGGCTTTGAGGAATAAACTTAACTTAACTATCTTTTTGGACCCAGGCTGATTGCGTGTGTATCTGTTGTGGGAAGACTGTAATGTTACAGTATTTATGGCAATCCCTTGATATCCTCCCCGGATTGAATACCTTCCGCTTTTGGTCCGATCTCCTCTTATAAAATCAAGCACATTATTATTCATTGAATACACGTAAAATCATTCTCTCCATTCTTCTCTTCTTCTCTTTTCTTCCCGGGGTACGTACTAATCTCCATAGCCTACTCGTTAGTGGTGACAAGTTTAGGTTGCCGTGTTAACCTTGGGGAGCTTTCCGGCGGATCGATTACCACCGTTGTCGGGCCGTAATTGCTTTCAAGTCGCTGGTCTCCCTACCACGGCACGCCCTTGAAATCGCTTTCTTCCTTGCCATTGCCATTGTCGGTTTCTAACAATTTGAAAGCAATTACCTATTTGCAATGGCCGACGTTTCCAATAAATCCATGGCTCATCTTTCTAAGCTTGAGTCTCTTGACGGGAATAACTACAAACGCTGGGCTCAAAAGCTGCTAATGTTTTTGAACAGGTTGGACATCGACTACGTTCTTTTCAAGGACTCCGTCCTCCCGCCATTATTACTACGGGTGATTCATCCTCATCTCCTTCCGCTTCGTTATTAAGAAGAATGAGGACGAAATTCTAAAATATGAAAAAGATAATAAGATCGTTCGTTTTCACCTCCTTAATCCGATGACAAACAACCTGTTTGATTTATTCATGGTACATAAATCATCTAAACTGATTTGGGAGGCCCTTGAGAAGAAATATGGGGCTGATGATGCTGGGAAACAAAAGTATGTTGTCGGAAAGTGGCTGGCTTTCCAGATGGTTGATGACAAACCTGTCATGGACCAAGTTCATGTCTACGAAAATTTGTGTGCCGATGTCTTAAATGAAAACATGAAGATTTGCGAAGTTTTTCAAGCTAATGTATATGGAAAAATTTCCCCTTCCCGGAGAGAGTTCCGTAATAATCAAACATAGGAAAGAGTTTTTGTCTCTTCAGAACTCATTAGTCATATGAGGATTGAAGAGGCAAACCGAATCAAGGACAATCAGGACTCGTTGTTGTTAATGTTACCAAAGCTAACCTGGTGGAATCTCGGTCGCTTCATCCGGATCCGATAAGTTTAAGGGTAAAGGTAAGAAGGTCAACAACAAAGGTAAGAAGCAAGGGAAATTCAACAAACCCGATGGTAAGATTCGAAGAGGTCTGTTTCTTTTGCTATGTGTGGGCAAGCCCGATCATAAGGCTTACCAATGTCCTCAACGCCAAGGTCTTGTTCAAAAGCAAGCTCCTCAGAGCTAACCTTGCCGAATCCGATGACATTGTTGCCGCCGTGGTTGTTGAAGCGAATCCGATCGAGAATAGTTTCGATTGGATTTTGGATACCTGGGGCCTCGAGGCATTTCGTGCAAACAAGGAGCTTCTCCATGACTTCAGGGATGCTACCGAAGGCGAGTGTGTCTACATGGGCAACGCGGCAACCGCTTGGAGTGCTTGGACAAGGAAAGGTCACTCTAAAACTTACCTCTGGAAAAACCCTCTCCCTTCAAATGTTTTGTATGTTCCTACTATGCGCCGCAACCTAGTGTCCGGTGCCTTGTTAAACAAAGCTGGTTTGAAAATTATTTTTGAGGCCGACAAGGTTGTAATGACTCGTGGTGGGGAGTTTGTGGGGAAAGGATTTTTAAGTGGGGGTTTATTTATTTTGAATGTTGCTTCTTCGTTGTTCCTGCTATTAATAAAACTATTTCTGGGTTCTCGCTTATATTGTTGAAGTCTTTAAATTTATGGCATGGTAGATTAGGGCATGTGAATGTTGCTTCTATTAAGAGACTAAGGACCTTAGCTTTAATTCCTAATCTGTCCACAAATGCATTTTCTAAGTGTCCAATATGTGTTGAAGCAAAATTTACTAAGAAACCTTGCAAAACCGTGACTCAAAGGACCACACAACTTCTAGAATTGGTTCATACTGACTTAGCCGATTTCCGAACACTAGAAGTAGAGGAGGAAAATTTTGGTACATTTCCTTTGTTGATGATTATTCGAGGTACACTAAGTTATACCTTCTTAAAGCCAAAAGTGAGGCAGGGAAGCTTTTATAAAGTATAAGGCCAAGTAGAAAACCAACTTGATAGGAAAATCAAGAGAGGTTAGGTCCGATAGGGGTAGAGAGTATGAGAACTTCTCTTGAATGACCACTTGTGAGAAATTGAGGATCATTCATGAACTTAGTGCACCCTATGTACCTCAACAAAATGGTATAAGCCGAACGGAAAAACAGGTCTTTGAAAAATATGATGAATGCTATGCTTGTAAGTTCGGGTTGCCTCGATGAAATGTGGGGGGAAGAAGTCCTTTCGGCTGCCATGTTCTTAACCGAGTACCTCACAAAAGGTTAGATAAGACTCCTTATGAACTCGTGGAAGGGGTATCCTCCAAACTTGAGCTTTCTTAGAGTGTGGGGGTGTCTAGCTAAAGTTAGGCTCTCGATTATAAGAAGTCAAACATTGGACCCAAGACTTTGATGCTCGTGTTTATTGGCTATGCTCATGCCGCTTATAGGTTCATGACTTTGAGCGATAGGTCTATTTGTGAATACGAGAGATCTTGAGTTTTTTGAACATGTTTTCCCTTTAAAAAAGGGTGTTTTTGCATCCAGGCCTTCTTGTTCTTCTCCTACTTGTTGATTTATCTACTTGTTCTACGCATGATGTTGTTTTATCTACTAGTAATATTCCCGCGATTTGACTTTAAGTAGTACTTCGGTTGACATGCATGCTAGTAGTTCTTCAGTTGTAGATGAGCCTAGGAGAAGTAAAAGACCTAGAGTAGCAAAAGACTTTGGTTCGATTTTGTCACCGTTTCTATCCGAAAGTTCTTGTGTTGACTTGTTGAGTGTTGAACTAGTTTATGCTTTCATGATAGAAGAGGATCCAAAGACTTTTGATGAGGCAATGAGATCTCGTGGATGCTAGTTTTTGGAAAGAGGCCATTAAGAGCGAGTTAGATTCCATAGTATCTAACTCTACTGGGAGTTATCCGACTTACCTAAGGGGGTCAAAGACCATAGATAGTAAATGGATCTTTAAAAAGAAGTTGAGACCCGATGGGACTATAGAGAGGTTTAAAGCTAGACTTGTCATTAGGGGCTTTACTTAGAGGAAAGGACTAGATTACTTTGACACTTATTCTCCCGTGACTAAGATAGCCACCATTAGGACCCCGCTAGCTCTACGCTATTCATGACTTAGTTATACATCGATGGATGTTAAGACCGCTTTCCGAATGGTGACTTAGAGGAGGAGATTTACATGTCTCAACTCCGAGGGTTTCGTGGTGCAAGGTCAAGAAGGTAAAGTGTGTAAGTCGAGGAAGTCCTTATATGGTCTCAAACAAGCTCCGAAACAATGGTATGAAAAATTTGACAAGATCGTTGTGTCAAATGGCTTTCATTGTCAACAACCTCGACTCCTGTGTATATTCTAAATTGATAGGATCGGATTGTGTTATTATATGTCTTTATGTAGATGACATGTTGATTTTTGGTAGCAACTTAAAGGTTGTTAATGATATTAAACTTTTCTTGTCATCAAAATTTGAGATGAAGGATTTGGGAGAAGCCGATGTGATTTTAGGAGTAAGACTTAAAAAATTCTCCTGGCCGCATTTCCCTTAGTCGGTCTCATTATGTGGAAAAGGTGCTTAAAAAGTTTAATTCCTTTGATGTTGTTCCAAGGTGAGTACTCCCTATGATCCTAGTATTCATTTGACCAAGAACTTAGGTGAAAGTGTCTCTCAAAGTGAATATGCGAAAGTCATAGGTAGTTTGATGTACCTCATGAACCGTACTCGACCCGACATAGCTTATGTAGTGAGTAGACCGAGTCGATATACTCATAACCCTAGTAATGAACACCGGAAAGCTCTCCATCGTCTTCTCGCATACCTAAAAGGAACTGTTGATTTTTGTTTGCATTATTCTAAATTTCTCTCGTTCTTCAAGGATTTTGTGATGCAAATTGGGTTTCGGTAATGATGAGATCGGTTCAACTAGTGGTTATGTGTTTACCCTTGGTGGTGGTGCTATATCATGGAAGTCTTCGGCGCGACTTGTATAGCACGTTCCACTATGGAGTCTCGAGTTCATTGCCCTCGAGTCAAGGTGGCAAGAAGCCGAGTGGTTGAGAAATCCGTTGTCCGATGTTCCCTTATGGGGAGGACAGGGTGCATCCGTCTCTCTTCATTTGTGATTCTCAGCGGCCATTGGTGTTGCTAAGAACAAGTGTCTACAATGGTAAGAGGAGACACATACGGATCGTGACATGGAGTCGTCAAACAACTCCTCGAAAAATGGGGTAATTTCTTTGGACTATGTGAGGTCCGAAAGAAATCTTGCTGATCCCTTTACCAAAGGGTTACCTAGGAGAGTTGTCCTAGAGTTGTCGAGGGGGATGGGGCTAAAGCCCATTAGTTGAGATTTTAAGGTGGATACCCTTTGTGGTCAAACGAAGCCATAGAATCTTAACTTGCACTACATTTCTCATCCTTATGGCGCATGGTAGTGCTTCTTAAATCCATAGCCTATTGGTGGTGCTATTGAGACGCACTTGATGGATTTATATTGCGAGGTTGAGCTTTGCTCTTAATGGTTCCATATCCCTTCGGGGTGGTGTTATTGAGAAACACTTGATGGACTACCTACGTAAGTGTGAAGGTTAAGCCGCCTTCTATGAAAGACTGGGCTGTCTTTCCAGAGCACTTATGAGACCCAAGGAATGCGCATGGCTATAAAGCGCTTGTGATGTATCGCGGAGACTGCACGATCTTAAGGTAGGTATGTGTTGTGGGGGTCTCAACGGAACACTGGTGAGTTCAAGAGAAATTCACTCACTAGAAAGTAAATTATTGTCTCATTTCACTATGTATCAATTCAAATCGAAAGATGTTGATGCTTAAGTACTTTCCTTTCCTTACCCAGGAATTTCTTTTGCTTTTCAGAGCCTTTGTGGGGGATTGTTGGAATCAAGGCTTGAAAAGCCTTTGTCTTCTTTTCTTTAAAAGTCCCACATTGCTTGTGGGAGGGAATACTTCCTTGTTTTTATATTCCCTTCTTTCTTATTCTCATTGAGTTGGTACTTGAGATGCTTTTGTGGTTGAATATCATGCTTTGGTTTGGGCTTGCTATCACACACGCGCGCGCGCCGCCCGCCCGGACCGGGCCTTGGCCATGGGCCTTGGGCTTTGGGGTTTGGGCTTTGGGGAATAAACTTAACTTAACTATCTTTTTGGACCCAGGCTGATTGCGTGTGTATCTGTTGTGGGAAGACTGTAACGTTTTGGACGTTACAGTTTTTATGGCAATCCCTTGATATCCTCCCCGGATTGAATACCTTCCGTTTTTTGGTCTGATCTCCTCTTATAAGATCAGTACATTATTCTTCAGTTGAATACACAGAAAAATCATTCTCTCCATTCTTTTCTTCTTCTCTTTTCTTCCTGGGTACGTGCTAATCTCCATAGCCTACTCTGTTAGTGGTGACAGTTTAGGTTGCTGTGTTAACCTTGGGCTTTCCGGCCAGATCGATTACCACCGTTGTCGGGCCGTAATTGCTTTAATTTCAAGTCAGTGGTCTCCTACCACGGCACAGCCTCGAAATCAATTTCTTCCTTGCCATTGCCATTGTCAGTTTCTAACAGTGTCTACAAGGAAGAAATAAACCCCTCAGTGGCACCTATGGTGTGGCAACTTCAGCTTTGCATGCAGAGGCGCTTGCTTGTCTTCATGCAATGATTTGGGCAATTCAGAATCACTACACGCATGTTTCTTTCTTTACAGATTCCATTAACCTTGTGTCTCTTTTGCAGAACAAGACAACTCCAAACATCAACATTATCTGGACCATCGACAAAATCAAACAGATTGCTCATGATTTCACTTGGTGTATGGTTATAAAGGTCCCTAGGGAAATGGTTACTGAGGCGGATAAGGTGGCTAAAAGATGTCTAGCTACCATGACGTCTTTCTCTGTTTAAATTCTTGTCTTCTCTTAGTTTATTCGCCCAGTGTAAAAAAAAAGGTATAATGAAAAATTGTGTGCCATTTTGCCTTCACTATATTTTTATCCCACAGGGTTTTCCTAGTAAGGTTTTAACTATAATCTTCAATCTTCAATAATAGCATCAAAAGGGGAATGTCATGAAAAATTAGAGGTGTTTGGTAACTGGCTTTTTAACCAGCTTATTGGTTGGCTTTTGGTTTCTTGGTTGGCCAAACAACCAAAAAACATGTTAGGTAAATGGCTTTTAAGTTAGCTGAAAGTTGAGCCAAAATGAAAAAGCTACTATGAGCAGCTTTTTATATTTGTTTTTCTTGCGAAAAGGTATCTCACGTTTGAGATTGTATGCATGTATGCTTTTGTTGCATTGATAAGTTTATAAAATCACAATCTAATACATATATTAAGGGTCTGTTCTTTTCAACTTATTTTAACTTATATAAACTTATAAGTACTTATTTGTACTAACCTGGTTATCTGAACTTACCTGCATTTCTTGTCACTTTAGTAGTACTTATTTGTGAGTGTGTCAGTGCTTAATTTTGTTGAAACAAACTTATTTGAATTCAGTAGCATTTGGACTTATCTGAACATATATATTTTTTATAAATATTGAAGATGAAAAGAACTGCCCCTAATGCTAGTTGTTTATACTAGGTATTAATTTTTGTTGTAAAATAGAGAGATGAGATGAAAGATAGGGAGAAAGTAATTGTGTATCCGATTCCATGATAAAGTATGTATACATACAATAGAAATAGGGTTTGCCTGGAGAACAATAAACCAAGACCTAGAATATTCTGGAAAGATATCAGAGGTATAATGGGCATCCACAATTCCATATAATGGGGATGTTTGGCAAACGACTGTTGGGTGTTAGTTGATAGCTGGTTCACTTGGCTTTTTTGACCAACTGGTAATATTGGTTGTTTTCATTGACTATTAAAATTAGCTATATAAGCTAGTGTTTGTGGAGATGTTTGGTAAAAATTAGTTGTTGAATGTTTATTAGACAAAAGTGAGCCAATAACTAAAAGCCAATGATCATATCCACCCTGGATCTAGTAGGTCTAAAATAATTGGATTCCAACCCTTAAATATAGGGCGGGTCCAAGCTAGTATGGGGCGGGTCTTGAACCCTTATCCACATACCGAACACCCCCTTAGCGATTTTTAATTGCCTTGGAGGGACAAAAATTAACGTTTTCATTCTAAATTTACATGGACGAACATTGTTTATAAAACCAATGATAGATAAGTGGAGTTTTTTTTTCCTTTTGAGCACTTTATGAGGAAATCGATCACATTAATTTCAGAAAGGGGAACATAAAACTACGCATCATTTTCACCAATGTGTTTAAAACTACTAATTATTTTTCCTGTACATTTAATCCTGAATATCAACTTAATTAATTTATTGGTATAGCAATATAATACCAACTATCAAATCCCAATTTCATGTCATATTTGTGTGCACTAAACTTCTGCAAGTATTTTGGAATGAAGACACTAATTTCCTGAAGGAGCCCATTTCTCATGCTCAGGAGTTGCAACTAAAATGAGGTCATTCTCTTGGATGAATCAAGTAGCTGCCATACATATCTGCGTAGAAGAAAGCAAACCAAACCCCCCAAAAAGCTGCTACTTGTTACAGAAGTGATTAAGCAGCCCATTATCATACATGCTTTATTAATGCCCCCTATAGCTGCAGTATCCCAGCACTATGATTAGGTGAAAACTAAAGGACATATAAATAATCTGTAAAATTTAGAAATCTGGTGAAAGAAACATAACACAGTTTAGTGAAGCAATACACTTATACAGAGATCTGTTATGGAGCGCAAGGTGCAGCTCAAGTTAGAATCTTTCGTATTAGCAGTGCTTCTCATTTCATGGTTAGCATTACAGACGTCAGCATGTCCTTATCCTGGTTTTGGCTGTAAAGGCTGCATTGCCCAACGCTTGAAATTCCATTGCCCATCTTGCATCAAAACATTTCGTTGCATTGCAAAATGCCAGTGGGGAGGGACGTCGAAAAAGAAGTGCACAAAGAAGTGTGATGGTAAAAAGAAGAATCCAAAGTCATCTAAATGCAGGAAGTGCTTGTCTAAGTGCAAGTGCAACTGTGCTGGGTGGCACTAAACACTAAATAGATCAAAATCCTCATACTTTGCCTCTTTTCTTTTCTCTTTTCCCCTTGTCTTAAAGTTGAATGTCGTTCTTCAGTTGTCTTAATAAGATGAATTACTTTTCTCTCTTGGCCTGACTTCTATGAATCTTGATGCCAAGGGTTTGTGGTTAAGCTGCAAATCTGCAATGACAGGAACTAGTTGAGGTCATATGATATAATTTCATCACATTGGCAGTGTCAAAGTCAAACCCTTATTTCCAACTCCAGGACACATATCACATATGAGATCCCTGTGACCTGATCCAATTCAATCTATGTGACTTGGACTGTGATATCCCAATTTTCAAATTCGTCATCTTTTATGTAAATTTTGCATGTTTAAGTCTGAGATGATGTGTCAAGTTATCGGACATAGATACCTCAATTTACAAATTCCGGTGACATACAAATAGAGACATTAGAGACTGCTGCATGCAGCATGCTTCACATTCTCAAAGTATAACCACATATACATTATATATGTATACGCAAATACAGATCCCAATCCAGACCAAATGGTGAAGATTAATATCATTTTATGAACACTTTTGGCATAAACCAATCATGTTCAAGCTCAAACTTATCACAGTGATTCCCTGGGGTAAATAACTACCATCGTTGCAAGTGCTTTCTAAACAAGTCATCCCAAAAAAGGTAGATGCAAAAGAACAAGTTGTTTAGTATCAATAATATATAACAATTTCAACCCTTTTTGAAGACATACACATATGTGACTAGAATACACTCCTAAAGCATCTAAGCTTCCAACTTATACAAGTATGCTTGCGTCGAGAATGATGCACAAGAATATATTCTTGCACAAATACAAGAATTGACCTTACTATTTCTAGATTTTACTATATACACTTCAAAACGACAAACAGGAGAAGGAAAAGGATAAAAGGCATGCCTGTGGGATTTAAATCACATTGATGCACAAACTTTCGTGTTGTTTCTTCACCTTATTATATTATGGAACCTGTTATGCACAAATCAAGTAATAAGTAAAAGTGTATTCATTATAACATAAGTACCCCAAGATATTGTAATCAAAATATCCTGATGAACATAATTGTATTTACGATAATAATCTAGTGAATGTAGCAACAAAATATATTTTGTTCAAGTTTCTTGTTTATAGCTAGCTAGTTAATATAATTTGAGTTTGTAGTTTTGGGGACAAGGATATTCATCAGGAATAATTTGTAGTTGCAGCAAAGATAATAGCACAGATTTTGGGATATGCCTTATTGTTGAATAAGCCTTTTCACTGCTATATAATCCATCAAGAAACATTATAGCTACATATACAATGATCAACAATCATATGTTATCTCTAATATTTATCATAAACACCCAAGCACTACAAGTGAGATAAGAGAGGGCGCGATGGGGACAAGACATATTTTCATGAATTTAAATTAGAAGATTTACACAAGCATTTCGGCTTTAACAACCTCTTAAGGAAAAGTAGCTCGCAATTACCATTAAACTTGGAAGATTTACCCAAGCATTTTATTTGAGATAACCTTTTCAGGAAACTTGGCTCAAAATTACAACTAAGCCTTTCTAGACAGCTTGCTGCTCATCCTCTGCTAAACCTCTGCTAGTTTACTTTTAACAAACACAATTGGCTAGAACTCTTCTCCAGTGTACATGGAACCCATTGCATTAAAAAGGCTTTGTTGGGTATCTCTACAATGTTAACCAAGGTAATGTTCTAGATGTACTATTCCTTTTCAAGTTCTAGCTAGTTTTTAAGAATGCAAAAGAAGACCTTAAAAACATGACTACCTCCAGATGTTTCGCTAACAGGAAGGGAGAAAAGTTCCAGAAGAATGTTACAGATGCACTGTTCCTAAGACATAAGAAGAGTTCCGAATACCCTGCCGGCCGACAGGCCTGTTTTGCTGGGGTTGTCGGTATTTGTTGCCATTTGCTCATGTCACATCAACTACTGCATGAGCAACTTAACTGCACACAATGTGATTTCAAGCTGTTTACTCATATGTTCATTCCACAAAAGTAGAAATGTGAGATGCATGTACCAACTGAGTTGTCAAACTCTAAACTCAAGTTGTGAATAAAGAAGATGCAGTGATGCACTCTCTCTAAAAAAAACTTACTTCATTTTTCAGAAAGTCAAAATAAGGTTAGTCATTTAAAAATTTGAGAATCGGTATAATAAACATCATAGGAGGTTGAGTCGGTTAACTACTATTATTGCAGTCATATACACAACAAATGTGACACCAAAACTCATCATCGACGTACCCGATAATTGGATTCTAGTTAGACATCATAGTCATTCCATCCCCCCTAAATTGTAGGAGAACCAGCACCACTTTATTACCCTAGCACTAATGATCAAATTTACTCCCCTAGCATCCCAAATCCAAGCACCCTCAATTATCCTTCTTTCCTTTGATTATTATCCTAATTTGAGTAAAATTGCGTGTTTCTTCTTCAATTTCTTCTATAAGGGCTTCTATTCCCGATGCTTAACCCATTTTACCCTCTTTAATAAAACAGAATCCCCCTCCCCTAATAAAAAGGCCTCCATACCCATCAACTAATTAAGTGAAATTCTAGTCCAATTCATGAGCAAAATGATTGTAATATGTTGTCAAAGAAATGTGAAGCAATGAAATCAAACCTGGGAGACCAAAGATCGCTTAGATTTTTGGTGTGCTGGATTCTGGAACCACAGCTAATGCCTGCGGAGTACCCTCAGGGAGAGCAAGGAATCAATTACACCTTTCTCTTCTGTGAATTCGGCAGGTGAAGATGCTGAATCATGATCACTTCTACTAAATTGCCAATGTTGGTCACCAGATGATCATGTGAAGCTCCCTCATGATTTGCACTCGTAATTGGACACCTAATTAGAGAACACAAGCTTGTTAAACTTTTTTATAAAAAAAAGAAAAGAAAAAAGGACATATAGATGTAACCACTAACACAAGCCATTAAACTTTTACAGTGAGCTTCTGTAGGAAGCAAATAAGCAACGGTAGAATATCTCAAAATAAGCTACACACTGTGATTTAAGACTAAACAGCACGAGACCCCTTAAAAAAAAGGATTTCGTTACTTTCAGGGCTCTCTTTAGCTGAAGTACAATGTGCTTGGAGCACAGTCTACTGTTGAGTATTGCATATACCTATCTTGTGAAGAAGTTTCTATGAGATGAGTTGGTTGGCAACAAGTACGGCAACACATACTACAAAGTTACCCTAAAATTTCATAATTCACACCAAAACAAGTTTTTTAGCTATCCCAAACAATAAAAAGCCATCTCGTATTCCCAAAGTTAGCAGGGAAGGGAACCAATTTTTACTAAATGTTGTCCTTAGAGTAGATCTCCAACAAACTTCCGAAGAAGAAATGAAAAAAATTGTGTTAGCATCACTTAGTCCAATATTCCAATGTGAAGCGCAACTAGTAGGATAGTGATGCTCGCAGTGTTCCTTTATTAGCAATGCATTACCTCAACAAATTTCTAAGACAAATAAGTTGACATAAGTTACTCGTGTAAATAATGCTAGAGATACAAACAAACCTGAGTGTAGCAACGAAGTAAAAACTATAAACGGGAACAAGAAAAGGCATGAAAGATGAGTTTATGAGAGTTAACCGATCTGCCAAAATATATAAGATATCAATAAGCCAATAAAAAAATACATGGGAGGCAACAACAAATAGCAGCAGCAATCACAGACGCCAGAGCCACGCAGAAGATGACAAAAAATAGATCAAGAACCAAAAATGCTTTGCAAAGCCAAGTTTAGTTAATTTATAGTAATATGAAATAAAAATTTAAATTTTCATTATGATCCAGCATTTTAAACTAGCCAAGTTTAATTGAACAGGAAAGTTTCCAAAATTCCCAAGTCAGTTTCCAAGCTGTATCATATAAAAACATAGAAGAAACCAATAAAGTAGTACTATTACATAAATCTACTAATAAAAAATTTAATGTATGCCATAATTTCATTGCAAATTACTTAGTCACTTGTGTATTTTCAATAGATCCCATGACAGAATAATTGTATCAGAGAAAACTGAACTCCTGGATGTGTGCTTCATTTTGATAGGTTCCTATGCAGTATTTTTGTTCCTACAGTTTCATTTTCATGTGATCATTGTTGGGTGTATTCTAATCCTTAGTCTTTGAAGTACTTGTTAGTTCTTATATTTGTACAGAAAAATGATTTGTCTTGACTCTTTAATTGTGTCTGATGTTTATAAAATTTGGGAATCGTGTTCTATTTTCAATGTTATAAGTTTAGTTGATGTGCAAAAAGGATTTCATTGTCGAGAAAGAAGAATTAGCCAAGGAAAGGAAAGTTCATGCTACACCAGTTGCTAAACTCAAGGAGATGCAAAAGAAACATCAAATTTCAGCTATGCCAACGAGAAGGATCTAGCATAACACCAAAACTGATTGCAAAGGCTATTCAATTAACTACTAGCAGTGGTGCAGAACATCATTGAAGGCAAATAGATGCAGTTGGTTATAGACCCAGGTGTGTTTCTTATTATTTTGATTAGTGATGATTTCATTCTATTCAGAGCTTAACACTAATCATTCCAGATCCGTAGATGTTGTGCGTTAGTTATGCTATTCCTTCTGGTTTGTTGTTGGATGGAGAATCGCTCTTTTTAATTGTATATTTTCTCCCCAGTACACTATTTCTACTCATATCTGTACTTTAAATTCTGCCCAACAATGGTGTGGTTAAAAAAGCATATCCCTTCCTGTTAATAGTCTCGTGGAACTGTTACCTGGGAGAGCATATTTGATTTGCTCTTCAACACCCTTTAGAGTTTAGACAACTCAAAGCTTAAAGGTAAGCTGTTCGCAACAAAGGGCAGCTCATCCAATCTTTATGTTGAATTTTAAGCAAGCAGGCAAATATCTTGCAGTCATTCCCAGAATTCTCTGCAACTAATTTCTATGATTAGCATAGTAAACTTTTGTCATCAACAACTAAATAAAGAAAAACGCGTCATCTCTATAAGATTCATCAATTATATAGATGAATGATAAGTCTTGTTAAACATGTTGATACTTTAGATTTGACAGCAATCTGCTATTTTAAATACACTAGATACCTTCTTCTTTATTATATATGCTCATACACATTTTTCAAACCCACTTTCAGGTTAGCATGCTAGACAAGCAAGTAAATCTTTCATAGTATAAAAGAAGAAATATACTGCAGAATTACCTCCAGGCTCCAACAACTGATTTGAAATATGCAGGAAGGAGTTGGATAAGTTGGATGTTTTTTGACAGCAGATATACCACTCTCCCTTTTAGTCAATGTCCTTTATAAAGAAAATCTGCGAATTACAGCAACAGCCTCCTGGAACTGTTCCATGAACGTTTGATCATATCAATAAAATCTTACCCTGCAGATACAAAATCTCAAAATCAGAAGCAACAAGCAACCCTTCCAAAAAATTCCTCCAATCAATAATTAGTACAGAGCATCAAAAGCTGAACTCTAACTTTACATTCATATTATCCTCCCGATTAAGCATAAGAAAGTATGGCAGTGACTGATCGAATCTCAGTTCTTCAGAATGATGAGCTTACACAAGCTACACCCAACTTTATTGTCAAAATACGAAGCAAAGTACTTCTGCAGAAGAATTCCAACCCCCTAAAACTCAACAAATTCCTCACTCATGTCATGATAATTGGCTTCATATCTGATTTCTCTGGTGAGTTTGTTAAGCACCTCATAAATCAACAAGGTATGTCTATGAGTAGTATCACCAGCCATGAAGTCATGAACTGTTTCATCTATTTGCACCCAACTCTTGCCTTTATTATTTTTTAAAACCATTTCTTGCATCTTCTTCCGTACCATAGCCACCTCTCCCCATCTTCTGGCCATGGCATAAACATTTGATACCGAGACAAGATACTCAACAATTACCTCCTCATCAAGCTCCACTACAAGTTTTTGAGCTGCATAGGAGGCAATTTGGGGATTTCTATGAATCATGCATCCACAAAGAAGCGAGCCCCAAACTACATCATTAGGCTTCATAGGCATAGTCTCTACAAACATTCTTGCTTCTTCCAAGAACCCTGCTCGACTCAATAGATCAATAAAACAACCATAGTGCTCGATATTGGGGTTAATTGCCCATTTTCCTTCCATTTCTTTAATATACCGACGACCCTCTTCAACATATCCTCCATGGCTGCAGGCCGTGAGAACCCCCAAGAAGGTTCTGGCATCAGGCTTTACTCCACCTGTATTTTGCATACAGTCAAAAACCTCTAAAGCTTTTCTAGTAGAGCCATGTTTAGCATATCCCATAATCATGGTTGTCCATGACACAACAGTTCTTCTTGTCATTTCTCTAAAGATCCTATATGCTTCTTCTATAACTCCACAGCTAGCATACATATGTATAAGTGCATTATGTAAACGCACACATACATCTCGTCCCTTGCCATCAGATGCCTTATTAACATAAGAATGAATCCATTTCCCAATGCTCAAATCACCTATCTCGGCACATACCGATAAAGCTACAACCAATGACGCCTGATCCAATTCCAAACTTGCTCTTCTCATCTCTTGAAACAACCATAAAGCATGCCTAAACCATCCATTTTGAGCACACCCCGTAAGCATCGTAGTCCAAGATACAACAGTCCTCACAGGCATTGCATCAAAGACTCCACGTGCCCCATCGAAATCCTGACACTTAATATGCCCAGCAAGCAATGAATTCCATGTAACAGCATCTTTTTTATCAGGCATTTCCTCAAACACCTTGTATGCATTCACAAGACCGATTTCATCTCCCAATCCCAAGTACAAATTGATCAAATTGGTCTTAATAAAACTGTTAGAACAATACCCATTTGACAAAACTCTCCCATGAATCTGTTCACCCTCTCTCAACATTGATGATCTCGCACACGCACTCAGAACATAAGAAAAAGTGTATTCATCAGGCACTAATCGTTCCTCTAACATTCTAAAGTATAATTCTACTGATTTTTGTGGTGTTTCACTGTTAGCATAGCCTCTAATCATTTGATTCCAAACAGTAGTTGATGGGTTTGGCATTTCGTCGAACACGTTGCAGGCATTCTGGAAATATCCATAAGTTACATACAGAGAGTTTAACTTGGCAATGAGAAAACTTTTCTGGGAAAATCCATTGACGAACATTTGAGCGTGGATTTGGGTTAGCTGCTTAATGGAGTTGCAGGTTTTGAGGAGAGAGAAAATATGTTGTTGATGAACTCTTAGGTTTATCTTAATGGCGGGAATCGCTACTGCAACTGGCATTCTATTCTAAACTCGTTTACACTGTTCTTTGGTTGTTCCCGGGTAAATATTATAACTTTGTTATCGTAATTTTAACGCCTAACCTCCTTTTAGGCTCCATTATCTTCCTGAAAACTGTTTTCCTCTATTTTCAATGTATTTTCCCTATGAATAAAATTGTTTCTCTCACTAACAAAAACCATTTTCCTTTTCAAAACGAAGGAAAAACTGTTTTCCTTTTCCTTATCTATCTTGTCACACTCCTCTCACTACCTCCTTACTTTCCCTTCCATTTTCCTCTTTCATTTCATCATTTTCATTTAACCAAACAACTGAAAAATTAATTTTGGAATCGTATTTTCCATTGTAAATTGTTTTTACTTGAAAATTATTTTTACACCGAAAATGCTTTTACACCCAACCAAACGGGAAATCTCAATGGCGACAATCGCTATCGCTCTTAGTCATTATCTAATTGTAAAGTTACTTGTACTTTGTTGTTCCCCTAAAATGAAAAGGCTACTTTCTTTTGTCTTGGAGGCTGGAGCAATGAAAAAGTTAGGGCATTTTTCTCTTAACAAATCAATAATAATAAACTAATCTGGCATAGGCTCAGCACCAGCAGTAAGTCCAGCAACATCCAACAAGGTAGCATGAACATAGTAACCTTTTCTGGAGAGACAATATGTCACCCTGTTGGCTTCACAAAATATATGGCATATCATTAATGATGGTTTGGAAGCGGACATGAGCAAGAGTATAGCCCTTGGAAAATACGAATAACCACTGATTGCCACCTTCAATATAAAGGTTGCGAATGTTGTGTTGAAAAAAAGGCTACTTTGTTATTTGTTGTTGTGTGTTAGTCTTTAATAAGTTTCAGCTAATCAACCTTTTTTTATACCTAGGCACTTTATGCTTATATAGTTACTCCCATTGTCTTTTTTTGGGTCAAGTACATTTTAACCGCGCACTATTCACACGATAACTTTGACTGTCTTTTACTTTTTATATACATGCGAAAAAACATAGTCATTTGGATCTTATTTGATTGGGCCTCAATTTGTATTTTTCAAAAATATAATTTTTATAATTTAATTTTTTCATATATGTAACTCAAGATATTGGTGTTTGAAATCGCATCTCGTAAACCGTTAAAAAGCTAAATGTAGCAACTAAAAAAAAGACAGATGGGAGTATTATTCTCATATTTAAGATGATCAATAAGAAAAGAAAATATGCTTCTTCTCTTGAAATCAAACATAAGACTTTTTTTAGAGGTTACTCGATTAGTTTTGTTTGTATACTTACGATATCATTGTATTTTTTTTTTTTTTTTTGGATTAGGAAATTAAGTCGCCCCAGCTAACCCCTACTGCGCTACTAACAGAGGAACACCAACACATCGGCTTAGCGCATGCATCAAGATGCTAGTGAAATACCCCAAAGATAACTGGCAGAAGGACGAACCCCGACCCGCGCCCAGGGAAATGAGCCGCTTTCTACCCACTGGACCTAACTCATATCCTTACGATATCATTATATACGAAACTAAAGTTTTTCTCGTTCAATCATATACGGCAATTGAAGCAAATTCTATTCAAGACACAACATATATTCGGTTAGGGTCGTTAGGCTCAACTTATATTACATAGACTTACTACACCAAATTGTGAGGTAGCAAAAAAATCTACCCTCTTTACATTTTAAATTATTTTACCATACGATTTTTGCAATAATATCTTGAACTCCTAAAATACACGCGGCTTACACCTTTCAAGTTTCAACCATGGATAAAACTTTGTTAGAAGCTAGACTTTTACCAAACAAGAATTGCTTGACTCAACTCAATTGAAAATCCACTATTCCATAGATTTAAATCTTTCCGAATCGTATAGAAAGGGATCCCCTTTACCTTCGTCACTGCTCTCAAATAAATCTAACCCTTTTAATTATTACTTCCTAGCTTCATTAATTGCAACATATATTGTACTAATACAGCTTCATATTAATTGTAACAATTTCCTTTTTGGATTCAATTATCCTTCTTAAATCTAACTAAAACTCTCATCAATCACCCACCCACCCACATGAGTACTTACCCCACCATATTTTTCATTTCCTTAAAAAGTAAGCCAACCCCGGCCCATACTATATTACAATTAATCAAGAAATGAGGAAATAATATTATTCATTGTAAACATGGTAGAGTTCTACAGAATTTCAAATGGGATATCACCCCGAATTTCGCGCGACGCCTAATAACCTAAGAGCAGTGTTGGCTTTGATCAATTATCTTTCCTAATAAAAAAAAAAAAATGGTGAATATAGTTTCACTTTTTAGCTAAAAACTTTATTGCTAGTGCTGGAATCATTAATATGAGTAAAGTAGGTCGAAATGCACTAAAAAATAAAAATCCAGTGTCTAGATTGTTCCATACGCTCTATAATCTATATCAAACCCTTGGGCTTCTGTTTGAGGTATTTCTATTTCATCAACACATACAAAAGTGAGCAACACCAAGAATGTCACTAATCCCAAGAAACACCTCGAACAACCCAACACCATTCACCCCATTTTCCCCAAACTTCTGGGATCACTTCTTCACAGCAGCAGATGACTTCCCACTCTTGTCAGCTCGCAGTCGCACTATCCCGTACTCAGAGCTAGCGGTGGAGACCTCAGGCGACGTGAGAACTCGGCTGGAGTGCAAGGAGATCCCTGAAGCGCACTTGATCGTGGCGGAGTTGCCTGGATTTGAGTCGCACCAAGTGGAAGTCGACGCCGAAGATGATGGTGGGATTGTGTGTATTAAAGCTGTTGATGGGCGGTTCTCGTGGCGGTTGAGGTTGCCTGAGGATGCCAAAGTTTATTTGATGAGTACGTCGATGGAGAATGGTGTGTTGACTGTTGTTGTGCCCAAATATGCGGTGGAGATAGACTGGGGAAGAGAGGGTCAAAGTGAAAGAGGGCGTGGTAATGTCAGCGTTGTTGAAATTACTGGCTCGGATGAATGAAATTATATCTGTGTGTTGGCATAACTCATAAGAATGTGTAATTGTGGTACTTGTAGACTTGTAGTTGTGTGGTACTTAGTTTGCTCTATGTATAATTATAATCAGTTGAGATCTATGTTCAATGTGTATGCCGTGTAGTAATGAATAATAGTAGCACTTGTTTGGTGTGATTATGTGGAGTTATATTCTCTGGTTTACATTTGCAATTACCATGACCGGAATAATAATAGGTGAAACATTGCACGGGGAAGGGAGTATAAATCATTTAAATCTTGGTGTTGTGTAAGATATTAGAGAATAAAAGAATCAATGAATTTTAATATGATAAATATCAATTTTCTCAATAAAAAATAAATATTTAATAGTTAATTGCTGATAAAGTTATTCCCGCTCTTCGTAGGAAGAGTGTAGATATTTTTTTTTAAAAAAATTTGGTAAGATAAATTACATTAACGCCCTCTCACCCGCAGACCTAAATACAATCTACCCCAAATCCCCCCAAACCCCCCAGGACCGAACCCACAACCCCATGTGGGTAGAATTGAAAGAGTGTAGATATTAGTTTCAAGTGACTATATTCTCCTTTTGCATTCTATCCTTTCTTTTCATGATTTGCAAGTTGTTGCAATTAGTTGGTGGTTTATTTGGTATGCTAGGGAATAGTGTGACTTTTCGAGAAGAAAGCTTTTCTCCTTTAAAAGTTAGTGTGATGGCGAAAGCTTATTTAGTTAAAATTAGCAAGGAGCTAAGTACTTGCTTTCCGTCTGTTCCTGATAATGGGTCTTGTCATAAAAAGAAGAGTATTTGTCGAATATAGCTTGATCTCGCTCCTGCTCCATGTTTTTTCAAGTTGAACTTTTGATGGTTCTAAACTAGAAGATGGTCAAACCTCATTAGCAATAGTGATGGTGGTGTGGTGCTTTGTGGTGCTAATTCTTTGGATCCAAATCTTTCTATTCTTGTCGAAGCATGGGGCTTCTGGAAGGTATTAGAGGTGCTATATCCCCTTGGAATTATGAATTTGATTATTGCAAGGTGATAATTTGACCGATATACGCTCTATCAAAAGGATTTGGAAAATCCTCTCGGACTATTAATTCTCTTGTTTCGTATGCGAGTGAAGATTTAAAGCTTTTTGAGGATGTTCGGATCATTCATGTTTTTAGAGAGGCCAATGGTGTTGCCGATTGAATGGCTCATCGAGGACATGCTACTCCAAATCTTACTTATTGGTTTGAATTACTTGATGTTTCGTTTCTTTGATCATCCACAAGCGATGCTTTAGGAGCGACCCTTGTCTTGGGTTCCTCCCTGAGTTTGTTCTTTCCTTTTTAAAAAATAAATAAATATTTAATAGTAGATCAATGTAACTATGTAATTGTAGCTTATATAATTAGGTGAAAAGAACAAAATGATGTAATTCTGGAAGCACATTTTATTTTTAGATATTAAATTTACACCAAACTCTTTTGGCAATAGCCAATAAGAACCTTTCTTATGGACCTTGTATAGCTCTTGACTATTGAAATTATGTAAATATCTTTGAACTTGCGAGACCAAGTATCAAGAACCGCCAACAAATTTGTCCTTGATTTTGCACAAACAAATTCATACATGTTAGAAATATAATATGAGGGATATTAGGGACATAATGTGTAGGTCTAAAATATAGGATTTGCCGTGTACATTAATAAGCCGACCAAGTGTTACCGTTAATGACAAGAAACAACAAAACAAAGAAGCAGAGAAGTAATATAGCTCATTTCATTCGCGGAGCAAAGAAGAAGAAGAAGTGAGGTGGGCCGTCGTCGTGTCGTGGTGGGTCTGGCGCCGTCGCCCAGTGGTCTCCTGTTGGTGGTGGCGACTGGACCGTGGTGGGCCGGGTGGCGAGTGTCGACCCGCCGCATTGTGGAGAGAGAGAACTAATAGCGAGTGCGGCGTTTAGGGTATGAAAGTGAAGGCTTCGGTCACTTCATTAGTTGTTTTACTCGTTTAGGTATTTTTCTTAAAAACGGATATTTCGTATATCCGAAAACAAAAAATTGTGACTCGCATTCGATTAGTTTTTTTTTTTTCCGGATTTCCGATCCGAAATATCCAAAACTCAAAAAATCGGACGGACGACCGGGATCGCGGACGGATCATTATGAACAACCGTACTTCAGAAGGGACTCCAACTTACTACGTAAAAGAAAAATACTTACTAATACTCGAAACTTGACCCTAATCATCTTACTCAAATCATAAGTTATAACCCGTCCACGATTTGCAACAAGAAAAACCACTCTAATCTGTCCCAAGTCCCAACAATCAACATCATTACGACATTGCCCTCGTTAGTCGTCATCGTCGATAGCCACTACTTAGGTTCTCCGGCGGCGTGATCTACCAGCCATTTGCAACGAGTCGGTATTTTCTCTCTCCTCCATCATCCCTTTTTTGTTCTTTACTTTTTCTTCTAATACTCGAAACTTGACCCTAATCATTTTACTCAAATCATATATTTCAGCCTCAAACTCCCAAATTCTTTCGATTTTGGCCTTCTCTTGAACTTGAAAAATCTCCATTAGGTAATTCCTCACTTATCCACCTCTTTAGTAACAATGCACATAAAATCCTTGAAACTTGAATGATTAAATCTTACAAAATTCATGCAGTGATTGGGTAATTTTGGTTTTTCAGTTCTTATTTTAGAGCAAATGTTGAGGCTTTATTCATCAAAGAAAACATTATGTTGTTTCAAGAGACATTTAGCATATTTAAGCACTATAAGTTGTTGTTCAACTACATCAAAAGATTATATGTCTAAGGTCATATATACAATACTTTATAGCAAAACCCCTGAGCAAGCTTTGAATTATTTTAAATCGGTTTCGTTGTCGATTGATGTATCAAAAAACCGTCGAGCTCATTCGGCGATTGTTCATGTGTTAAGCAAGGCCAAATGGTACTTGCAGGCAAGGTGTTTGTTGAAATGCCTCATCCAAGATCTCCTTAAGACGTGCCCACCTCCCCGTGTTTGCTCCATTGTTTTTAAGGACTTGAGTCGAGTTGATGAGTTTAAATTTGATGGCAATGTGTTTGGAGTGTTGATAATTGCATTATCTGAAATGGGTCTAGTAGATCAAGCTATTTGGGTTTATTATAAGATTGGAGAATTGCCTTCTATACAGGCATGTAATGCACTTTTGAATGGGTTAATTAAGGCGGGAAGGTTAGGTTCGGTTTGGAGAATTTATGATAAGATGGTTGAAAGGGGGATCGTTCCTAGTGCTATTACATATGGTACTTTGATTGATGGCTGTTGTAGTGAAGGGGACATTGGGAAATCACGTGAGTTGTTCGATGAAATGGTCAGGAAAGGGATCAAACCAACAGTTGTTATCTTCACGTCTTTGATTCTTGGTTTGTGTAAGGAGGGTAGGTTGTCAGAAGGGGAAAATCTGTTCAGGGTAATGAAAGAATCTGGTTTAATTCCCAATTTATACACTTACAACGTTCTTATGGATGGGCACTGTAAAATAGCCAACTTGCGACGTGTTGTGGGTCTATATAGGGAAATGTTGAGCTGTAACTTGATGCCTAATGTAGTTACATTTGGAATTTTAGTTGATGGGTTTTGCAAACATGGTAGAGTGGATACTGCAAGAAGGCTCTTTCCTTACATGATGAAGGCTGGTGTTCCCTCCCAATGTATTTGTATACAATAGTTTGATGAATGGGCTTTGTAAGGCTGGAAATTTTTCTGAAGCCCTGACTATGTATGAAGAAATGGAAAAATTTGGCATCCCTACAGATGTGTTTACTTATAGTATTCTTATAAAGGGTCTTTCTGAAGTAGGTAGGGTGAAGGAAGCAGATGATCTACTTTTCAAAATGAAAATGAAGGGATCGATGCAAATTCTGTGACATACAACTCTCTGATAGATGGACACTGCAAACAAAGAGACACGAAAAAAGCTCTCGAACTATCTTCACAAATGGTGAAAGAGGGCATAGAACCCAATGCCCTTACCTTCTCTATGCTCATACATGGATACTTTCGAGAAGGGAATGTGGATTTGGCAAAGGGCATATTTTCAGAAATGATAATTAAAGGGCTTTCGTCTGATGTTGTGACCTACACAAATTTAATCAAGGGGTATTTCAAAATTGCAGACACGAAGGGTGCTCTTGGGATGTATAAAGAAATGCAAGAGGAAGGGGTCACTCCTAATGCTTTCACAATTAGTTGTCTCATTGATGGGTTGTGCAAAGATGGACATGTTAATGATGCATTCAAACTTTTTCTGAAATTTACAACCTCTGCAGATTGTGAAGGCACTCAATCTCAGATTGACACGAGAACAAGTCCTTTCAATCATGTAGTATATACGGCTCTTATCCAAGGGCTTTGTAAGGAAGGGAGAATACTTAGAGCTAGTAAGCTGTTCTCAGATATGAGAGTTCGTGATGTAAGGGCTGATATAGTCACTTACATAATTATTATTCTGGGACACTCTCGAGCTCAGCATGTCCAAAATTTAGTGATGTTGCAGGCAGATATGATCAAACTAGGTTTTTTGCCTGACACTGTCATATGTCGAATCCTGCACAAGGCTTACGTAGAGTTTGGGGATATTAAATCAGCTTTAAAGTGCTTTGAGGATCTACTAGGCTTAGGTGTTGCGTTGTCCAAGCAGTTATTGCCCAAACAGTGGGGTCATAATTTTGTTTTTACAGGAATCTTGTGAATGATGGTTTGTCAAAAGGCCAGGGTGTAAAAAAGTCCTGTAATGAAAGCTGGTTCCCCTGCAAGGATAATGATGAAGCACACCTTTGCAAGGCATCTGCCAGCTGTGATTTGCATGTGTATCTTTTGAGTTGGGATGGCGATCCCTATTTTGTCCGATTTCATTCAGCAGCCTTTTTGCACAAGAATATCATTTATCAGGCCTTGTAGCCATTTGATCTGGATTAGACTGAAAAACGCTGACTGTCGAAGAAGATGATGTTATTTGGCCATCTTTTAATGGAGACATCGTATGAACGAAATTTCCGGCTCTCCCGAAGTTCTCTTTCCCCTCTTAAGACACTTAAATAATTGGAGCTTTTGGGTGAGAACCAATTTCTTGGTGAGCCTGTTTGCATCAGTTATTTTTTAGTTTTTTATACATGAACATGTCCCCCCCCCCATAAGAAAACAAAACAAGGCAAGACGAAAGTTTGTTTTGTTGAATCACTGGTCACACAGATTACTTATGTTAATCACCACTGACACAATCTAAACTTATGTTCCATGTGTTTGGTTCTTTATATTTATTAAAAAAACTGTGTAGACTGGATACTGGATGCTCCCCCATCCTTTTGAGGGTATGTGTGTTTTTTGATGCATTTTTGCTAGTCCCCTGACCCCTGCATATTTTTAATTGACCTAAGAAAAGATTTATAAAAAGTTGGTGTTTTTGTGCACCAGTTTAGCATTACGATTATTGGTGTGCTAGGTAATCAAGCTCGGAAAATTCTAACATGTTTGTGGTACAGTATATATTTCACCATATAGTTTTCATACTAAATATATCAGTTTTGCTAGTATGTTTTGGGTAATCATTGTCATGAGTAGCAGACGGTCCCGTGGTTAGAATTTACATGAAACCTTGAACTTGACTTATAGCCATCATATTGCTTTGCTTTCTAAGTTAGTTGATTTTTTTTTTATCATTTGAGTCTTACAGGTAGTATCCTTTCTGAGTCAATGCATGATACTCTTTAATTACTTGTTTTCGTGTTTTGCAGGTCTTTCTTAAATTGTCTTGAAAGTAAAGCTGTGAGTTCCCAGCATGTGAAACAATAGCAAGGCCAAAGTATCTTTTTCTGAATCAGCAAAGAGACTATGACGTGTATGAATAAAGTCTCATCAATCCGAACAATTGTTAACTCTTCTCTTACAAGTAGGCTACCCAAAACTACGCTTCATGATTTCCTCAGACCACCCAAAGCAAATCAAACCCTCAGAAAATATCTCAAGACACATTCTGCTTCAAGGGCTATAGTATTCTTCAAAAACTTTGGAGGCAAAATCCTTCTGCTGTGGACAGCTACTCATCTCTGTTTGCTCTCAAGGCTTGTACTCAAGAGTCCTTAATAGTTGAGGGACGACAATTACATACCATTGTTAAGAAACTGGGCTTTGAACCTGTGATTTATCTCCAAACATGTTTGATAGAATTGTATTCAAAGATGGGGGATGTGGATTGTGCCCATCACATATTTGATGAAGTATACTACAAAAATGCTATCTGTTGGACTTCGCTGATTAATGCTTACATTGATAACAACATGGCTAGCAAAGCCCTTATAATATTCAGGCAGATGCTGGCTAACAAAGTTGAGCCGGATCAAGTTGCGCTGACTGTTGCTCTAGCTGCATGTGCAGATCTTGGTGCATTGTCTGTAGGAGAGTGGGTTCATTCTTATACTTGTAGTAAATATGGGCTTGAAACTGATCTGTGCCTATATAATGCTCTTATTGACATGTATGTCAAGTGTGGAGAGATTAAGGCTGCACATAATTTATTTTGCATCTCTAGGGAAAAGGATGTATTTACATGGACGTCCATGATAGTAGGGCATGCACTACACGGGCAATCTATTGAGGCTCTTGATCTTTTTGCACAAATGAAACGAACTAGAAGTTCGGTCGAGGGCAGCAAGTCATGTATTCTTCCTAATGACATTACCTTCTTAGGAGTCCTTATGGCTTGTAGTCATGCTGGGATGGTAGAGGAGGGTAAGCAGTATTTTAAAAGCATGATCGACAGCTATGGACTACAGCCGAGGTTGCCTCATCTTGGCTGCATGGTAGATCTTCTCTGCAGAGCTGGGCTTTTAGAGGAGGCTTATGAATTTATTATGAGAATACTAGTTCAGCCAAATGCTCTGATGTGGAGAATGTTGCTAGGAGCATGTTGTATTCATGGTGATATTGAGCTTGGTGCAAAGGTTCGGAAGGAACTGCTTAAGTTGGATCCAGCACACGTTGGTGATGATGTTGCCTTGTCCAACATGTATGCTGGAAGGGGGCTTTGGTATGAAAAATTGATGGTTAGGGATAGCATAGAATGTTGCAGGGTGCCTGGTTGCAGTTCAGTTGAGGTGGCCAGTGTGGTAAATGAGTTTGTTGCTGGAGACACTCATCATCCACTAAAAGCTGAAATATATAATGTTCTTGGGTACTTGATGGGAACAGTCAGAAGTTACAGCCATATTCCGAAGCCACTAGACATAAATTATCATTGAAATGAAGGAATTTAAGGTATTGAAATGTGAAAGTTTAACCTAGTCACACTTTTATGGTGTTTGATCTAAGGAAAAGGTTGTAGTGCACAACACTATCTATCTGTCCTCGTTTTGTGTGGGTGCTGTTTCCTTGGCATATGTTGCATGACCTCGAGGTTCCGGATGACGCAAGCTTACTTCACATCTTGTCTTGGTAACGTTAGGGTATGCGTGTGGCAGCACATCTTGGCATGGGCGATGGCCATGTCAGTCTTGCTGGGTAACCATCTCCACCATTCTCATCCACAAGGCCACAACTCTGATCCGTCGTAAATCATCCCTGACAACTTGCTGAGCCTTGACGTTGGTAGTCTAATTATAATTATGGCTGTAACTACGAGCTTTCAAGTGGTAAGAGCACTTTTTTTAGTTCCTGCCTTATTCTTTAATAGACTTTGGTACAACAAACAAGCTGTGAGCTAACAACGGCCAACATCTTTTGTTTCAGTGACCGTGGCTAGATCGACTACCTTGTCAGCCATGCAAAGCACAACCTTAACGGCTTGACCTCACTACGACCATCACATTATCACCACGATGATCAAGAACACTAATGGTCAATTTTTGGCTTTCAAAGTTACATATATGTACTTTTATAATGTAAGACCACTTCCATGTAGCAATTCTATCGGTTTGAAGGGGAGGGAAGTAGAGATTTATCATAGTTGGGTTGGTTGTGCCAGTGCAATGTGAGCTATTGGTGGTGGTTGCATTACATCGGGTGGTGGTGGTGGCTACAGGCATGAGAGACGGGCGATATGCATGTGAGAAAGAAAGAATGTCAGGTAGGTTTGGGGATCTTAATCTTGACTTTCTTGATGACTTATCGTGGTGGTTAGAGGATTGATATGCTAAAAGAAGCTGAGAAGGGGTGAAGTTCGAATTCACGAATTATAGAGAAGGGGTGCAATTTCCTGGCAACTATTTTTTTAGCTATACTTATGAAATCAACTACTATTACTAAAGGTTGATATGTTCTGTTGAGAAATAATGGTTGAATGCTATTAAACACTACCAAACTAAGCACGTACCTTTTATGTTCGCTTAGCACGTTCATGAACATGAAATGTAACATATCTTTAGCAATGGCGATAACTTGGGCCAAATGATAACAATTCAAGTTTCACTAATAAGGTTATCTTTTTGTCTCCAGTAGGGTTGTCACTTTAAGAGGCACGACCCCTCCACAACTTTGATATTCTAGGAGTCACAATCGAGTTTACAAGGAAACTTCAATGACCTATTAATTTACACTTCATGATCTTAAATCTCATAAATATGATGTTCCCATGTCCTTATTACATGGGGATGAATTGACATGATGGCACTACATATTTGAGTTTTGGGGTGAGATCACGTGTCAGAATGGTGGTGGGTGTCCAACAGGTGTGTTTTATAATGTGGTTTATGCATGGTCATTTTTCTAATGTTACAATCATGCACAATTTCTTGTATCGGATGATGAGTCTCATATAACAATTAATTGAAATATATTATTATTAAAGGGAAAAGTATAGATAAAAGATATATAATCGTATTCAAAATAGTTATAAATTTAGCTAATGAAATGAAAAAAAAAGGCAAACATAAATTAGAAACAACATGAACTATATTACTTGGGTGCAACGAAAGCAAAGAATCTTTGGCGAGTAAGTTTCATAGTACAACCTTGACCTAAAGGTGCACCGTCTTTACCCCTAAAAAAAAAAGGTGCAACGTCTTAAAAATCTTTATTATTTTATTATGTTTTTTTTTTCTTTTCCTTGCCTTCTTCCCTCTCTCCTTTATTCTTCTCTACTTTGAACTCGAATCCCGAACTTAGTCACCATAGAATACAAGGGACATAAGATGGACGACGACAACCCTACGCGGGCATTTTTTTTTCCCCCAAAAAACCTCAAACATCCAAAAGGATGTTTGAACCATGATCCAAAATGTCTTTTCGGAAGTATTGGGCCATCCGACAAAAAAAAACTTACCTATTACCAATGACACATCATTTCCTTGACGGCGTGACATCTTCTCCTTTCACTTAGTCCGACGTCGGTAACACTGTTATCTTTGGTGGTGTAATGTACATTAAGGTATTGTTATGATGTTTGTGTGATCAGGTGTGTGATTTACCCAGTGGTGCAGACCAGTGGAGGAGGAAGAGTTAGTTCTGGAGAGAGAGGGTCTAAAATTAGTGGGAGTGAGGCGTGAGGTATATTGAGGAATACAGTAATGCAATTCTTGGGACGGTGTCTACATTAATTTTAAGGCGGTAAATATAAAACCCCGATAGCAATACATGACTACTTACTCCCTACACACGCTGTATTGAAGAGTGATGTCTGCACGATGGTATCACACGGCACTGGGGACATGTGACATAAAGACCAATCTCAACGAATACGCTGCCAACATAGATGTCGCATATGTTCATTTGGTTTGTTATCCATGTACGTGTGTTCATTTCTGACCTTGTTATCCATGTCTATTGGCCATTATCCAGTATACACAAGTACCACTCCTTCGCATCATCACGCATGTCATCTGCTTTTGCAATACATGAGTCTTATTCTTTTTTAACGGTGTGGGTCCAAACTTCACTACTGTTGTAGTGGAATTTGCTCACCTAAATATATCTGCTTTTTTTAATGCTTCTAAAATATTTGGATCTGACATGAACGTTTTCGACCTCTACAATTTACAAATGATACTTCCCTTTCACTCTGTTCTATCATGGTTGTGGGTAACTCCTCACCTGTAGCTCCAGTCTTGAATGAACCTACCTTTTTTGGCATACAAGAGTTTGTGAGAATTCTGAATTGGGTCCAAAATAAATGGAGAATTTAGAAGATGGGTCTTTTGAGGGGAGAGATACAGATACTGGGGTTTATGATTACATACCGAAGTTAATTGGTGGTGCTTTTCTGGTGCTCTCACTGGCGTTTTTGCTCTTGGTAAACTACTCCATTTTATTTATTACTTATTTGCATTAATTTTTCTGTCTTTTTTTTTTTAATGATTCTGTATTTTGTTTTCTTTTTTTTCATTGTTTTGAGGAAAGTATGAGATTTAAGTTCTTGGTTTTTTGGCTCATATCTTTGTGAAGTTATGAGATTTAGATTCTTGGTTTTTGAGTAAATTTTGTTACAGTGATGGTGCAAAAATGTTGTTGGAATGAGGAAAATAGGGTTTTTTTTTGGACAATTTACATTGTGAAGTGATTAGTTCTTTTTTTGACTATTGGAAAACACTTTGAGTTTTTGATAGTTGCGTTATAATTAAGACAAGACTTGGAGATATAGCTGAGTGCTAATTCAAGAAAGTAAGATGATATTATAAGCAGATAAGTAATGATTATTATTCTAGTGACTAGTGAGTAGGTTCAATAACATATGATTGTAAGGATCTTATTTCGGGTTGATGTTTGAACGGGCAACTTTACTTGCACCCTCTTTCCTGATCCCCAAGAATTACCCTCAACCACTTTAGAATACTCTAGGGGAAAAGAATGTTAACTAGACCTCTTCATTTTACCCGGATTTTTCATGCGTTTCCCCATACCGAATGATGAAGTTACTAAACTTCGAGGTAGGTACTCTCCCAAGTTCAGCTTATGTTTGGAGAAGAGGAAATGATGAACACTGAGTAGGAAATGAAGTCAGGTCAAAGAGATAATAGGGAATAGTATTTCCCACTAAAATCAATAGGAGTTTTTATTTGCCCCTATTTTACTTGTTTTTCTGGGTAGAAAAGGAAAAACCAATTCTAGGAATGCATTTATCAAAACAATAATCTATTTTATTTAGATTCTAAAATCTCAAGTTAGTCAACGTGATAAATATTCCTAGTCCAGCTTCCGCAACAAAAATTCCACAATCTTGATTATTTGCTTCCCGACCTTCGATATTTATTTGATGACACATAATTGCCTAAAGCATCTAAAATCTTTCATGAGTTGTTGAATCTTTAAAGAGCCATCAAACTTCCCCTGCATGATATTAATAATAAGTAAATGTCTCCTTCAATTATCCTTACATGTTACTTTCTAGAATAATCCATATGCATCATCATTCTTCTAACTAGTGCTGTTAGCCTGTAATTAATGAATGTACTTGGGCAGTATTCACTTGTGAATCTCCTTTCTTTTGAGGAAGAGGTGGGCCATGGGCTTGAGGAAGGAAATGAGGATGAGATTGAAGACAGCATAATGACATGGTTTTTAACAGTGTGACTGTATATATTGCAGCTGGTGCTTTTACTGGAGCCATTATGGGGCTGTAGCTGGTAGGGCTTTGATAGTGGATTGCCCAGAGGTGCAGGATTGGGTGCTGTGGCAGGTGCTGTTCTTTTCTGTAGAGGTTCTGAGGCTTTCGTGCTTATTGGTGCTCACAGCAATCTGGTTCACGTGAATTCATCGTCAATGGTTAGTATAGCCGTGACTTGTCTATCTATTAGATAAGGTATAAAATCAGAAGCTCATAAGTTTCCGATCATTTTCTTTGATGCCTTGTGTTTGTGTGAAGAAAGAAAATGTGTCTGGACTGTCATCGAGTTCTCATAATGCGTAATCTTTTGGTTCCTATTCCTAAATCTTAATAGCCTGTTCCATTTACTGTAACAATGGAGTAGTATGTAATTTGAATGAGACTTTTATGCCAATGTTCATGGTAGTGCAACTCTGTCCTACACGTATTTTTCTTCATAAATACTTATTACCATTCAATATCTCCTCTTGGGTATGTTATTCAACCTTACTTTTCTTATATTCTGAAAAAATTAAGAAAAGTATTAGTTTGAAAGTTCAGAAAAATAGATGAGAAAAGTTAAATATAAATAAGTTGAAGAGAATGACCCTTAGAGTTGCCCCTAATGGATGGTAATGAAGGTTAATGAAGAAAAACCATTATTTGGAGGTGGACAAGCATTACCTTAAATATTTGGCATGTGACTTACTATTACAAAGTACACATCTAATTCATTACCACCACTGTTTGATACCACCTTCTCTAGAGGCCATGAATTCATGATTCTGGCCTTTGTTTTTCACTAATTTATTGAGTAAGCTTTTATGATGGAAAGACATGATGTTTTCTGATGACTTCTCACTATTACCTGATTATTCTGTTCCCAGTTGCAAGATGAACAGAGATTTCACTACTTCATATCTCTACATAGTGTAGTTCCCTTGCTGTTCGCTTATGATTGCTCTTTGTTTCCAGGCAGATTTCATAGAAGAGCCTACTCCATGGGAGATTTGTTGAGGAACAACTACCATCTACGGTGCTAACTGGGTACTATTGGCAGGTAAAATCATGCAGTGACATATGTTTATATTAGCTAGTGAAGCATGGTTGATTTTGGTCTCTTTTCCCATGAGATTGTTCAACAAGATTTCTCTAAATTAGACTCTTATAAGGAATTCAACTCACTTTTATAAGTCAACGAAATAGAGGAGCAAAATCATCTGCTAATATTGCACTTTCTTGCATGGACAGCATTTTCTTTTCTTTTCTTTTCTTTGTCGAGGACAACATCTCACCCCTACTAAACACTGTTTTCACTTGGATCAAATGTTGAACGGATCTGACACCATTCCAAACTGGCAGGCCAGCACAGTTGGAACATCCTTTATGATGATGTTTATGATGTTTATGGTGATGTTGCCCCCAAGAGCGTTATCTTTGGATTTGCTAAAGGAATTGCCAAGCCATGTGATCATGAATATGAACAGAGCAGCAGAAGACAGTTGCTGCACCATATGTTTGCAGGTTTAGTTTTGCTTTGTTCTATTATTTTCTCTTCACTTTCCCAACCATTTTCATGAAATTCATATACAGTATGCTTTATCTGGTAATCAGGTGGCACAGCAAGAGAGAATTATGCTGATTGTAAAATACAAACTTGATTTTAGGATTTTGAAGTGGGAGAGTACCGCAAGAGCTACTGCCGCACTGCAGAGACACATTTCTTTTTGAAAATGTGTGTGGATAAGTGGCTTGTAACATAGCTCTTTCCTTTTTTTCAGAAGGGATGTTTAATTAATCTGTTATGTGTATATATGTACTGTCAACAATCGGATGATCATCATCTTTCTGCGAGTCCCTTGTATTTAGCTTTGTAAATATTTAGTGAGCCTCAGATGAACCTAGAGAGCCCTCTTCCCTTATCCAGAGTAGCCACATTTTTCTTGGGAAGGAAGTGCTGGCATTTTGCAAGCTTTCACATCAATTACTTCCTGCCTGTATCTTGTTCTTACATAGAAGTGTATGATATCAGCACTTTATTTTTTCAATGGCTACCAGGGGATTCTTGGTTCGTACTTTGAAAGCCTTTATTTACTGTCAAACCTACAATTAGGTGTGAACGATCTTCCCTCTTATGGTTTTTTTTTTGGTGTCCCTCTTATTGGGAGGTTAAATATCAGTCAATTGGAATCGGAACTGAAACTGAAAAATTGTATGACGGCCAAAATTGTGTCAAGCTGACAATTCATTTGCCCAACATGACAAGGCAACCAGAACTCAAGTCTCAATGCGACATTATCTAAACGAAGAGAAACATACACAACTTAACTCAATAAAACTCGAATACAAAGTTGATTTGATCCATTTGTCTTACTTCCTCCGTGCCCTTATAAGTATTACAGTTACTGTTTCACAATAAGTGTTAAATTACTTTATCTAGCATTGAGTTCGTTTTATCTCTCTATCACAATCCACAATGCACATGAGTTCTTTCTTTTTATTTCTCTATCTCTTTCCTCTCCTCAAAACTAGTACCCAACCCTAAGTGTAACACTTATAAGAGAACAGAGAAAGTATAATGTTGTAATTACTCTATTTATATAGATTCTAATATATATTGCGAGCAATATGAAATTAAAACAAGACTCGTTTGCCTGAATGCTAGCAATAGTTAAACGAGTGATGGGATTGCTTTAAAATTTTGGTCAAACCAACCCTCACGAGTGAAAGTTCTTATCGATACACAATCCAAACATTTGTACATATGTTCATGACAGAATAATGTACTAACTGTAGCACAAAATGAGCTTGTGTAAAACAATATATGTTACAGAGTTCTATTCCTACAAGCACTCTTGCTGGACGTCGTCTTCAAGCATTAATACAATGATATTCCAAACAACTGCTGTATATATCCGCCAGAGGCCTACAAACATGAAGTCAAATAAATTAGACAGATTAATTAAGTTTTGATGCAACATCAACATCAAACGAACTGGACCATAATATGCTAATGTCTCTAAATCATCTCATCCATAGATGTTACATCTGATATCGAACCAAGATAGAAGCCTACATCTGATATCAAACCAAGATAGAAGCCTTCAGAGGCATATTGAAATTGGATAACTATTTTGCACCACTCACACCACATCCCCACCCACAATATACATCATCCACATACTAAGAAGAGTACGGCTTTAATTAGTCACCAGTTTTACATTTCATCATTTGTACTCTCAAAGTGAATATACAGGCATTTTTCTTTTCACCTGAAAAGCACTTATCTAAACATATTGCAACTTATTCAAATTTACCCTAATTTATCTTAGTCGTGAACTAAACTTGGATAGCCCTTATCAGAACTTACAATAACTAAATTGAACTTAACTTCCTGAAAGTTATTTTTTAAGGTGAAAAGAACAAAGCCTTTGTCTTCCTTTTAAACAAATTGATCGATAGAACTAGTTCGTTGAGTTATCAATTTACCACAATGGATTAAATTTGAATGCAAAAGATCTTAGAATTTAGAATGAGAAAAGAACAAAGTACATACAGGTGAAGAAGTATAAGAAATTTCAGGATCTTGACAAAATTTTACAGTTGAAATCTCAGACTGCAACAGGTTCTGGCCTTTTGCTGGTCTTGATCCCTCTTATAGCTGCATAAGATTCAATTCAAAATGTTAAGACGAAATGTTGATAGTCATTTAGAAAAATTGTATAAAAGCATGGGTAGTAGATGCCTTCAGCATAATCTTTAGCTCCAAAGACTGCGGAACCAGCAACTAAAGCATTAGCTCCAGCCTCGATGACCTGCAGATATATATATAAAAAAAAACATTATGTTTATCATATCTAACACATGAAGTATAGCATAAAGGTTCAAAATTTTGCACTCTTAAAGTTTATATCAGTATTTTCACCAACTCTACTTATCTGAGCAAATGGAAGAGCAATTACAGATGAAAGGAGTGAGGAATTGGTAGGTGATGTGAGCAAATCACCACTACCAAATTTTAAAAAAGGGTCCTCAGGGAGAAAATAGGGGAAAGGCAGGTAGGGGTTAGAGAGGGGTGCTACTGGGTCAGGCCATCTGACATAGCTGGGCCTACCCTATCCCTAAGCTTGCTATGTCCCAAAAAAGAAAAGGAAAAAAGAGAGGAACATCATCCAACTTGCAGACTGTTGGGCCTTTATAGACAATCAGGGCCACCTGGACGTACGACAAAATATATTCACATCTTTGACATTTTAAAAAGGTTCTTAAAATTCATTTAATTGACACTAATCAAAGTGCTAAGAGACTGAGAGTGTCTGATAAAATAGAGACAGACTGGTAAGGCAGCTTCAGCATATCACAACTTGTTTTTAGTCAATACAGGCTTAAAAACGCTGTGCCGATAGTCAATACAGACAAATATGCTGTGGAAAATTATACACACAGACCACCCACAACAGGAAGTTTGGGTCAGTAGCCTGGAAGTTCACAAGCCAAGAACAAACTGACATGTGCACCATCTCTTCTTCTTGCCGCCCTGAACTACTTCAACTCTGATGGATTAGTCATTTGCATTCGTACATATAGGAAGATTGAAGAAAATTATTAAAATCAGTACCTTGTATGCATTTGCAGGACCAACTCCACCATCTACCTCAATCCATGGGTTCACCCCCTGCCAATTATATGGGACATCAATTTCAATTGTTGAAGATCAAGCAATTACCAGCCAAAAATATAATAACGGAAGGAAAAAGAACACTCCACAAATACCTTCTCCACACACATCCTTCTCAAATCTGAGATCTTCTTGACTTGGCTCTCAATGAAGCTTTGTCCACCAAATCCGGGGTTGACGGACATTATTAAGACCAAATCTACCACTGTTTTTAAATATAAAAAAATCTAGTAAGTTGCATTGCAGTGATCATCTCAATTACGCCCATTTAGTGTTCAGGTGAAGGATTTGAAACAAACTATTAAAACACTGGATGGCATAAAAAGCCAAGACACAAGAATAAGACAGCAAGAGGGTCGACAAGTCAGGCCTACCAATCAATATTATAATCTTCTAGCAAAAATTGACATAACACACATCAGACTTATAGATATATCCAACCCCCCAACTCAAAAGTCAAGTCCTCATAGCTATCTATTCCAAAAGCTTTGCCTTCAGCCCAATCCACTGAGAGATTACAGACTTACCATCAAGCACGTACTCAATTGCACTTAGCGGGGTTCCAGGGTTTAAGACGACACCAGCCTTTGCGCCCAAACTCTTGATCTGAATCAGACAGATTTATGTATTGAGTAGAAATTGATGAATGACATAAAGGGATGTATTAAGGAAAGTAAGTAAGTAACCCATAAAAAATATAAGACAAGAAAAAAAATGATTATGCAAGCTCGGGACATTTTGTTTAGTTCAAAGCCTTAATAATGCTCATTGGTTCTAGTGCCGCAGGGGATTGGGTGATGTGATATGTGTTGTGTTGTGTTGTGTCATGGTTGAAGACTACAAGATATAAGAATCCTTCTAGTTCCCCAAATTTTTGCCTTGGTGCCACAAAGAATTTGTCTTGTTTTGATTTTAGGTGCCAGATCAGCACAACGCTCTGAGTGCATATCTTATGCATCAGTGAATGAAAGGAGTCATATAAGTAGCCCATACATCCAATAAAGTAATAAAATTTGACTAGTTGAGCTGGACTTTATATATTTAAAGACAGCTTGAGTAGATAATTACAGAAATAATAAGTTTTTATAAGTAATCAAACTAACAACTGCTGGCACATGTATTGGATTATCTATTAAGGTATAAATCTTAGAAAGTTTTTGATCAACTAACTTCAACTAGACTATTTACACATTCTACTTATCCCAAACCTTCCCTCCAGCCCAAGTTCTTGGGAAAGGCTTTCCACTTTCCAGAAACAGGGATCCACATTGGCTCTAAATCCTATCTTAAGAAGAAAACTGTAAGATTATACCATTCTATAGCAATTCTCTCTAGGGTTACTATTGAGTCCCTACTCTTTGAGGTCAATGCCTAGACGATTAATCAGCTCAGTCTATACCCCTCCCATATTTCACTTCTTCGTTGGAACATTCTAGCATAGATTCCGCATGCTCTTCCATGTTGAGGTTCCATGACTTCCATCTACCCAAACGTATCACGTAGCTTAAGTTTAGGTTTGTTTATTTTGCTTTGGGCATCAGTGAACCAAAAAATACCAAACGATTAGCTTTTCTTTATTTTTTGCGATAATAAAAGTGCCATCAGCTGCAACCACAACTATGGAAAAATTTTCACCCAGGAAGAGAAATTGTGCGCATTACTCATGTAAACAACACATGTATACAACCAGGTGAGGCCACACCAGCAGATGGATAAAACTTTTAGTTTGATATGAGAAGATTTCCCATGGGGATATCAGATATGTAATAACCTTTGGGGTTACTTGAACCATTTTCTTATATCAACATATTTTGATAAGAATGAGCATCTGGTGAGCATCAGATGAGAATTGAATTATAACATCATTACTACAAGAAACTACAAGAAAATGAAGAAGATGCATAAGCCAAGAAACAGAAAGATTCACCAATTACTTACTTGGTTTACTGTACGATGCAAGTGAATGGTAGAAGATTGCTCACAGTGAACACTCACTATATCAGCACCAGCTTTAATGAAGTCTGGAACTCGCTGATCTGGTTCCACGATCATCTACAAACAATTCAACTCTAAGTTAAGCAGAGTATACAAATATGAATCATAAATATGTTGTACGTCTAGAACCTATATTACCAGATGCACATCTAGTGGGAGATCTGTCACGGGCCGCAAGGCATCAACCACCAGAGGTCCAATAGTAATATTTGGAACAAAACGGCCGTCCATTACATCAACATGGATCCAATCACAACCAGCCAATTCAACAGCTTTTACCTAGAGATATCAAAATAAGAACACTTAGATCTATTTAACTGAGATTCCATAAGAACGGTTGGTGGAGAGTTGTTACAAAGAAACACCCAAGCTACTAAGAGCTTAAACAATGATATAGGCTACCTGATTATGAAGGGAGATAGAAAAATGTACCTGCTCACCCAATTTTGCAAAGTTAGCAGAGAGTATAGATGGAGAAACGATAATGTCGGATTTAGAGAACTTGTCAACTCGAGACATTGCCTTCACCACGGTTTGAACTTTTCTCCTGTTACAACAAGCACAAGAACTATAATTAGAGGGATGTTACATAGAATCAGCATTTCACTATCACTGAGTTATATCTTCTTATGCCAAGCTTATAGGAGTAGCTCAAACTAATAGTATATTCGCAGATGAACATATCCTCAAAGGACCCAATACATTGCGTAAAATGAAATAAATTAATTGTAGATCAAGCACAGCTAGTGGGCAGGTTACTAGTCCTTTCTTTGCATCAATTTGATCCAAATTTCCTTTGGCTTTTGCTTTCAATACTAAAGTGCTTTCAGGTGATTGAAGTTTTTAACCTTCCACATGCTCAATTTAACAACCAGAAGAAACTTCATCACTGGACCTGTCAGCATCTTACTACTAAATACAAATTTTGTTCCTAACTATGCTTCTAATCAGATTAGTAATCAGATTAGTAGACAGCGGACAGACATTTAGCAGTACACAATCATTACACCAACTATAAGGTCCTTCAAGGAAATATTCAGCCCTAAGCCCTCGGCATTTGCGAAAACTTCGCCTCTGAATCATTGAACTATTAATTCAGTTAATGACATACACAACATTGCAATTCACCCTATATTCAGACCATTTTATGCAGCTACTAGAGCAAGTAACTTCATCTCCAAAATTCAATAAACCAGTATCACAATCATTCACAGCCATTAGCCAACTATCTCCATCAATTTTTTTACCCTAAACTTAAAAAGTACTCCCCTCCATCTCCCAACAGACTTCCCATTTCTCTCTTTTTCAGGGTCGCCAATGCACATTTTGTATCATAAATATCTTTGATTACATATTAGTAAAAATTACAAAAGTTTGATTTTCGTAATGTATACAATGAGACGAATCAAACAACTGAATATGTTTTTTCTTATATACTTTAAAAAAGAAATTGGAAGAGGGAGTATCCAATAATTACAACTTAATAATAATTGAAGTATTCCAAATAACCAGAACAAATGAAATTCACCAATCAAACTAAATTGCAACAAATGAAGAACAATGCACTCTAATTTACTAGAAATTTTACAAACCCATCAAAATTATAGCTCAAAAAACAAAACCCAGAAAAAAAAAAACACAATCAAAATCATACCTTATGAAGGTAACAGAATTGGGATTAGAAGTAGATGGTTGAAGTTTGCGGAAATTAAGACCCCCAGAAAACCCATTAATCTGAGACTGAAGAGTTGATTGGCACAAAGAAGCTGCACTCATTTTTGCACTTTAAAATCTCTCTTCAATCTGCAAAAAAAGAGGGTTATTTCTTCTTCTACTTCTGCTTCCTAGTTTGGGCAAAAGAGGGAAAATTTAAGCAGCAGAGAAATTAAAGGAAGAAGATTGGAGTGACACGTATTAATTGATATGGATTTTTCAGGGAAATTAATTGGATGATTGGCTTATCTAATCTGTAAAATGGGAATGGTTGGCTCTCTATTGCTGATGGGGGCAATAGAGAGGAAGGAAGAAGAGAGGGAGGTGGCCCACTTTTTGAGTATTGAGGTTGTTGAAGGCATGCTTGATTGTTTTGATGTGCAAGACTTGTGGTGTTCATACGCCTTCATAGGGAAAAAATTTTAGTGGGTAACCTTAAAAAATTGGCCTAACATAGAATAAACCTTTTATGAGGGAGAGGTTGTAGCTTAATATTCTCGCTTTTTCCTTCCACAAAAAAAAAGGAGAGGTCAGAAATGGCTGATCGCTCAAGATAGCACCACCCCGATTTCTGCGGGCGTCTTGCGGTTTAAATCCTCATCCCAACAATATTGCCGGGATTAATCTTGGTGGCAGTGGCGTCTTGGGCGCTTTGTCTTCGTGTTATTTACTTGACCGTGATTCGAAATCTGCTGTTCATGAGGCTAAGAATCTCAAGAGAACTTGGCCTTCTGGCCAATCATCTTTCCTAATAAAAAAAATAGAATAAACCTTTTATATCATGAGGATGCATAGACTCTCACGAGTTGCGCGATATGCGAAAATTGGAGTTTAGGGATTAAAAGGTGAGATAGGTCATAGAATTCATATTGACATGATCATGTTTTGTTTGTTACCAAAGCACTTTCGGCCCAATCAGACGCTTCATATCTCCTATACTTTGGAACTGCCGCTCAAATCTGCGGTACAAGAAATTTCAATATTGTTTGGGGAGATGGATTGGGTGCTTGTTGCGCTACCCCGGTGAGTCTCCCGTGCGATGGCCTGCATGAAAATTCTTCTTACCATGGGATTTCCGAAAAGGGGCCCCAAAAAAATGATAATGTTTTATTAGTGATGAGAATAGATTGACAATAAGTTTTTGTACTAATCCTACTTTCCTTTTATATTTATTATTGGTGATTGGTGATTTGGTCATTTTCATATAATCTAACACATGCCCCTCCCCCTAAAAAAATCTAATGCATACCCTCACGAGGTTTGTGTTTGGAGGGAATTGAGGGTTGAGATTGTGAATAAATAGATGGAGTTTCAAATCTAGTGTTTATTTCTGTTCCATGTGATTTTGGTTTAGATCTCACAACTTTAAGATTGCAGTGATCAAACCCCACTGTAGACACTTTGGGGTGATGATTTCCTTATCATTCCCCCTACTCCTAAGGGGCCTTGCTTGCAAAGTCGGGCCGGATTGATCTAAACGAGATTGCGGTTCAAGGAGGGCGCTTTCTCCTTACTATAAAAAAATGAAACAAACATAATATTTGGAATTCTATTTTTTTTTTAGATTCTTGCTCGCAATTCCTTTAAACCAAACACCCCGTACTTATTAGAGTTGGAGCCAAATGTCCACTAACAACACTTAATTATAGTAACAATAAATGGTACAAGTAACAGTGCAAAAGCTACACATACACTCGGTGTATGTGGGCCAAACATACACCGGTGATGTGGCATGCGCCTTTATCGGTGTTTGGGTTTGGGCCCCAAATATGTGTTTCTGAATTTTCATTTGAATTTCAAATGAAAATTGAATTTCAAATTTCAAATCGATTTGTATTTTCAAGCATAATTAATGCTCCTAAATTTCCAACTGACCCATTCTCTCTCCTCTCATTTTTTGGTAGTAATTTTTTTTGGGTTTGTCTTTCTCTCTTCTCTCTTTCCTAATATTTTCATGTTCTTCATGTTCTTGAATTCAATTATTTTTCTACAATGTATTTTTTTTTTATAATGTTCGAAGAATCTAATTTTGTTATTATTTTTCTCTACGCTGTAAATTTTCGTTTTGTATCATATGTATAATTTCTTTAAAGATATTGTTTCTTCATGTTTTGCTTAAATAATTATTTGTTTTTACGTAAATTCATATGAATTATATAATTTTCGAGAGATAATTTTTTGTTTTAAATGATTTGTTCTTTGTCTTTGTTTCAAAGATCTGTTTTATGAAGTTTTCTTTGTTTAGATTTGTAGTAATCCTTTGTTTAAAACTAAAAAAAAAGAATTCTAATTTTTTCTTCAGATTATTCTTATATTACCTTCATCTTATTCATCTTCACCATCTTCTACTATGAATCCTCTGTTTTATTCATATGTTTCGATCACTTCATCTTATTCATAATGTTATTGATTAGTAACAGAATATGGACACTGGATTAATCACAATGACATGACAGTAACAGATTAGTGAGAAATTAATCTTCTTATTTAGAACCAAAAATCAAGCTTTCCAATCCAGGAAAGGTTTGGAGTCCATTAAAATTTAAATTAAAACAGATTATATATATATATATATATATATATATATATATATATATATATATATAACAAAAATTTGAACCATAAATTTGAAACGTTTGTAAGATTGTGATTTTTTTAGTAATACGACACATTAAAATAGTTATAATTTGCAAATAACGGTGGTGTTTATTATAAGTATTTAATTTATCCACTTGTTATCACGGTTGAATATCCCGTCAACTTGGTTACAACTGCAAACTTGAAAGCGCATTTTATGGTTGTGAGGTCTCGTAACAGATTAGTAAGAATTTAAGCTCCGGTTTAGAACCTATAAATTTGAAACGATTGTAAGTTTGTGATTTTTCTAGCAACACGAAATATTAAAATAGTAAACATAACCTATATTATAGTTTGCAGATAATGGTGGTGTTTACTATAACTATTTAATTTATCCACTTGTTATCACGGTTGAATATCCCGTCAACTTGGTTACAATTGCACACTTGAAAGCGCGTTTATGGCTATGAGGTCTCGAGTTCGAATCCCATGCTGCTTGCTATTACTTCCACATTTCCTCCCCCTCCCCCCATTCTTTTGTTTTTTTATTTTTTTTTTATTTTGTAGTAGCACTTTTAGTATTTGTATATAACAAGATTGATAATTATGGTGCCTTACAATAAACAATAAACAAAGTATTTAAACTATTAAGTGTTATTATAAAAATCTTATAAAACTTTTGCTTAAATTGCATTTGTATTTGTTAATTTTGACAAAATGTTGTATTTATTAGTAACAGATTAGTAAGAATTTAAGCTTCCTAGCTTAGAACCTAACCGGTTTAGTTACATCAATATCCATGCAATTTAGATACTCTCTCCGTCCCTAGTACTCTTTTACCATACATTACAAAAACCTTAAAAATACTGCATATTTGTTGTTCTAACCCATCAATTATAACTATCTCAAAGTACTTTTTTTCATTAAATATGTCATATTCATTTTAACAAGTTATAACATAATCTTTCAATAGTGCAAAACATTCGTAACATCTTTTAACACGTGACTATAAGTTTATAAGCAAAATATATAATTTATCATAGGTTTATGCTGCGATATTTTAAAACACAATTCTAATGAATGAATGAATGAATTAAAGTACATAATTAATGAATAAGTTATTGTAAGGCCTATTAAAAGATTCTTTATATAGTTTATCATCAACTTGTAGTGATTTACTAACGACAAGTTCAAAATAAGTAATTGTTTTTATAAAAAAGTATCACGTAGTTAACGTGTGAAAATCACTACAAGTTGAAAAGTAGAAATTTGGCTTATGGATGTTCTTTTACATATATTAATAGATAAAAATTGAAAGTAAAACATATTATTTAATAAAAAATAGAGTTTTTTGTCAGAAACAACCTTTTAAAACCACTTTTTTCGCGAAAAACAACCTTTTAAGAGTTTTTTTTTGCAACTTACAACCTTTTTTGAAACTTTTTTGCGAGATGAAACCTAAAACTAATTTTTTTTGCGAAATGAAACCTTTTCTGGAATTCCGTTATTGACCGTTAAATTTTGTGCGTTGACCGTCAGTTGCACCCTCCAATCTCTCTCCTCACTCCATCTCCCTCCTTGAACACCAAACCCAGCCACCACTCTCCTTCATCCCTCCTTGCAACCACCACGCAAACCACCACTCCCCCTTCCCCCTTTCCCCGAAATCACCACTCCCACCACCCCAACCTCCACTTTCCTTCCTCCTCCCCGAAATTTCCACCGCTCAACCAGCCCCTCCTACCTCCTCCCAAAATCAAAGTTGCTCTCCTCCCCGCACCGCTGCCCTCGCCGGCGTCCCAAGCTCGTCTGAGCCGCGCCTACCCCCTTGCGCGGCCGCTGCTCGCCGTGCTTCGCTTCCGCTTCGGCCATCTCACTCCTCTTCGTGGTGGTAGTGTTGGGTCTTCTCACTCCTCTTCGTTGCCCCGCCGCCGTGCTTTTTATGATTTTGGGGAAGGTTGAGCGGTGGAAATTTTGGGGAGGAGGAAGGAAAGTGGAGGTTGGGGTGGTGGGGGTGGTGATTTCGGGAAAGGGGGGGAAGGAAAGTGGTGGTTTGCGTGGTGGTTGTAAGGAGGATGAAGGAGAGTGGTGGGCGGGGTTGGTGTTCAGGAGGGAGATGGAGTGAGGAGAGATTGAAGGTGCAACCGATTGGCCAACGCACAAAATTTAACGGTCAATGACGTAATTCCGTAATAGGTTTTATTTCGCAAAAAAAAAATTAGTTTTAGGTTTCATCTCGCAAAAAGTTTCAAAAAAGGTTGTAAGTTGCAAAAAAACTTTTAAAAGGTTATTTTTCGCAAAAAGTGGTTTTAAAAGGTTGTTTCGACAAAAACTCTAAAAATATCAATTATATTAATAACAAAAAAAAGTTCAAGCGATTGTAAGTTTGTGATTTGTTTAGTAACACGATACATTTAAAAAGTAAACGGACCTATATTATAGTTTGCAAATAATGGTGGTGTTTAATACATCTACTTAATGTATCCACTTGTTAACACGGTTGAATATCCCGTCAACTTGGTTACAACCGCAAACTTGAAAGCGCATTTATGGCCGTGAGGTCTCGAGTTCGAATCCATGCTTGCTATTACTTCCACATCCCCCCTTCTTTTATTTTTTTTATTTTGTAGTACCACTTTCAATTTGTAACTTGTAACATTTTTCCCCCATTAAAATGATTTTTTTTGTATCATGAAGAAATATTAAATTTGTACTTGTAACGTATTACCAAAATTTGTTTACATAAACTACAAAGTCAAGTCATTATGTCGCTTAAAATTTCATTAAAGATCAATTTGCTAGTAACAAGGACTTTTTACCAAAGCTCAAAAAATTGATTAGAACAACCACATAAGTAATGGTGCTACAATGATAAAAAACAAAAAAAGTAAAGCAAGAATCCCCTAATCTTGTGTTGTTCAAACTTGGTTGCATCAGCAATTTGTGGTATCAACTTCAAATTTAACTCCTCGGATTTTTTCTTTTCTATTTTCAACTCAACCATCATCTTCTGTGTTAGTTCAATTTCTGACTTGAGCATGATGTTCTCCATATTTATTTGGAAAAATTGACATAAGGGGTCCCAACTATTGGCCAACTTTTTTTATAGGTCCCAAGTATTAGTTATTCTGCAGAGGTCTCAACTAAGGAGGGTCGTATTTTTCATTGGGCTAAGATGACCTCCAACCTCGTTAAACAAGTAAAACTTTTTTTTTGCCCCACTTCCTTCTTCACCCTTGTACAACCCTTCGTCCTCCTCCACAACTCCCATAACTCGCCGCCACACACGTCGACTTCGTCCTCCCGACATCACCGACATCGTCCTCTCCGACTTTGCCGCCGGCCAACCCTCCTCATCATATCTCCTCCACAACTCCCACACTCAAAACTCCCAAATCCCCATTTTCTCTCCCCCTCCAAAAGAAAATTACGACCCAAAACTCCATAGTAGCCTAACACATGTAGAACGAATGGAATAACACTCCCATAGAGGATGAATAACTCAATCGTAAAAACATCTTAAACTAAAAGGTCCTCCTCTCTCAACCGCAAATCGGATTGCAATGAACAAAAGCATTTCAGATGAAGAAAATTATCCATCAAAAATATCTTTAATTAGATATCTCGAATTGTAACTCCTTCGATAGTTATAATCGGAATTACCCATAGAAAAGAGCAAGAGGCAAGAGGGAGAATCGTGCCATAAAGAGACGCACAAAGAGGGGAGGAAGGACGGAGGCGCTTGCGGTGGTCTCGAGCGACTTGGCAGAAAGAAATTCCGGCCGGACAGGGGGTTTTTTTTTGGATTTTTCAAGGAGGAGGTAGTTGCAATTTGGCTTATAAGTCGTGTTGAATCTAATTCGGATTTTGGTGATGGATAATCTATGAGATATGTTAATAAACAAGTGTTTGTTATTTTTCTTTGTTGATTTTTATTTGAAGATTTTTGTGGTATGAATTGATTTCCCATTTGCTAGTAGTGTGAAATCGTGTTTGTTGCTTGAAGATGATTGTCCAATTCCATGATTTCCTTTTATTAAAGCTTTGACTTTTGAATTAAATTGAAGAAAAAAATGAGTTATCTCTGAAATGCGGTTGTTGCCGTGTGATTGATGTGGTCATGGTGCAGTAAGGTGCATAGAAGCAAATGAAGAAGAAGATGTTTAGAGGTAGAGAAATGGGAAGAGCTCACATGATGTTTTAATGCAGTCACGTGACCCATAACCTGTTGTAGCAGGTTAAGTAACTTGGAAGGTCCATTAAAAGTCAATACCCCTTATAGTTGGGACCTCTAATGGATAATTGATACTTAGTACCTATTAAAGAAAACCGCTCATAGTTGAGCCCCATAGCGTCAATTTTTCCTATTTATTTTGTCAAACTCATTGTTTAGCAACAATAATTGTTCTTTCAGTGCAAAATTTAGATTTGTAAGCTACGGTTGTCGCTCCCACTTATTTCATCTTCCCATGTGAAAAACTCGCAATCTAGTTCCCGCCATATGAAACAAGTAATTATGGCTAGGAGATGAAAAGGTTATCTAAAAACCGAGTACATTATTACTTGGGGTGTAAATATATTACCTTCCCTTTTGAACAACAATAGAACTTACACCCTCGCGTTTTTTGTTTTCTTGCACAATTGAAGTTTGGCAATTACTTCCACATTCCCCCCCCCATTCTTTTTATTTTTTTTTATTTTGTAGTAACACTTTTTAATTTGTAACTTGTAACATTTTTCCCCTATTAAAATGATATTTTTTTTGTATCATGAAGAAATATTAAATGAGGGTGTCTTGGAAGTTGTAAAGGTTTGCCTTGGGACAAGTCTACATTATTAAATGTAACGTCTCTTTAATTAAATACATGGTTAAGATAATAACAGTATATTTTAAAGTTTAATAATGTTAATACACTAGACTTCGAATTATACAACTGAATGTAAATTAATTAATAGGTTCTTTGATACCATTTAAAATGTTTATGTTACTAATTAATACAATTACTATATAACAATTTTCAAACAATAGCAATGTTTGTCCAATTTTAATGTGATCACGTTTTTAGTTTTTTTTTTTTTAATATAAGGGGATTTATTCTTTTCATTTCTATCTTATGAAGTACGACAAAAAAAATTGCAAACTCCTCGTTAAGATCCGAATTTGATGAGAATATTTGCAAAACATTTACAATCACTAAAATTCAAACATATATTCCGCGAAGTATGGTGTCAAAGATTGAATTTACGGCGTCTTCACTGAATACTCGACTCTTGAAGCTCGAATTTAAGTTCCCAACCGAGAAGCCATATACTATAACTAAATTTTTCCCCGCTTAGGTACGTTATTCAATAGTTAATCCTTATTCATTTAGTTTGTAAACAACGATATACGAAGACTAAAGCATCACCGAGCACATTTTTATTATCTCGATTTATTGCATGAATCCATAAGTTAAAGTTTATTCCTTTACTCGTATACAACTATTTGAACACTAAAACTTCATGAGCATTGATTTACCTTTTTAAAATACAAATTTAGTCTATTATCATAAATATACTCATGACACAAAGAGAGGCGCTTGAAATTATGGTTTAGACAAGATGATTGAACCTGTTTAGTATACGTAATTCTAGTCTATTGAATATGCATATTGTTAAAAGATGATTTATACGAATTTCCTTATGTCATACAAATATAGTGAAATGGATAACGTTGCTGCATAATAGTCGTCTAGTAATAGATCTAAACCAAGTTCAAGAAGACCCCGAGTTGATTAACGAAGAAAACAATGATCGAATATAAACCATAATCGAATAATGAAGAAAACGCCGATCAAGATATAAAATGATCAAGATCAACAAGACCCCGATCCGAATAGTCATGAAAATAATGCTCGAAGATGAATGATCAAGATGAGAGTGCGCCACGGTGTAGGAATGTGTTTTCCAACCCAGGGAAGAATTTGCAAAATTATGTCATGATTATGCCTTTTAAAAAGGGTTTGCGTTTTCATAAGAAATGCTATTTTGATGGATGCATATAAGGAAATAGGAGTCACTCTGGACAACGAGTGGGGAAAAAGAGACATGTTACCATATGATGAGGATAATCGATTTGTATGTAAGAAAGGAGGGAAAAAACAAACAAAGGGGGTCTACAAAGGATCGGATGTGAAGTCATGGTTCATGCAAGAATGATAGATGGTAAAATGCATATACGAACATGTCAATTGCAACACAACCACCCACTTCATCCAGAGTCAAGTCGTCTTATGGTGAACTATAGAAGCATTGATCACCCAACAAGTTGACATAATTTTAAATAACGATCGTTCGGTATATCCATAGTAAAAAAATTCAATGCACTCGTTAGTTGAAAAATGGGGGTCATGAAAATCTTACCTTCAATCAGCGAGACTTGAGAAATGTTGTGAACTTGGAGCGTCGTAAGACGAGGTTTGCAGGAGACGCTATTGCGCTTGAGGCATACTTTCGAAGCAATATGACCTAAACAATAACTTTTACAGCGCAATTCAAAGGGATTGTAATGGAAGGTTGATGAACGTGTTTTGGTCTGATGCAAGGAGTAGGGCAATGTGTGCAGATTTAGGCGACATAATAACATTCGACACAACCTTCAATATCAATAGGTTAGATACTTTTTTATTTGATACACATACTTGTTATCATAGTATCACATGCAGTTTTATTAGTAACATAAAAGAGTTGTGTGTAAATAATAGGCTTTCAATGCTATTACTCATATGAATTACCTGATATAATTAAGAATTCAGTAACAAGGAAAATGTGTTTCAACAATTACTTTGTAATTAGATAATAGGATTCACATATACTATACTTGTACATATAAGTGAGAAATGTCTTGCAAATCACATTATCGAATCACTTGTATTTATGGTACCATATTATATTATATTGGTAACATATAAGACTTGTTTGTAAACTGATATAATTACGATATAATTACGAATACAGTAACAAGTACATTATTTTTTAGTAACGATTAGTAACTACATAGTGGGATCATCATCGTTTTTTTAAATGCATGTAACAAAAGTGTTCAAACTAATGAAAACAAAACTTACAGATACCGAATGCCTTTTGCACCATTTGTCGGTGTCAACTATCATGGGTGTTCCATTGTTTTTGCATCTGCTTTGATTTCCCATGAGGACACGTAGACATTTGTATGGGTGTTCAATCGGTGGCTTAAATGTATGGGCAATGCCCCGAAAGGTATACTTACCGACCAGATAAAGCTATTTTGAAGGCAAAGTGGAAATAAGTGTTTCCTGTGGGTACCACATGTATCGTGCTTCAGTGGCATATTCTACAACATGCATCCAAGAACTTAAGTAGCAATAAAAAATGGAAAGATATTGAGGTTGCACTATTAGTAGTTGTCCATGAATGTCTATACCCTGGATGAGTTTGAAGAAGCATGGGAATGTATGGTGCGAAAATTTCTTGATAGGTGGAAACACCTGGATCAAACTCATATGAGATGAGGGATCGATGGGCCCCGGATATTGCAGAGGCAATTTTGGGCTCAAATGTCATCCACACAAAGAAGTGAAGGTATGAATCGTGTTTTCAAAAGCTATGTATGCATTGATACCCTGTCGTAGATTCGTAGAGTTTTATGAGGCTGCAATGAAAGATTTAGTGGAAAAGGAGAAGAAAATGAATTTTGAATCTGTGGATCAACCTCTTCCTGTGGACAAGACCATACTTCACTACTACATTAAAGGGCAAAGGCAACACACGAAAACTGTTGCAATAGGCCCAAAAGTCGTTGCAGTAGACCTATTGCAACGGTTTTGAACCGTCGCGTTTGGAGGCGTTGCAATAGGCCTAGTGCAACGACTTTTGTGACCTATTGCAATGGCTTGATGAACCGTTGCTTTAGACCAATCTTTTAGGCAACGACTATGTGAGTCATTGGTTTCATGTAGGTTATGCGACTGTTAGGCTATGCGGAACTCCCATTAGCAAAAGTTATTGCAACGCTCATTGGCAACGTCTACTCCAAACTATTGCAATGCCTATTACTCAAAGCTATTGTACCGCCGATAATATATATATATATTCGTGACAAAATATTAAAAGGCGCTCCAAAAGCTCAAAAAAGTTGTTACGTTTGTATTGAAATTTCTCAAATTAATGAATTTATAAGAGTACTACAATCATGACTAAATTCTTACTAATATAAATAAAATGTATTAAATCAAACTAAACTAAATAATTGTTTAATGTACTACAAGATATTTCTAGCATATACATCCCTAATTTCCTTCTAAATACTGCCTGCAAGCACCATATTACAATATATAACTAGCTAGATCCGACCACCAATAGCGTATATAGTAGGACATCCATGTTTGATCTCCTCTATTGGTTCATTGTTCACCTAATAATTCAAACACTATAAATAGTTAGAAACACTAAATTTAGCAATTAAAATCGAAAATGGAGTTATGAAGTGTTTGAGGGGGGATACAAGAAGCTACAGCTTGTTTATTTATTTGAAACATCTTAATCTAAACAGAGAATTCTTTTGCAGGTTCTTTCTACATTCCAACAATTGCAAACATCATACTAATAGACTTTTTCAACTATTATTACACTTTCTTGCAACTCAATTCTGATTATGTAAGCGAGCAACGAAAGCTTCAAGGTGCATCTATTGATCTATTCCACTAGTCCGGCCTGGTAGGAGTACGGTTGCATTCATTAAAATGATAAATCTAACCTTTTATCTTATTGTGGGAAACGGGAAACCTATACTGTATTTACACTGCAACATCATAATTTATGTTTCTATACTGATGAATGAGATGAATATTGGATCAAATGAATTACATTTAAATTTTAACTAGTTATTAATTAACCTATGTTGCAGCAAAGGGGAAGAATTAATTAACCTATGGAGTAATCTAGTGTACTCTTATTTGTAGACAATAGTAAATATATGGCCAAAACAATGTCAGAATTGTCCGCAACTGAGGTAGCATTAGGATGATCTAGCCCACAAGGACTGCACCAGTTCAGATTGGAACTTGCGCATCAAAAGTGAAAGTTCTTGTCTAACCAGGACAACCAAACATAAATTGATACACTTTTCTCTATATGTCAACTTTCATTTACCTTCAAAATACAAATCGTATTTTCTTTATTAAGTACATAAAAAGTGGTTTGACAAAGAAAGAATTAATCTGATGTATCTTAACTCATGCGAACAAGGAGGTAATTTGATGCTACGTTCCCGAATACGACATTACTGAGAAGAAAATATTTGTTTTGTTTGATACACAACATTCACAGCTGAAGTAGAATCAACTTAATACACTACCAAATGCATAGTTATTACTAGTTAGAGCATAGCCATCATATCATTTTGACCATAAACCAAAATCAAGTAACTTCAAGTAATCAAATTTCTCATAGGCATTTTATCGAACATCTTGCTTGTAAAACACAAGAGCACCATATTTAACTTATACTTTGATCAAAGAAACCAGAAATTCAAATTGGGGAATGAAATAAATAGCACCCAATGCCTAAAATTAATAAAATCCAAAATCAAACCACTGCAATATGAAAAAGAAAAAGAATAAGGAAGAAAAACAGGGATGAAGAGGAAAACAAGGAAAATTATATAAAAAAACAGATGAGTGCACCTCCAGTTCGAATTTTACCTTTATCAAGATTCGAATCGCGGCGACGCTCGAGAATCTTCAACCGGGCATCGCGACTTGATGAGACTCCCAAGGGAGATGTAGAATACGGAGGTTGAGAACGAGAGATGAGAGAGAAATTAGATAGGGGAAGGACTCTAAGGGAAAATAGCTTATGTTTCTGTGAGAGAGTGGGAAGGCGGAGAACACTGGACAATGGGTTTTAAACAATTTGGTGTTTGAAGTTTTTGGAGGGAAAAAGTGAAATTTTAGAATTTCACGAAGATTTCGTAATGTTGGCGCTTCTATGATATTTTACTTCACTAGTGATAAAATGAATCTATTGCAACGGTAGACTAAATAGTGCAAATGCAACGACATTTTCTATACCGTTGCAATTGATATAATTCTTGTGTTAGTTGTGTACAAATTCTAAGTAGTCGTTGCATTAAGTACCCTACTGTAACGGTACTAAAGATTCGTTGCAATAGCTCTGGCTATTGCAACGGTCTTAAATGAACCGTTGCAATAGCTTTATCTATTGCAACGGCTTACCAAGTGTCGTTGCATTAGACTCTATTCAACTGTTGCCTTTGTTAAAAATTGTAGTAGTGCTTGTTGAGTATGTGTTCCACAACAAGTACACAAATGGAAAATTTAAAGAGGTAAAGGATGAGGCACTAGGGTTAAAGCATACAAATATCACGAAAACCGAAACACTTAGTACGGTCTCCTTTTTCAATGCCGATGAGAAGATTCCAACACCAATACCGAGGAAAAGGTGGAAGCATTACAATATTACTATCGACAAAGAAAAAGGTGATTTCTCATGCTCTTGTAAGTTGTTTGAATTTAGAGGTATATTGTGCAAGCACCTTATTCGTGTGATTGAGCTCGAGGATATAGAATTTATCCCCGAAAAATATATACTGAGTCGATGGAGGAAGGATTTGGTGAGGCAGTACGAGGACATTCAGGTTTCATACTATGACCCAGATGAATCAACACGAGTCCAAAAATTGAGAGAATTATCACAACGGCATAAGTACTTGACCACGTTAGCCATGCATAGCGAAGAAACTTTCACAATGTACCAGGAAGCAACAGATACAATTCGAATTGCGTGACAGGATTCAATGGGAATAGAACGGACTAGTGATGATACACATGGATGGTGGGATCAATCAACGCGCAAAGTGTATGGGCGTCGTCGTAGGCTACGTCCAATGGAACACAACGAAAGACACCTTAGAAAGAGTGTATAACCCGTAGAAAATGGCACAAAGGATCCTATCGACAAAAGATATACGCGGGGGCAAAAAGAAACCGTAAATCCCAACCCATCAGAGAAGAATGTAAAGTCGAAGAAAAAACATAAAGCAACACCAGATGAAATTGCCACGAAGGAGGTAACCTCGTGATTTATTTTTTCTAGTCGTTATTTCAAATGACATTATATGTTTTACAATATTTTGGTAACAATCAGGTTTTTCGTAGAATATTTTCCAATATTAATCAATTCGTTACTATAATATAAATTTTGATTACTATTAAAAATTTTAGTGTTACTAAAAACATTACCAACTTATAGAGGAAATTTGATGTTCACATTAAGTTGAGAAATGTTTGTTTATCTTTGATGTTTGAATATATGAAGGAAATTATAAGAAACACGGTTGGTTCAATGGGTGGGAGGTGGCAATTACAACATCATAACCATGATGTTGCTAGTGGTAGCAACAACGTCCACACGGGTCTACATCAAGTTTCCAATGCATCCAGGTTTATGACATAAATAGGGTTGTTGGTTCGCCAAGACTCTTTGCAAATGAAGAAGAACAATCTACATATAGTCCAAGTTGCTCAATTCCTACAAACGCAAACCCAAATTGGTTACGTAGTACTCAGTAATTGATCTCATAAGTATTAGTTGACACTTGAACTTTTCAGAGTTGATTTGTAAACTTTATTTAGCTTTGGTTTTGAAAGGGTCTTGATGTTTTTATTTTAATGTTATGGTATGAACGTTTATGTCACCACCTATAACAGTGAAGGTAGTGTTTAGTGTTATGTGATGTTATTTTTTTTTAAATTACAAAATTTATTCAAGCGTCATATTACAAAATTTAGTGTTGTGTGAAGTTTGTATTACTATTAAAATAATTAATGTTACTAAAAAATTGCAAAGTTAGTCGTTTGAAACTGTTTTGTTATTAATATCATTAAATAATTATACTATACACCGCTGTTTTTTGCAAACTATAATATAAGTTTGTATTACTATTAAAATAATTACTGTTACTAAAAAAATTGCAAAGTTATAGTCGTTTGAAACTGTTTTGTTATTAATATCATTGATTTTTTTTTTAAATAATCTGTGATACTTTTAATTTTTATTATCATATAGACTTCAAACGATTCCTGGACTAGAAAGCTTACTGTTTGATTCTAAACCAGAAAAGACTAAAGTGTTTCTACAATTTTTTTTTTACAAAAATCATTTTTAATGAAGATTAAAATTTGGGATGCATGAGATTCGAACTCGAGACCTAACAACCATAAACGAGTTTTCATTGTCGTTGTTGTAACCAAGATTGCGGGATATTTACCATGTCAAGAAGTGGAGACATTAAGTATTTATACTATACACCGCCTTTTTTGCAAACTATAATATAGGTTTGCGTCACTATTAAAATGTTTAACGTTACTAAACAAATTGCAAACTTATAGTCGTTTGAAACTGTTTTGTTATTAATATAATTGATTTTTTTTAAAAAAATAGTCTGTTATACTTTTAATTTTTATTATCATATAATGGACTTCAAACGTTTCCAGGACTGGAAAGCTTGTTGTTTGATTCTAAACCAGAATCTTAAATTCTTCTTGAACTGTTACTAATATATACAACATTTTGTCAAAATTAACAAATACAAATGTAAGGAAATATAGTTAGGATACAAACATATTTGTTTTGTTACTAAATTAATATCACCCCTAATATATTACAACTCAAAACATGTTCTTATCGGGGTTGAATGTCTTCTTTACAAACGAATCTAAGGAGTCGGTTGAATGTCTTCTTTACAAACGAACTAAGGGACCGTTGAATGTCTTCTTTACAAAACCAACTAAGGGGACCGAAAAACGCCTGTTCAATATGAGTATGGAGTGTCTTAGTTTAATTAGTGCATTTTATTAACAAAAAAAAAAAAAACTTCGCCGGAAAAATTTCCAACGTTAATGGCTTCCATGTTTCGGTTGTCTTCTCCGGCCATTTATATGAATGCATGGAACATTCTATTTTTTTTTTAAATTGCAAAGAGGTGGGAGGTGGGAGTATTATTTAATGAAATAATTATGACGCCAAACAAATTGTTCTCTCTCTCCATATTTTGTGGCGCTAGAATTCCCGCCCAAAACATGTATATGGCGCAACAAGTTTCCCACCATTGTTCCTCTTTTTTTTGGCTAGCAGAATGACGTGGCAATACACCATGGAAGTGTATGTATGGCCTACATACACCAAGTGTATGTGTAGCGTTCTCTCCAACTAACAAAGAACCGATAAGGACATTGAAAAGTGCGCTACAACTATCTTGGAGATGAATATTCTCTTGATACAAAAGCAAAATGCAACCTCTAATATACTCATTTTTGAATAGTTATGTACTCCCTCCGTCCCGAAATATAGTTCCCGATTCTATTTTTTCATGGGAATTAAGGTAAGTAGAATCTAAGAGAGATAGTATAGCTTTTTTGTTTATTTAAATAAGTGTTGTATGGGAAAAGATGATTTTAGGAGAGAGAATGGTAAATAATTGGTGAAAGAGCATTAAATGTAACACTTGGGTTGAATAAACAAAGCAAAAAACAACATTCAAGAAGCAAATAAATGATGGGGACACGGTTTTTTTGGACAAATTACGGAAAAATGTGGAACTAAATATAGAAACGAAAACTATATTTTGGGACACCCGGAATGGAAATGGGAAATATATTTTGGGACTGGATGGAGTAGTATTATTGCTAAAGTAAAATCTTTTGTTTAACTTGATCAATTATATGATTTTTATTTTAGAAATTTATTCAAGCATCGATATTACCTTAATCTTTTTTTATATTTTGTCCATCCCACATAAATACACATACAATTTGATTACATGTATTAAGCCTAACCCCGATCCGATCCCAACATAAAGAACTCGATTGGACCTAAATTGACTTGACTATCATAATTCATATTTATACGTAATTTTTACATTATATATATATATATATATATATATATATATATATATATATATATATATATATATATATATATATATATATATATATATATATATATATATATATATGCGACCTATGGATCGGAATTGTCACTTTGTTAAAAAAAGTAAGCCATAAATTAATTACAAATTTTCCCTACCTAGTTGTATACTGAAAATTGTATCAATATTATGTTCCAAAACCATGATTTTACATTGCAGCATAAAATAGAGAGATTGACTTAGAAAATAATTCTACCATTTATAACTTTTGTGACACTGCTATTCATGTATTTCACTTTAACTATTTTATTTTATCTTTACGTAAGGAAAAAACATGGTAATTAATAGATCTTGGTTGTTTTTCCTCAATATATATTTTCAAGATATCAACTTTTGTACAAATTTTACTTATACTTAATTGGAGATTAATACTCAAAGTTGCATGTGATAAATGTGCAAAGAGCAAATCGTACAATAAAACTAAAAGGAATGAGATAATTATGTTTACCTCCACTCCAAGGACTTGGCTTAGTAGATTAGACTAGAAAAACATGGGATTAATCTCCAATTGAGTCACGTTAAAATAAAGTAAAATACCACAAGAGTAATCTCAAATTTGAGCCATAAAATAGAAAAAATCACAAATTTGACACATACTCCCAAAATAACTCCAAATTTGTGATGTCACATTAATATACTAATTGTAAATGCAGCTAATCTTTGTTACTTTTTGCATCACTTAAAATATAATAAACAATTTCATCTTCTTTTTTTTAATAAGGAAAGAAAACTAGACTAGATCCTAGGAAAGGACCGGCCTAACACGTTCTTATGGATGATGGAGAGGAGAAATGGGTCATGAAGCTCAAACCAGTGGTGAAGAGAGCAACGTGACTACGTGAGTGACCTTTATGCGCCAAAAAGTTCGCTACTTGGTTAGCCTCCCTGAAGTAGTGGGTGAAGGTGACGCTGGAGAAAAACCGAATATATTTCCCTACATCACAAATACAGCTATCAATTTTCCAAGGGACTTTCCAAGTTTTCCCAAGAGAATTAATAACCACTAGGTTATCTCCCCCAAGACAAATATCCATGATACCCAAAGAGACACCTTCTCGCACACCCCAAGCTTCAGCCAGGGGAGGATCCAGGATTTTAATTTTGGGGGGAGAATTGAGAAAAATCTAAAATTGCATATAATTACTTAGAAAAAAATTGTTGTATTTGAATAACAATTTTTTTAAAATAAACTATTAATATTGTTAGTCTCTTGAGTTGTGGGGTTATTAATTGGTAAACACAAATTTGTTTGAGATCTATGAGGGTTTAAGGTAGAGGAATCTCCACATTTTATGTTTTTTAGAAAAGAAACTCATAATATCTTTTGGTTTTTTTTATTCTAAAATTTATGATAAAACTTTGATTAGACCATATTTTTTATTGACCGCTTCCTATTATCTAGTAACAAAACAATAACATAAATTTAAACCATATAATTAAATCAACATTATTATATTAGCAAAGAAAACATAATGTTGAAAGAAAGAAAAAGGAACTTTGAACAAAATACATAAAATTAATATTGGGATTTGGGAAGAAAAAATCGATTTTTTTTTAAAAAAACTCACCTGCACTTGCTTGCTGCTGCGTGTGATGTGTCATGTGTTGTCGCCGTCGGAGTCAGTCGGAGTGATAGCCTGACATGAATCATCACTTTAATTTCTGAATTTCTGTTCTTTATTGCAATCTGATAAATCATATTTACATATAGTTTTTAGGTGCATTTAGGTTGCATTTTAGAGCATTTAGATTCATATTTAGGTTCATTATCGCATCATATTCTTAAGCTTATGTTATTCTACTCCTATTCAGTATGCTTTTCTTGTTTTTGATGAATTTCGTGTAATGAGAACGTATTTGGAGTATAATTAGCAAAGCTTGAGGATTAGGAGCACTTGGAAAGAAGCTACAATGCATAAGGATCGTATGGATATGTCATAGTACGAGTTTGAGCGAAAATGAAGCGGAAAATCATTAGAAGAAATGTGAAAAGGAGTCATGTGTACTCATCTGATCATAACTTTTGATTTGCTTCTTAGAATCGAGTAATTCTAGCAGATTTGGAAACTAGACTTGAAGAGCTTTCCAACGATAGGTGGCACACCCCGAGGAGAGTTCTAGTCAAGGAGTTATGCTTTTTCGAAGTTGGGACTGTTTCTGCTGGAATCTGTTTTTAGACGCGCGGATCACTAATTCCGCCCATTTAATGATATTTCGACTTTCCTTATTTTTGTAACTTACTTCCCTAGTCATTGGAGGTTACCTAGTATTAATTAGATTATGTTTTCACTCTTTCTCTCTCCTACTCACTCTATCACGTTATTTAGTTCTAGGTTTGGTTTTAGTTTTCTTCTTCTCTCTCTTTAGTTTAAACCTTAGTTTTTCATGTTCTTCATTAATTCTTTAGTTTTATTATTTCATTCTCTTCTTTTCATTGATTTATTTTAATTATGCTTTCCCTTGTAGATTTAGATTTTATTCTTTATTTAATGGTTGAGTAGTTTTATTTCTAGGGTTTGGGAATCCATGTTTATATACTATGAATCTTGATTAATGTTTATTGATGGTTTGATTAGTCTTGATATTTCTAATTGATTAGTGTTTATATTGTTAATTTTGCAACCTGATCAATTGTCTGATTTAAACTTGCTAATAAAGAGTCATAGATCGTGAGATAGTACTTTTTAGAAGCTTGCCTACAATTAGCAAATCTGATTATGTTAGCGACCGTACTGCATATGTTGATTTGAGCGTTAAGACCCGACAAGTAGGATTAACCTGTGCTCTAGATTTGATTCATTGAACTATTGATGATATTTTGATAGATTATATATATGAACATGGTGAACCATAACTCTAGATCTTTTTAGTTTGATTTTTGTAGTTTGATTAGTTTAGAACTTTAATTCAAATATTCCTGATCTTGTTTAGTTTCTCTATACCTTAGAAGCTAGATTAAAACATCCATCTCTCTGTGGATTCGACCCTACTTACCCTACTACATTATTAGAAGGTTTTGCAGGAATTATTTTTGACAGGTGTACGACATCCTATCACAATCCTCCACCTCCACGTATTGTTAGTTTTTTATTGCCGCATACTTGCATACTGCACTAGGCTTGCTATAGAAATAAATGTCATAAACTTATATTGAAACCCTAAACCTAGTTTCTCTCTCTAGCTGCCTCGCTTTCCCCCCCTTTCCCTTCATCAGTTAGGGGTTGCAATGGATGATATCATCCATGGTAAGCCCCCCTTTCCTCTCTAACTTTCACTTTATAATTTGTCCTTTTGTTTTGTTGAATAAGTTAGTCTCTCTTTATGAGAGTTTCTTGCCTTGCTATGTGAAGTCTAGTCTTCCTCGTTGTGGATGTCTCCTCTCCCCTATGGGAGTTGTGAGTCTAGTTTGTTGATTTATAGATATCGGAAATTGTTGTCATTGGTTGAAGTTCAAGACTATCAACATTAAGGTACTGGAAGATTGGATGCGGTCAACATGGGTAGATCAAGAATGTTCTTCTCCAAACTATGTAAAAGTGATAGACGGTTCCATTTATAGTTGTTTGAAACAACAAATACAAGGGACTTCCGCCACAATATTCGATCTGGTTCATTGTAGTTTCATCGAAAAAGAAGTTGATTTGATCTTATTTGATTGTATTTGTTTTTCTTTAATACCTATTGTAGATGTCGTTTGGCTTTCAATTAATGAAATTTTCTCATTCAAAAAAAATTGCACTAGGCTTCCTTTTTAGTTCTTTAGGTTTTGCCTTATGTGCTTTTTGGAAATTAGATTTAAGAAATGTGTTATTTAGTTACCCCGAACGCGCTCACGTTTGATGCACGGCTAGTTTACACGCTATTTTTTAACAACTTTTTCAAAAGTATTTTTTTTGAAAAAATAATATGGTAGTCTATGCCACCCAAGACCCCAAGTGGCTCCGCCCCTGATGATGATGATGATAATAATAATAATAATAATAATAATAATAATAATAATAATAATAATAATAATAATAATAGTAATAGTAATAGTAATAATAATAATAATAATAATAATAATAATAATAATAATAATAATAATAATAATAATAATAAGAATAAGAATAAGAATAAGAATAAGAATAAGAATAATAATAATAATAATAATAATAATAATAATAATAATAATAATAATAATAATAATAATAATAATAATAATAACAATAATAATAATAATAATAATAATAATAATAATAATAAATATAATAATATCGTGACATAGGGATCCTAATTAAGGGTGTTGAACTTTCGTGCAGATGAAAAAACATGGTCACCGGTCCAAGTTTTTTGAAGTTTTGTTTTTCGGTCCAAAATTTGAAGTTTTTTATCGAACATATTTCATATTTTGGTCCAAATCGATTGATGGTTGGACACAGTTTCATTAAATTCAACTTGAACTTTTATATAAAATAGTTGAACTTCCAATGGATTTCATACAAATACAACAGGTTTTGATGCAACTGGCAATACAATCGAGACATGCAACCGCCTTTGAATATCACTAACTATGTTAAAGTTTTTTTTGGTCCAATTTCATCTTCTAATCCGAACAAATTGATGTTTGACCACGATTTCATTAAAATTAGAGAAATTTGTCAGAAACAACCTTTTAAAAGGAAGATTTTGTCAGAAACAACCTTTTAAATTTTTTTTTGCCAAGAACAACCTTAAACAAATTTTTTTGTCAAAAGCAACCACATGATGTCATTCCGGTGTTGACTCATGTTTTCCGGGCGTTGACTTCTTACTTTACCCAATTTGCTTCCATTTCCCTCCAATTTGCTCCCAACAAGTAAATTTCCCTCCCTCATCTTCTAGAAACTGATTCCCTCATAAACTCATTTCTCTCTCTCTCTCTCTCTCTCTGTATTCACTCAGAAATTCTTATAAATTCGAGAAATTATTTAGAGATCTCGGTTCTTCAAGGTTTGATTCCATCTATTTTTTTTTCTCTCGTCAATTGTGCAATTCATATGTGTAAGTTAGGGTTTGTTTTATCTCTCAATTGTGCAATTTTTTTTACCTCTCCAATAATGCACGAATTTTTGCAAAGAACAATGGTGAATTGTGCGTGTGGAATACCGGTTGCGAGAAGGACTTCATGGACACATGAAAATCCTGGAAGAAAGTTCACTGCTTGCAAGTTCTACAACCACGAAACTGGACAAAGGGGCTGTAATACCTTTGAATGGGTTGACGAGGAGATACTGGATTGGCAAAGAGATGTCACTAATATTCTTATAGCTGAAAAACACAGGCTTGCTACTGACAATCACATCCCGACAATGAAGCTGAATTCTCGTTGCACATGAGAAATGCAAAGCTAGCCGAGGAGGTGCGTAAATTGAAGAAAAAAATTAGTTAGGAACCCTAAGACTTCTACGTTGGTTGTGAAGGAAAATGCAAGGATGTCTTTGTAGGGAGTGTGTTGTTGTTTCTATTGTAGTGAGTTTCATTTTTGTGAAACCTGCTTGGATAGGTAAATTGTAGGATTATGAAGTTAGGTGGTGGTAAGATGTTTGTTGTTTTCTCGTTATTGGGTTGTTGGTATTGTAAGTTGTAATGTTAAAGCCACCTAATGATTATGAAGTATGTTTTATGGCCTACAATTTGATTCTTCAGTAGCTAAATCAATTTGCAAGAAAGTTTGATATTATCATTGATAACCATAAAACATACATAAACTTAAGTTCCAAAAATACAAAACTAATGTCCTTCCATATGGACCATCAGCACCATCCAAAATAGGCTAACAAAATACACAAAAAGGGGAACACACACCCTTACAAATTTTGGGCACTCTAAGCCTGGCTCATTGGCTCGGGAGCAGAAGATGTTGTGGACACTTGTGAAGCTTGGACCTGTTGACTCAGGTGTGTCACCGTTGGTTCCCTTGCTCTTTGTAGTTTTAGTCTTCTTCTTAGTGGCAACCCGAGTCTTTCCTTTGCTCTTTGTCAAGAAATTGCTATTTTTTTGTTTCCATCAAGGGCAGGCAGTAAATACTAACACCATGGCCACCATTAGCTTCAACAACACTCTTAGGTCTCCCACCTTTTGAGCTTTCGATGGTTGCAAGTGGAGGGTTTGAACATTTGGTCTTGTAATGGCCAAGTCCACCACACCCGCCGCACCTATTCTCGCTTCTGGCTCTTTTAACATGCCGCAGCCTCTTCATTTTCCCCAAGTTCCTTCTTCCTCTTGTGCTTGCTAGGCCTACCAGGCATGTTTCTATGAGGTGGTGGTAGTGGCCTATGGTATGGTGTCACCTCCCATTGACTCTGACCTGGCATAGCTCTAAAATAAGGGGAATATGATTTGCTATATGTACCGACATGATATGCAGGGGTGGATGAAGTCCCCATAGTCAAGTCTTCTTTTGAATACAAGCCAAAGCATGCCAACAAGGTATTCCCATAAGTGACCACCTATTGCAACTGCATTCCCTTTTGTCTAAGTTCACTACATAAGTGTCATCCTCATGGTCAACCTCAAATTCATGTAAATCAGCTTGACTTAACCTCATATTGGTTACTTGTTCTAGACCCTTATTAACCATTTTAACAACAAAGAGGGCATAATCGGACATCAGTGAATTTCTTCAACCCCTCCCTCTTTGCACAACTCCTAGACATGACATACCTTCTAATCCACTCCATTAATTGAAGGATGGGTTTAGACCTAGCCTCTCTAAGTACATTGTTAAAACTTTCACAGCAATTATTTAACAACATACCAGACTTAGATGAGGTGCTAAAGGCATGTCTAGACCAATGACAAGTGGGGATTTTCTCCAGATAATTGAATGCTTCAACATTTATGGCTTTGATTTTTTCCATGTGCATATTGAAATGGTGCTGCAAAATAGGTTATCCCATTAGTGCCATTAGTGTCACAATAGTTAAAAGTATCATAGCAATTTAATCAATGAGGTGAGTTTTATACCCTTGTTGAAGATCTAGCAGCCATCCAAAAATGCTCCCTGTAAACAATTCCTGGAAACTTATTTTTGAAATTGCTCCAAATGTGTCTACAGCAATACCTAGTATCAGCATTAGGCATTACTGTACTGAATGCATCCAATAATCCCTAGTACATGTGAATAAGCAAGCATATTTAGAGTTTAATTTGAAGTGACAAAACCAAGCTAACAAAAAATAATACCTTTTGCCTATCCGACATGTATGTTAGTTCATCCTTCTCATGTACCTGAGTCACAAAGATCAAGCAATGTATGCAATATCCTCGTCCGACCAGCTCCAAGAACCAACACCATGTCTCCCGAGCTCTCGCCTCCACCACGCCAAGCCATAGGGAAGATGTTATTGTTCCCATCTTTCCCTACAAACTGTGAGTAAAATACCGTGGTATGCTCCTTTCAAGTGAGCCCCATCAACACCCAAGATGGCCTACATCCTCGCCATGAATCCTCTTTGCAAGCTTGGAGGCATATGTATAACCTCCGGAACAAAGGAGGGGGAGTGTTAATACCTTCAACTTTCACAATTGCTGTGCTCCCCGGATTGTATTTTCTAATGGTCCGCAAAGATAGTCCCACACCTTCCCATACTCTAAATCTCAATCACCAAATATCATCTTCATTGCCCTACACCTTGCATAATAAGCTTTGTAGTATTTGATCTCCACCTTCAACTCCCTTCTAGCTCTTTTCCTAAAAGCTTGCAAGCTTCCATGTTGGATCATCTCTCCAATCTTCTAAGTATCTTTCTCGCAAGATATTGAGTCAGTCACTTTGGTGTTCTCATGTTGGTGACTACATATATGCTCGCCCTTATGCTTTTAATTTGCCAACCGTCCTCACTTTTCAATTTCTTGCAATGAACCTTAAATCTCGCACTTCTTCTTTTGTTTGCATGTGCATTTCAATATTCTTGCTTTCTTCCATTGGCGCCCACACCTTCTGCACAGCATACGTAAAACCCCTTGTCTTATTATTGTGGAGAAAGTAGTAGTCATAGCCATTCTCAATGGCATGATGCTGCAAGGCCTTCCCCGAAAACTTTATTGGAAGGGAATTTCGAGCCTTTGCTTAGTTGAATAGCCCCTTTGAAGTCGGGTTGGGGGTTGAACTCGGGTAATGAGGCCCTTCATCATCGACCCAATAGCACTCAAAACCTCATCATCACTATCATTAAGATCTACATCATTTGGAACCTCAACCATATCATTTCCTCCATCCAATTCATCTTCTCGCTTCCTCTTCGGCTGTTCTCGTTTGGCGAACAAGGGCACCTAAACTCTTGGTGACCTTTTCACCGATACCACGGTCAACAGCCTCACCGAAAATATCATCAACACCCACATCTTCAATATCATCCTCACTCAAGCAAGCATCATCTTCTCTAGCATCCTTTTCTTGCTCATCATTCTCACTAAGATCCGGTGGATCTACCACATTTCGGGGATCTCAACCGGCTTTTTTTTTTTGGGCCGAGAAAGTGGGCAGCTTTGGTGGTCTACTCGATTAGGTTTGGGTGGAATGTATGATGCATTTAACTGTGAGGGTCTCGTGTTCGAATATTTAAAAAGGGAACAACATGGTGTTTTGGCAATTGTTGTTAGATGTAGGGTTTCCTTTCTCGGTCAAAGTGTTGACTCGTGGTCCCCCCTGTGGGTCCCCTTTGATTGTGGTCCCATGTGGCCCCCAAAAGGGTCCCCTAGTGAATTGATGTTTGATTCCCCACTCTCACTTGTGTTCTCACCGTCACTATAAAACCTCACGAGATGGTCCATAAGCAAGCTTATTAAATTCCACCTCCTTATCTAGATGAACCACATACGGGTGGTACCATCCATCTTTTCAGTGCCTCCAAAAAACATGGAATCTCCACATCACTCTTAATCTCGTGACCTACCAAGTATGTAGTGTGCACCCCTTTCTCCTATACCAAATCTCACCAACATCAAGCATACCCTAACTCCTTTGTTATCCAATGCACAAACTCAAAATAGCAAACCTCATCAACATTAGGATGTAATGCAATCCCATAATTATTACCCCCTTTCTCATAAGTAGTTTTGTTGTTCTTGGTCAAAAAGTAACCACCATGGTATAACCTTATGTGTATAGGTTCCATGAAACTAAACCAAGGCTCATACACTGTTACTTTACCAGTAAACCTGACAAATATCAATTACAAATTAAACAAACACTCATCTAATAGACATTTAAGTAGTATTTATCAAACATGAACAATGTATTGCAAATTTTCTACAGTTCCTTCACATACATCTAATTAATTAGACAACAACAAAATTAATCACCTTTAGCTTAAGCCAATTTCCTTAAACCCTAAATAATTAGTTCAATTAAACACCAATTAAATTAACATAATTTGTGAACATACCTTGATTTTTCAATAATCTCGTAATTCAACCTTGTTTTCTTCGAAGAAACCCTAACCTTCTTTTTCGCCATTGTAGAGAGTTCAAAAAAAGTAAAACATGAAGCAGAACATAATTAGAGAAGGATAATTAAGGAAGAGAACATTATTCGAGACAAACGACAGTGAAGGAAGTTGGGCATTCAATGCTAATTTACATACCTGAGTTACTCTACCTCCTTCATAATTTGTTATGACAATTCCAAGAGAATTCAATGCAAAGTAGATGTTAGTGATCTCAAGAAGTGAAGAGTTAAATTGACAGAGATGAGATGAGGGAGGGAAAAGGGTTCCCAAGTGAATAAAATTGGAGGGAAATGGAAGCAAATTGGGTAAAGTAAGAAGTCAACGCCGGAAAACATGAGTCAACACCGGAATGACATCATGTGGTTGCTTTTGACAAAAAAAAATTTGTTTAAGGTTGTTCTTGGCAAAAAAAAATTTAAAAGGTTGTTTCTGACAAAATCTTCCTTTTAAAAGGTTGTTTCTGACAAATTTCTCTTAAAATTAATTTGAACTTTTATATAAAGTAGTCGAACTTCAAGTGAACATCAGACAAATACCACTTGTTTTGGTGGAATAATGCAATCGAGTGTTGCAATCGTGAACCACTTTATTAAAATTAACTTGAACTTTTATGTAAAGTAGTCAAATTTCAGGTAAACCAAAAACAAATACCACTTGTTTTGGTGGAATGATGCAGTCGAGTGTTGCAATCGTGCAACCACATATGATTAATAATAATAATAATATTAATATTAATAATAATAATAATAATAATAATATTAATAATAATAATAATAATAATAATAATAATAACAATAATAATAATAATAATAATAATAATAATAATAATAATAAGAATAAGAATAACAATAATAATAATCAGAATAATAAGAATAATAATAATAATAATAATAATAATAATAATAATAATAATAATAATAATAATAATAATAATAATAATAATAATAATAATATCGTGACATAGGGATCCTAATTAAGGGTGTTAAACTTTCGTGCAGATGAAAAAAAATGGTCACCGGTCCAAGTTTTTTGAAGTTTTGTTTTTCGGTCCAAAATTTGAAGTTTTTTATCGATCCGATTTCATATTTTGGTCCAAATCGATTGATGGTTGGACACAGTTTCATTAAATTCAACTTGAACTTTTATATAAAATAGTTGAACTTCCAATGGATTTCATACAAATACAACATGTTTTGATGCAACCGGCAATACAACGAGACATGCAACCGCCTTTGAATATCACTAATTATGTTAAAGTTTTTTGGTCCAATTTCATCTTCTAATCCGAACAAATTGATGTTTGACCACAATTTCATTAAAATTAACTTGAACTTTTATATAAAGTAGTCGAACTTCAAGTGAACTTCGAACAAATACCACTTGTTTTGGTGGAATAATGCAATCGAGTGTTGCAATCGTGAACCACATAATTAAAATTAACTTGAACTTTTATGTAAAGTAGTCAAATTTCAGGTAAACCTCAAACAAATACCACTTGTTTTGGTGGAATGATGCAGTCGAGTGTTACAATCGTGCAACCACTTATGATTAATAATAATAATAATAATAATAATAATAATAATAATAATAATAATAATAATAATAATAATAATAATAATGATAATAATAATAATAATAATAATAATAAGAAGAATAATAATAAGAATAATAATAATAATAATAATAATAATAATAATAATAATAATAATAATAATAATAATAATAATAATAGTATTAATGATAATAATAATAGTATTAATGATAATAATAATAATAACAATAATAATAATAATAATAATAACAATAATAATAATAATAATAATAATAATAATAATAATAATAATAATAATAATAATAATAATAATATCGTGACATAGGGATCCTAATTAAGGGTGTTGAACTTTCGTGCAGATGAAAAAAAATGGTCACCGGTCCAAGTTTTTTGAAGTTTTGTTTTTCGGTCTAAAATTTGAAGTTTTTTATCGATCCGATTTCATATTTTGGTCCGAATCGATTGATGGTTGGACACATTTTCATTAAATTCAACTTGAACTTTTATATAAAATAGTTGAACTTCCAATGGATTTCATACAAATACAACACGTTTTGATGCAACTGGCAATACATTCGAGACATGCAACCGCCTTTGAATATCACTAACTATGGTAAAGTTTTTTTGGTCCAATTTCATCTTCTAATCCGAACCAGTTGATGTTTGCCCACAATTTCATTGAAATTAACTTGAACTTTTATATAAAGTAGTCGAACTTCAAGTGAACATCGAACAAATACCACTTGTTTTGGTGGAATGATGCAGTCGAGTGTTGCAATCGTGCAACCACTTAATTAAAATTAACTTGAACTTTTATGTAAAGTAGTCAAACTTCAGGTAAACCTCGAACAAATACCAATTGTTTTGGTGGAATGATGCAAATCGAGTGTTACAATCGTGCAACCACTTATGATTAATAATAATAATAATAATAATAATAATAATAATAATAATAATAATAATAATAATAATAATAATAATAATAATAATAATAATAATAATAATAATAATAATAATAATAATAATAATAATAATGATAATAATAATAATAATAATAATAAGAAGAATAATAATAAGAATAATAATAATAATAATAATAATAATAATAATAATAATAATAATAATAATAATAATAATAATAATAATAATAATAATAATAATAGTATTAATGATAATAATAATAGTATTAATGATAATAATAATAATAACAATAATAATAATAATAATAATAACATTAATAATAATAATAATAATAATAATAATAATAATAATAATAATAATAATAATAATAATAATAATAATAATAATAATAATAATAATATCGTGACATAGGAATCCTAATTAAGGGTGTTGAACTTTCGTGCAGATGAAAAAAAATGGTCACCGGTCCAAGTTTTTTGAAGTTTTGTTTTTCGGTCCAAAATTTGAAGTTTTTTATCGATCCGATTTCATATTTTGGTCCAAATCGATTGATGGTTGGACACAGTTTCATTAAATTCAACTTGAACTTTTATATGAAATAGTTGAACTTCCAATGGATTTCATACAAATACAACATGTTGTGATGCAACTTGCAATACAATCGAGACATGCAACCGCCTTTGAATATCACTAACTATGTTAAAGTTTTCTTGGTCCAATTTCATCTTCTAATCCGAACAAATTGATGTTTGACCACAATTTCATTAAAATTAACTTGAACTTTTATATAAAGTAGTCGAACTTCAAGTGAACTTCGAACAAATACCACTTGTTTTGGTGGAATACTGCAGTCGAGTGTTGCAATCGTGAACCACATAATTAAAATTAACTTGAACTTTTATGTAAAGTAGTCAAATTTCAGGTAAACCTCAATCAAATACCACTTATTTTGATGGAATGATGCAATCGAGTGTTGCAATCGTGCAACCACTTATGATTAATAATAGTAATAATAATAATAATAATAATAATAATAATAATAATAATAATAATAATAATAATAATAATAATAATAATAATAATAATAATAATAATAATGATAATAATAATAATAATAATATTAATGATAATAATAATAATAACAATAATAATAATAATAATAATAATAATAATAATAAGAAGAAGAATAATAATAAGAATAAGAATAATAATAATAATAATAATAATAATAATAATAATAATAATAATCATAATAATAATAATAATAATAATAATAATAATAATAATAATAATAATAATAATAATATCGTGACATAGGGATCCTAATTAAGGGTGTTGAACTTTCGTGCAGATGAAAAAAAATGGTCACCGGTCCAAGTTTTTTGAAGTTTTGTTTTTCGCTCCAAAATTTGAAGTTTTTTTTATCGATCCGATTTCATATTTTGGTCCAAATCGATTGATGGTTGGACACAGTTTCATTAAATTCAACTTGAACTTTTATATAAAATAGTTGAACTTCCAATGGATTTCATAGAAATACAACATGTTTTGATGCAACTGGCAATACAGTTGAGACATGCAACCGCCTTTGAATATCACTAACTATGTTAAAGTTTTTTTGGTCCAATTTCATCTTCTAATCCGAACAAATTGATGTTTGACCATAATTTCATTAAAATTAACTTGAACTTTTATATAAAGTAGTCGAACTTCAAGTGAACTTCGAACAAATACCACTTGTTTTGGTGGAATAATGCAGTCGAGTGTTGCAATCGTGAACCACATAATTAAAATTAACTTGAACTTTTATGTAAAGTAGTCAAGTTTCAGGTAAACCTCAAACAAATACCACTTGTTTTGGTGGAATGATGCAGTCGAGTGTTGCAATCGTGCAACCACTTATGATTAATAATAATAATAATAATAATAATAATAATAATAATAATAATAATAATAATAATAATAATAATAATGATAATAATAATGATAATAATAATAGTATTAATGATAATAATAATAACAATAATAATAATAATAATAATAATAATAACAATAATAATAATAATAATAATAATAATAATAATAATAATAATAACAATAATAATAATAATAATAATAATAATAATAATAATAATAATAATAATAATAATAATAATAATATCGTGACATAGGGATCCTAATTAAGGGTGTTGAACTTTCGTGCGGATGAAAAAAAAATGGTCACCGGTCCAAGTTTTTTGAAGTTTTGTTTTTCGGTCTAAAATTTGAAGTTTTTTATCGATCCGATTTCATATTTTGGTCCGAATCGATTGATGGTTGGACACATTTTCATTAAATTCAACTTGAAATTTTATATAAAATAGTTGAACTTCCAATGGATTTCATACAAATACAACACGTTTTGATGCAACTGGCAATACATTCGAGACATGCAACCGCCTTTGAATATCACTAACTATGGTAAAGTTTTTTTGGTCCAATTTCATCTTCTAATCCGAACCCGCTTGATGTTTGCCCACAATTTCATTGAAATTAACTTGAACTTTTATATAAAGTAGTCGAACTTCAAGTGAACATCGAACAAATACCACTTGTTTTGGTGGAATGATGCGCCGAAGTGTTGCAATCGTGCAACCACTTAATTAAAATTAACTTGAACTTTTATGTAAAGTAGTCAAACTTCGGTAAACCTCGAACAAATACCAATTGTTTTGGTGGAATGATGCGCTCAAGTGTTGCAATCGTGGCAACCACTTATGAATAATAATAATAATAATAATAATAATAATAATAATAATAATAATAATAATAATAATAATAATAATAATAATAATAATAATAATAATAATAATAATAATAATAATAATAATAATAATAATAATAATAATAATAATATCGTGACATAGGGATCCTAATTAAGGGTGTTGAACTTTCGTGCAGATGAAAAAAAATGGTCACCGGTCCAAGTTTTTTGAAGTTTTATTTTTTGGTCCAAAATTTGAAGTTTTTTATGTAAAGTAGTCAAACTTCAGGTAAACCTCGAACAAATACCAATTGTTTTGGTGGAATGATGCAGTCAAGTGTTGCAATCGTGCAACCACTTATGAATAATAATAATAATAATAATAATAATAATAATAATAATAATAATAATAATAATACTCCCCCCGTCCCTGAAAGATCTGAACACTTGTCGGGACATGTAGTTTAAGGTGATAAGTTGTGGTGTGGTTATCAAATGTTATTTTATTTAAAAAGTAGATGTGATAGGAGTTGGTGGGGTATTTTTTATTAATGGAGAGAGAAAGTTGGGTAACTTTTTGTTGATAAAAGGTAGAGTGTGGGTCAAAGATGTGTATGATAAATAATATATTAATGGTGGGGCCATGCCAAGAATGGAAGTGTTCAAACTAATTTGGACAAAACATAAAAAGAAAGTTGTCTTGGACTATTCTGTGAGTTTGGAATAATAATAATAATAATAATAATAATAATAATAATAATAATAATAATAATAATAATAATAATAATAATAATAATAATAATAATAATAATAATAATAATAATAATAATAATAATAATAATAATAATAATAATAATAATAATAATAATAATAATGTCGTGACATAGGGATACTAATTAAGGGTGTTGAGCTTTGTGGCACATGAAAAAAATAGTATCCGGTCCAAGTTTTTGAAGTTTCGCTTTTCGGTCCGATTTCATAATTTGGTCCAAATCGATTGACTGTTAGACACAATTTCATTAAATTTAACTTGAACTTTTATATAAAATAGTTGAACTTCCAATGGATTTTATACAAATACCACATGTTTTGATGCAACTGGCAATACAGTCGATACATGCAACCTGTTGTAACCTAAAAATGAAGGGCTAACAAAGAGACACGTGAACCAATCAGAAGCGTCCACGTGTCCCAGAAAAGGGAGAAAAGCTTGGCACTTTTAAAGTGTTTTTATTCCTTAAAAAGATAAAGGTCCACTTTTGACCTGAAGGAATAATCACAGTCCAACTCCCAAAAAACGGCTGCATATGATTGGCTAATATTCAGCCCCCAATCATTGCATGCCACGTGTCACAATCTGATTGCCTAACCAATCAGGTGTCCTTTATTCTAGGGTCACATCAAATGTCGCCTGGGATTCCAAACACTATTAATAGTCTCCTTAAAATCAGGTAAAAGGCAGTTCATTGAATAGTGTGTCATCACTCTGCTAAAATATTCTCTCACTATCTCTATCTCTACCCTTTTTCCATACCTGATACTGACTTAAGCTTCGGAGGGGGAACCACCACCCCAAACCTCCCAGGTTGGTTCCTTTTTCTGCAGGTTCGGAGAGCGGAGCTCAGGTTCGGAGTGCGGAACTCAGGAATCGTTGTACAAGTCTCTACAAAGAACATATGTTGAAGTTTTTTGTGTTCAATTTCATCTTCTAATCCGAACCAATTAATGGTTGCCACAATTTCATTAAAATTAACTTGAACTTTTATGTAAAATAGTCGAACTTCAAATGAACTTCGAACAAATATCACTTGTTTTGGTGGAATGATGCAGTTGAGTGTTGCAATCGTGCAACCACTTAATAATAATAATAATAATAATAATAATAATAATAATAATAATAATAATAATAATAATAATAATAATAATAATGATAATAATAATAATAATAATAATAATAATAATAATAATGATAATAATAATAATAATAATAACAACAACAATAATAACAACAATAATAACAACAATAACAATAATAACAACAACAATAATAACAATAACAACAATAACAACAATAATGACAATAACAACAACAACAACAACAACAACAACAATAATAATAATAATAATAATAATAATAATAATAATAATAATAATAATAATAACAATAACAATAATAACAATAATAATAATAACAACAACAACAACAACAATAATAATAAACATAATAATAATAATAATAATAATAATAATAATAATAATAATAATAATAATAATAATTATTATTATTATTATTATTATTATTATTATTATTATTATTATTATTATTATTATTATTATTATTATGTCGTGACATAGGGATCCTAAGTGAGGGTGTTGAACTTTCGGTCGGAAAAAAAAAACAAATGGTATTTGATCCAAGTTTTTTTGAAGTTTTGTCTTTTAGTCCAAAATTTGAAGTTTATTCGGTCCAATTTCATATTTTTAGTCCGTATCGATTGATGGTTGGGCCCAATTTTATTAAATTCAACTTGAACTTTTATTCTTCCGCCGTTTTCTTTTGTTGTTCCTATTTGAAAACAGGAAAAATATCAATACAACTCAAAAAATAGGCAAAATTCCACTATTTTTAATAAAATAAAAAAAAACTAAATATAAAGATTATAGTCCTTTAAGTTATTCTATGTTAGGCAACCAATGATACAAAAGTTTTAGGGGTAAAAGAGTAAAAAATGACTACAAATTAGTGTGAACACATTTATTGCCCTTTGAGTTACTCTACATGTTAAGCAACCAATGAGACAAAAGTATAAGGGGTAAAAAAAGTAATAAATTGACTATCCAATAGTGTGAACACATTTATTGCAATTTAAAACTAATGAGAAATTTAATTCATAAATTATACTATGTATGAAAGATTCAAAATAGGAACAAATATTGAAAATTCTCAATGGGTAATACATGAACAACAAAAGAGAGTGGTGTATAAAATAGTTGAACTTCCAATGGATTTCATACAAATACCACATGCTTTGACGCAATTGACAATACAGTCGAGACATGCAACCGCCTTTGAAGAACACTAACTATTGTGGACGCTCGAAGAATGTGCCAGATGTACATTTCGTCTCGCTTCTGAGGGTGATGTTATAGCGCCTGTAATTGTCGAGGTGCAACAATAAACAAATTTGTTATATATTTGATTTAATAAAATTATCAATGAAAATAGTAAATTTAATTCTTTTTACATGCATCCAATAACATGGAGTGCAAATCTCATAATTGAGCCCAAATACAAGGCATTCGTAAAAGTCATATTCAGGGGCGGACCCCAATCTTGAGTGGCACAGGCGCTCCCGTTTTTTAAAAAAAGTACTTTCAAAAACATAAACTAAAAACAAAACTGCGTAAATGTATGCGTCAGTTGCATAGCGTACAACACCAACTCACCAAGCAAATAAGGTAATTAAATACGGAGAGCACATCCCTTCCAAAATCCCAATTCCCAAAAACATCAAAACCTAGAAAATTGAAAAAGTAAGTCTACAAACTAAAGAGAAACTGTCAAACAGTAAGTAAGCCATTAACTCTCAAATTATTACCACCGTGTGGGCCCGCTTGAACAGTTGTTGAGGCATTGCATGGTCGACAGCCCGATAACGACTGGACTTTACTGCTAAGTACTAACGTCACAAACCCACATGTTAGTACTTTTTCTCAGAGTTTTTGGTTTTTTTCGAATATCAATTTTTTTTTTCTTTCAAATTTCCATTATTAATTAGCGTAGTTCTTAATTGATGTTTTATTAGATGAGATTGTTTATTGCTTTATTTTCTCATAAGTTTGTATTATTGTAGTTTGTGAAGTATAAATCAAATACTCAATTTGTAATAAACTAATTAGTTTTATAGGATTTTCAAATTAGAATTATTAATAAATACATATCAATGATGTTGAGTTGATTATATGATTTTGATTTTACATTATTCTTTTGTTATTAGATTGTATAAATTGGTTGATAAAACTATAATCTAACTAAAATTTTAAAATCAATTTTAGAATAAAGAACACAAACCAAAGGGATATCATCAGTTTCTTTTTAGAAAAAAATAACATAGAATCTAGAGATCCCTCTACACCAAATCTTCATCGATCTCAAAAGAAATGTTAGATTGTGGTTTTATATAAAATAAAGGTAAAATTGGCCTCAACATCCTGAACTATAGCGCGGGTGCACCAAACAACCCCAACTACGACTTATAGCCAGAACACCCCAAAGTACGGACCTGGGTGCAGTCTGTACCATAAATGAGGTCGGTGATCGGAATTCTCACCGGCTATAAGTCGAATGCTAGGTATTAGGCAGCCATAGAAGCGTTTTCCTTGATTGTGGTCGAACTTCCAAGTAGTTTGGACTACTGCAGGCAATCGATGTCGACAGTAAACCCTACCATTACCTAAACTGGTATTTGAATTATTCTTGAAACTTGAAGACGAAGCTGAGCTCATTGTTGTTATGCGGATTTCACTTGTAACACCCCAGAATTTCAAAGCGGAAAAGAAAGAAATAATAATAGTATTATAGGACGATGGCGGAAACATCGTCTTCTGGGAATGTCACTACTACAAGAAATGCGTTTAAATAACTAAGTGATAAAACCAACATAAATAAATATTATAAATAAATTAAATTAATTAGATTAATATCCAAAAGAGAAAACTGACTCTTAAACTAATTAAAAGTCTAGGCCTAAAACATCTAACGTTTTAATGCTCACATCTCAACCCGAGCCCAAAACCAAAGAAGATTCCCATCAACATAACCTGCACAATATATAACAAACATCCACAATCCTTGGGGAGTAACTAGCAGTTCTCCCAGAACAAAAGAAATCAAAGTCTAATTCAGACATAGATTATTAAGAAAGGAAAGAATAAAGGCAAGACAACTACAATATGCATCCATATCCATAAAGCTCACAAGTAATACAAATGAAAAGTAAATAACAAGTAAATAGGATGAAATAAATAAGTTATCTTAAGAGTACTTAAATAAAAACAAAGTATATGTAAAACAAGTTATTGAGTAAGAAACCGAACACCAGTGTATCGCAATCCACTTCCTAAGGTTTGTCAGATTGCAATCTCCAGGTCAGTCTATGGGCTTACGTTCCCCATTGCCTGTGTCTAAGAATGGCCAAACTCCCGATGCAGGGTAGAACACGCAGAACTCCCTGTCCTCTCGGACGACAACAATTAACCCAGGTTTACCCCTAGTTCGCAAACTAGGTGGTTGACATGTTCTTCACCGGGGACTACATCTATCCCACCGGAAGTTCTTATCTCAAAATAAAATCATAAATAACATAAAAGTATCATTCATCTCAAAACTATTCGTCAAAGGTATGCCACCCGGCCTTATACCCATAATTCATCAATAATTATCTCTTCAAAATTCCTCAAAATAGTAACTTACAAATTTACAACAAACATCTCAAATAACAAATACTTTGTACACAACTAAGCACAAATAATGATAATAAAAGAGTTTTTACAGCACCAACAAGATCAACCAGAAATGAATCACGTCATACAAGATCACCAACTCCATGTAAAGCATACGTACAAGCACATACGAAAATTATGCAATACAGAACTGTGCGCTCGGCGCATGAGCTTGCGCTCAGTGCCAACCTGTGCGTCTGGCGCACGGACCATCCCGCGTCTGACGCATCAGTGTGCGTCTGACGCCACCACCAATTAACACCAAAGCTCATTAATTCAGCAAAACGTACACAATTAATCATTTTTACATTAACTGAACGTAAATATAATGATACTCAATAATAACCACAGTAACTTAAAAATCACCAGCTTTCAAAAATATAAAAGGTCTCAATTTAATCCTGATTATTAATCCCTTAAATAATTAAAAAGAATAAACTCAAACTTTTAACAAAATCACAATAAAAATTATTAAACAAATAAAACCGAACCGTAAAATCTCACAAAAATTATCATAGCTCTACTGACATAGTAAAAAATTTATTTCTAATTTTTGGACTCTAAAAGTAATTTTAAACATTAATTTTCAGAATACTCAATAAAGCCAATAAAATACTTGAAATTAGAAATAAACACCCAAAAATTACCAAAAATTCACATAACATGCATAAACCCACGGTAATACAGATTATATAAAGAAACAGATTTTATAATTACTAACAATCACACACATAACATGCTTCAATAAAAATATTTTATATTACTAACAGATTTTATATTTTATAATACAGATTTCGGCCTTAAAATATAATATTGACGAATTAATTACTAACAATCACGAAAATGCAAAAATAGGGAATTCAATTAATTAAACTCGTAAAAAGTAGACAAAAATTATTCTAAGACATGAAAAACATATTACACACATAACATGCTTCAATAAAAATATTTTCGGCAATTATAAAACTCATTCACTAATTATTTTATAACTAAGCCATAAACACACAAATTACCAATTAAATTAATAAAATAGGAAAAAAACAATTAAAAAATTATTTGCTGCACATAACACACTCACAGCATACATGATGAACACTCACGTAAATTTTTATCAATAATCTCATAAAAAAGGTATCAAAACAATTCCTAACGTAATAATCTACTACCGAAATATACTCTAATCTCTAGCGTTCTAAGATAACTACTAGTTACCTGGAACGTCGGGAGGAGAGCTGAGTCTATAGAGATTCGAAAAATATGCGTGCAATCCAAGTCCTCCACGAACGATAATTGTAGCAACAAGTCACTAGGCGTTTTCTTCTTGAACATTGAAAAATCTCATTTCGTGCTGTTCTATTACGACCACGTTTTCCGGCGAACGAAAGCTCAGATTCACAATCGCTACGGTCTATGTGAAGACCAAGATGTCCTCAACGTACTGTCTAAATTTCAGGACGATCCAACGGTTAGATCTCCGGATATGGTCATTTTCGTGAAGGTGTGATAGGAAAAAACGGGATGAACATTTCTCTTCTTTTTTCTCTTCCTTTTCTTGAAAATGGCGTGGGTTAAATGAGAATGATGCTGAATTTCTCTGATTAAAAATCAGAATTTATTGGCAAGGAAAAATGAAGGGTTTAAGAGAGTGTTAATGATAGATTAATGGGGGGTTACAAAGAAATTAAAGGTTTACTTAACATGCACCAAACTCTTCATCCTCCTCTCCACATTTGCTGATTTTTGGCCAGCATAACACGCCACACGTGATGTACCATTTCATCACTCAAGTCGGTCCAACAACGTTACAAAAACGCTACGCGACAAAACCGCATTCTAAACGCCTAAATAAATAACGAAACTAATATAACTTTTAAAATAAATAACTAACCTTTAAAAATAAATATATATAAATATACACAACATATAAAAATATATACACATTTTCACAACATGTTCCAAAATAATTTAAATAATAAATTATTTTATTTTTACGAAAAATATCATTTTAATGTAAACAAACGCCAAAAATAAATGGTGAAAATTATGGGGTGTTACATCACTCTTTCAGAATTTAGGGTTCATTTAGGAAGAAAGAGGGAATTTGCGGAAGTAAGAAGGAATTTGGGGAAGAAAGTCTTTATGTTCAGTTGAGGAAGGAGAAAATGAAGGCACACGCCTTTTTTTTTGTTTAAATAAAAAAATTAGGGTTAAAAAAAGAATAAAATAAGAAAGGGGAGGGAATTCGGTGAGAATTCTGGGGACCGGCCTCATTTATGGTACGGACTGCACCCAGGTCCGTACTTTCTGGTGTTCTGGCTATAAGTCGTAGTTGGGGCTGTTTGGTGCACCCGCGCTATAGTTCATAGTGCTGAGACCAATTTTGCTAAAATAATTTTTTGCTTGTATTTTTATGCATTTTTTTTTTAAATTCTTGTACATCATTAGATCGATTATTCTCGTGGCCCCCCAATGTTAAAATCCTGGATCCGCCCTGGTCATATTGGCTTAATATTGGATGGTCCTCATGTCTAGTCCACTCATGCTGCCAAAACTTAACCATGTAAGATAACTGAATGTAGGCCAAAACTTAAGCAACATATCATGTCCAAAGTACATGCTGAATTAGAGGGTATCTCATAGTAAAACAAAAGTTGGAGAGTCTAAACAAACAACTTGCTCATTTGACTGCTCAACTCAGTAATCCTCCTACTTTAATTTCCTTGTTATAAGTGACATAATGTTATGTTGCTGTGAAATTTGGGGGCGAAAAGTCAGAAAATTAGAGTTCATTCGTCAACCCTGAAACATTAACATAAAGCTATTAGGGCTCTAGTTCCTGCAGCTCGTTCCCTTCGATTCTTGAAGAAGGTGTTGTGGAGAATGATGCTGTAAAAATATGATAAAACTCTTGTGAACTAGGGAATAAAGAAATCCAACTAATACTAGTAATAGATTTATCTAATATCTCCAGAGTATTATCACTATCCATTTCTTCCTCCAATAAAATGGTATTGATGACCTACAAAAGGAATTTCAATATAGTTAATAGTAGCTAAAATATCATTCATTATTTACAACTCAGAAAAGAAAACTTAGATCCACCCAATTTGTCTTCTTTAAAGCTTAACACATTAAAATCTCCTAGAATTATATAAGGATCAGATAAACTAAGAACAAAAGAAATAATAAGTTCTTCCCCAAAATGGAGCCTTGTCTTGAGCTTTGGCACGAGCATAGATAAATATAGCAATAAAGGCAATATCATGACTAAGCCAACAAATTCTACAAGCAATAAAATGAGTAGAAGATAACAAGACAACTAAATTAAAAGAATTTACAAAATCATATTTCCATGGGAGCCATAAACCTCCAGACATGTCCTGGATAGGGATAACTTCAAAGAACTTAAACCCAGTCCTCTTCATACAAGAATCAGAAGGAGGGGAGAGGGCTTTTTTTTCACACAACATAAAAATGTTGAGGTTATTTATGCTACAAAAGTATTTGACTTCTTCTAGAGCATTTTCCTATTACAACCTCTTATATTCCAAAAACCCAAGGACATTTAAACAAGGGATATTATCTCAGATAATCCTGACTTATAGGCCTTTTTCCAATATAACCCCGACTTTGGCAGGCCTGTCTCCGATAACCCTGAACTTGATTTTTGTCACTAAACCTAACAGAATGTCAGACGACGTTAACATGGTTTCAAAACAAAAATAATTAGGGCTTTTTACAAAAAAAAAACTCATCTATTTCTCTCTCATGTTCTTGAATTCTCAACTTCTCAAGCACTCATCAATGGTGTCCACCACTTTCTCTCTCCTCTTCATTTCCTCTCTCCTTTGCACAACCACCTGCCCAACTCTCTTCCTCCCTTGCTCCCATCACACCAGAACCGCCGCACCTGCCTACCTAACGCCCTCCTTCCTTCTCCTTCCTGACTTCTCCTTACTTCTCCTTCCTGACTTCATCCCCAGATCTGCTCTCCTCATCACACAATCCTTACTTCTCCTTCCTGACGCCCTCTGATCTGCTCTCCTCATCTCACCCACAAAGCAGTGACAACAACAGCGAGAATTCATCCCCTCTCTTCGATCCCATTCATCCCATCTCTTCGTTCCCATTCATCTCCTCTCTTCGAATAATTCCTCAACATCTCTTCGATCCCTTTTCTTCGAAAAATCGAAACATCGTAGTCCTCATCCCCTCTCTTCGAAGCAGAGAACTTACCACCACCACCAACCACCACGAACCGTTGATTTTGCCGCCTCCATCATCTAGCATCTCAAATTACCACTCAACCACCTCTAGCGATAACAATGGCGGCATTATTTCTCCATCTTCGTGAAGCTCCATTGACGCCAACATCTCCCTCGTCGCTTGTAACACAGATCTATGGTTCCTGATTGTTTTTTTTTTTGTAATTTTTTGATTTTAGTGTTCTTCGTAATTTGATTTTAGTTCCTGATTTTAGTCTTCTTCGTTCCATTGACGCCAACATTTTTTGATCTATGGTGGACCGTTGATTTAATTTCTTGTAATTATTTATATTGTACTTTTTTAATTTCTTGTGGGCTGTGGGCTGTGGTGCGACGGAGGTGGGGGAGGTAGGTCAGTGGCTAAGGGGAGTGCGCCACCATTGATGAATGATGTGGTTGCCTGTGGTACTTTATAATTTCTCGAAACCATTGATGAATGCTTGAGAAGAGATGAAGAACAAGAGAGAGAAAGAGATGAGTTTGGTTTTTTTTTTAAAAAGGCAGTAAGTTGGTTTGTTTGAAAATAGTTAAAGGCGTTAACAATTCCGTCAGGTTTAATGACAAAATACAAGTTTAGGGTCATTTGAGAAAAAAAAAATTGTCAGGGTTATTTGGGAAAAAGGCCTATATGTCAGGGTTATCTGAGATAATATCCCTTTAAACAATTAAAGCATAAAGAACATAAAGCTGACCAAGCACGATTCTTCTTCTGAGTTAAGGAGGCAGAGTCCTCCTCACCATTACATTTTCTTCTTTTAGCCGAGCTTGAGAGAGAGGAGGGTTCCACATGCACCCCTGACTCAACACCTAGTCCTTCAATGTACCTAACAAAGTAAAAATGGAACTCTCAGAATTGATAGAGTGGAAAAAGTTATCAGGCTGAGAGCGATAATCATTGAGAGAATCATCAATAGTAATCATCATTGATGCATTATCAACACCAGAGTCATAAAAGAAAGGGTATGTCTGCTCAAACCCAGCAAGGGGAGCAAACTGATTAGCCTCATAGAACTCAGGATATACCACTTATAGAGGGACAGGAGCAAGCACCATATCTAGGGAACTAGGTGGAGCCTGGAAGAAGCCATCGCCACATCCTCCCTCAGCACTAACCTCAAGCAAGCAACGCTGAACAAGATTATCAGAAGGAAAATCTATGGATAGATTTGCCTACCAGTATCATCATCAAAATCCTCTGCCTCACTGTCATAGACTCATAGTAGCAACCAGGAGCAGCAGCCATCAAAATGGCTTTACCTTTACCATGAAATTTTCACATAGTTTTCTTACCAACAACAGATTATTGAATAACAAGATCTTTAAAAACAATACCAACCAACTTTTTTGGATCAGTACCAAGTTTATGAGCACCAGCATTCAAATGTTTCTTAAGATGAGAAGAGATTCTAATAAAAGCCTTAGGCTTTGCTTGCACCAGAATGGCGTGCTCAACCCTGATACAAGAATTGTCTTGCCTATAAGCCATCCATGGAGAGAAGCTCACCTCAACATCTCTGTTTAGGATTCTTAAGCAGATTGATTTTAACTTCCTTTTGGGGAGTATTCAGCAGGGGACATTTATCAATGGCATGCTTCTCAGAGCCATAAAAAGAACAACAAGATGAAAAGTCTTCATACCATATACTATAACCACAATTTTTTCCACCAAACCTTTTAACTTCAGCATACTCAAGCAATGGTTCAGAAATATCCACACGAATGCAAGCTCTAGCAAACCTAATTTTATTTCTAAGCAAGGAACTAGAATCCAACTTAAAAAGAGCACCCACATTATTAGAAGCAAGAAGATTAGCAATTGATTCAAAATTCAAATGCTCAGTAGGAAATCAAGGGATACAAATCCAAAGATCCACCCATTTAATTTCTTCCAAATAAGGGTCAAAATCAGGTTTCCAAGGCTGAATAACAAAGAGTTCACCTTGAACTTGCCGGGGCCTTTCAGACCATACTAGGAACAAATCATTTGGATTTGCAAAACGAAGATAAATCCAGTGGTTACCTATTTCAAGGTACTCAACATCACCTTTCACGAAGCTCCAATCAGCCTTAATCTTTGTAATGATATTACGGATGTCCAAGGGATTACCCAAATTTTTTCTAACTAAGCATGACTATGTAAGCTCATTAATGTCTTTCTGAACTTGGAAAAGTTCATCAAGAATAATGTGCGCAGCAAAAGAAGCCACATTAGGGAGGTTTAGAGAAGCATCAGACAAAAAGATAGAAGAAAGGGGGGCATTCTTAAAGGGTGGAATTACTATTAATAGGGGGACTAATAGTGTTTTCTCCCTGAATGCTGATTTGAATTGCTGAGGATAACATTCTTAAAGGATAAATTAGAATCCATGCCAACCAGAGAGAGAAGAGCAATAAAAGAAAGAAGAATATAGAGTGTGAATCTTTGGAAAAACAAACACATATTAGGAAGTGGATAGCAATTAGAAATCCACATACCAGAGGGCTGCATGCCTGCATTATAGTACTTAGGGTTTGCATGACTCAACTGTATCTCAATTGATAAGCATGGCTAAAGATTGAGACTTACTATCGCATTAAATGTTAGGATTTGCTGCAACTCCAAGAATTTGAAACAATTAGCCTCAACACGCCAATTACAAAGCGAGAAGAGAGAGATAATTACACTTGGAATGAATGACCACACGACAACACTCATAAAACTCTCACAACACACTCTAGCTCTCTGCTCATTAAATGGAGAAGGAGAGAGAATCTAAGAAAAAGCCCCATTTATGCGAAGAAACCCTAGAAAAATAAATTGCGAATTACAAAACCCTAAATTCATAGGACGAAAATGCTGTTGAGGAGAAATAAAGGCTGGAAATTAGGCCTAAGGAATGAATTTTGTAGCTTTAATTGAGAACTAACCCTATAATTGCAGACTATAGGGAGCTCATCAATAAATATAGGATAGGATTAAATGCAAAAACGACGAAGAGAAACAGAGAAATTAGCTGGCCAACAGGAAATTGAGTACTTTTTTTCGAATTTCTAGGGTTCAAAAGGGGATCGCACAGGGCTTCTTTCGTTTCTCTCTTCCTCTTTCTAGCTTTCTCTCTCATCTTTCACAAATTCTTATATGTGGCCGGCCCCATCTATAACCTTCTGTGTGGCCGGCCCATATAATAAGCCCATACGGAGTAATATGTTTTGATTTTTCAAAATCATGCCAATAACCCTAGAGTGCTTTCTCTCTCCTCCTCCTCCCTCCCCAAGGAGTCTTTTTGCACTTTCTTTCATTCTAATTATCTTAAAACTTCAATCATCACGCACAATTCAGGATTTCCAGAAGAAATTGTGGGCAAAGCAAACCTATTTTCGAGATTGAAAACATGGTATTCCAAAATTGAAAATAGAGAAAATGAAAGAGAAACCATATTTGCAAACAAGTTTGCGAAGACCAAGGTGAAGATAAAGCCTTTGAACTTCCTTCAGTATTTCAGTTGAGGAATCTACTTTATAACCTGATCGTTGATGCTCATCGCTACAAGCCTACTACCATGTTGAGTCTGAAAAAATATGTCCTAAACAAATACTATGCATAGTAAATAATTGCATAGTATTTGTTTTTTTTTTTCACTATAAGGCTCCGTTTGGTTGGGCGTAAAACATTTTCAGTGTAAAATGATTTTCATAGAAAATAATTTACAATCGAAAACACAATTCCAAAATTAGTTTTCCGTTGTTTGGTTTCATGTAAGAAAAATGATGAAAGGAAAAGATCATATGAAAGGGAAAGTAAGGAGGTAGTGAGAGGAGTATACAAGAGAGATAAGGAAAAGGAAGGAAAAAAGTTTTCCCTTCATTTTGAAGGGAAAATAGTTTTCCATCATTGGGAGAGCAATTTTACTCCAAGCGAAAATGATTTTACACTCATTTGCAAACCAAACAATGTAAAGTTGAAAATAGAGGAAAATAGTTTTCTAGGAAAATGTTTTACGCCCTACCAAACGGAGCCTAAAAGAGAAAGTACTATGCAATTGTTTATTACCAACTTTGCATCCTTGGAAACATTCTGAGTAGTTTAGCTACCAAATGTACAAAATGCATAGCAGCGTCTCAAGGATTCTGTCCCATAGTATATCATTTGCTAAGTGCCTCCCAGAGCACGTTTAAATCAACATTACCTCCCGAGAGTACAATGGCTACATGTTTACAATCGTTCCACAACGGATTTATCTGAAAGCCATCTGACAAAACAACCGCAAGATCGATAGCTCCGTTGGGTTCTACTGCAACCTTGAGAATTTCATACCAGTAACCCCATTTAATCATATGAGTAACCCCATTTTGTTTGCATAAGTAACCCCATTCTGTTTATAAGAGTAAACACTTCTATTGTTATGCGTAACCCTAAAATATTATATGAGTAACACCATTTATTTTTGTGCAGCAACCTCATTTAGTTTTTTGGAGTAACCTTGTTTAATCATATGAGTAACCTCATTTATTCATACCAGTAACCTCATTTATTTATACAAGTAACTTCAATAAATCATACGAGTAACCTCATTTAATCATACGAGTAGCCCCAAAGGTTCACAAAAGTAACCGCGTTTATTCAAACGAGTAACCTCATTCATTCATAAGAGTAAACTGAATAATAACCTCATTTATCCAAATGAGTAACCCCATTCATTCATAAGAGTAACCCCATTTATTGATACCAGTAACCTCATTCGTTCATAAGAGTAACCTCATTTAATCATACGATGATGCTATTTAATCGTACGAGTAACCCCCATTTATTCATACGAGTAACCTCATTCGTTCACAAAAGCAACCTTGCTTAACTATTTAATCATACAACTATACAAGTAACCCCAATTGTTCACTAAAATAACCCCATTTTTTCATATAAGTAACCTCACTAAATAATAAGACGACCCTATTTAATCATACTAGTAACCTCAATTGTTCACAAAAGTAACCTCATTTTTTCATACGAGTAACCTCATTAGTTCACAATATTAACCTTATTTAATCATACGATGACCCTATTTGATCAAGTAACCCCAATTGTTCACAAAAGTAACCCATTTTCTTCATACGAGTAACCTCATTCGTTCATAAAAGTAAACTGATTAGTATTCCCTTTTGTAATAAAAGTAACCACATTTGTTTATAAGAGTAACACCCTTTTATTGCTAAGAGTAACCATATATTCATACAAGTAACTCCATTTGTTCATAAGAGTAACTCCATTTGTTCATAAGGGATTGTGCACAAGGGTCAATTTCAAAATGTCATATCTCACAGCACACTTAATATTTTGGGAAGATTCAAGTTGGAGATGAAAATTTGGCTCGAAAGCTTTCCAACGCCTAGTCAAAAGCTCGATTCCATGAGAAACTAGTGAGATATGACCATTTGAAATTGGTGACGTGGGCCGACACGGGGTGTCGGCCACACACCTATAATTTCGCGTGTGGCCGGTTGTATGCAAGACGCGCTGCTCATCTTTTCTAAATGGCTGATTTAATGTGTGAGCTCTCAGGGTCGCATTATTAATGTTTGGCCATTTCTGATGTAGGAAATAAACAAAATGGGTTCTCTAGATAAAAATTTAAGTTTTTCCCACACTTTATTGAATCCACTCAGAAAACAGTAATATGATCCCATAGCTGAGGGTCGCATTATTGATGTTTGGCCATTTTCTAAATGAAAGAAATATACAAAATGGGATTTATGAATAAAAATTTAAGTTTTTCCTACACATTATGACATCCCACCTAGAGACTGTTGTGCATTCATCATATACCCAACCTGACAACTTTATAAACCTTGAAATTAATTTGTTCAACTTGTGATTATTTTTGTTCTATGACTCACACTTGGGATTATTCTTGTAAAAAAATCCTTAGAAAATAACACCACCTTCTTTCATTTCCAAAATGAAAAAACCGCTACATATAGTTTCAAGGTAACTTGATAGAGGTGACTCGGGGGTTGAAGCAGCTCAAAAGCCCAGACGTGCAGACTCAGTTCTCTCGTCCGCCCGCCCACACGCCATTCCGTAGTCGGTTGTCAGGCGCCTTCGCTTCTCTCACTGCCCAACTTGCTGGGATTTTCCCAAAATAAGGTAAGGTTATTTTTTTATGTTATGAAACCTAACACATATATATTGGTTCTCTTATTTTCTCTCGAAATAGATTGTTTTAGGATATGGGTTATCTTGCTTTGCTCTAATGTGCTAACACATATTGGTATGATTTCCATTGTAATTGTTGGTTTCTTGGTTTTTAATTTGGTTTGGTTTAATTTGATGGACTAGTTGTTTTGTGATAGTCTTATGACATGTGAGTTTGGTTTGTTTGAATAATTGCATTAACTTACATTTGGGGATTTAAATGGTGGCATTTTGGGGAGGTGGGTGGATGGGATTGTTTAAAAATTTGGTTTTCTTATCTTGTGGTGTTGAGCCCTGAGTTGTTTGGAAGAGGCAATGGTTCTAAAGTTTTAGATGTATTTTAGTGAAGCATCATTTCTTTTTGTTGAAAGATGATTTTAAGTTCTATTTAACAGTTAGTGTGATGAGTTACGGCTCAAAATAGAGGGTGTAATGAGTTTTACATTTTAAGATAATGGGTTTATTTAGTTGATAGTGTACCGAGTCTTGACTGTATGGTTGTTAACTTCAGTTTCATGGGTGTAATTTGATGTGGTGGATTTTGCCTTTTTTTTTTTTTGAAGGGAAGGGTTTTGCCTCTTTGGGTGTTATGAATCTTTGGATTTATCTTGTTATGAGCTATAGCTCCTTAATCATAATACATCTATAATTTTATAAAAAAGAATATGATTGAAAATGGTAGTTGATAGATGTGAGCTGCGTAATACTGGAACATAAGAGATGAAGACTGGTTGTAATTTGAATTGTTATTGAACTATCATATTTGACTTTGTATTCTTTAATTGGTCTCTTGTATTTGCTCACCTATTTTTACATTTTTAGATCAGCGACCATGCCCAACCCAAAAGGGATTTGAATGATTTGATTTTGAAGATGTGATTTGTTTGTTGTAAGCTTCTCAGCTCTAGGTGTAACATCAATTTTGTTTCTCTTTCATTTATATTACTAATCTAAATTAGCTATTGTTTATAGTAATTCGTTTTGGTTGTAGTTGTCACTCATCAATATTTTGTATTATCCACCAATTTGTTGTGTGTAGCCTGTAACATTGGCAAAAACTAGGAAAATGCAGTGTTTGCAAGTAATTTCGAGTTGACTGTAAATTTCTTTATGGTGTGTAGATGAGTCCTTCAGTGGCTCCGAAATCTCCATCAGGGGGTCATTCATCCAGGCGTCCGGTCTCCCCAAGGAGGGTTCATGGTGAACCTGGTAGAAGAGGAAGATCACCTGATGTGAGCTCTCCTCTTAGTAAGAGCCCATCTCATAGAGAAAGATCCCAAGCTCGTGATAGAACTTCTCATAGGGGAAGAGGTGGTTCTCCAGTGAGGGAGAGGCATTCAACCCGAGTTAGGTCACCTAAACGAGAGAAATCGAGCTCTCCCGTGTCACGGTCTCCATCACCAAGAACTAAACGCTTGAGAAGAGCTCAAGCTTCAGAGGGGGAACATGAGAGAAATGATGGAAAGGGAAGAGATAAGTCACCCAAACAAGAGAAATCGAGCTCTCCCGTGTCAAGGTCTCCATCACCAAGAACTAAACGCTTGAGAAGAGCTCAAGCTTTAGAGAGGGAACATGAGAGAAATCATGGAAAGGGAAGAGATAAGTCTAAGCATGAGAGGAGTCGTAAGGAAAGGGATTCCGAGAAGGAAGTTCCTAGGGATAGAAGAGAGCGGACCGAAAGAGAAAGAGATAGTGAAAAAGGCAGAGTTAGAGATGGCACAGATGGTGGATCTTCGAGATCAAGACACCGGCAGTCTGAGTCACCATCAGATCATCATCGCCACCACCGCCGGCACCATTCACGATCACCTCCCCCTGCCTCTCGCTCCAGAGCACGTGATGAGGTGTCTGGTGATATCCATTACCTCACTTTGTTATGTTTTATTTATTCTGTTCAAGTAACTGCAATCTGAATATAATAATAATTGGGACCTTGTATCGGTTCATTTCAGATGTCTTTTTGTTCCGATATGTTTGGTAATAAATTTGCGAAAATTGTCAAGTCGTTTTTGCGTTTGAGTATGGTTAGATGGTTAGTATTCATGAGTTATGCTTAACTAAGTCTAAAAATGTACTCATCATCATGTCTATGGCTCTATGCTCAACTGGCTCTAATGCATTAGGTACTTGATGATTTCCCAACTGTTCCGATCCGTTTACATTGATTGCTTCTGTGAACATAGTAGCTAAATGATCCCAACGTGCCCGCATAAGTTAGCTGTTGTATAATTGTTCGGTTTTCCGTAACATACAAAGAAAGAGTGGAAAGGATTAATTTAAAAATTCATAGTATAATTGGGTATTGAATTTCATGATTAATTTCAGAAATGACAAAACTATTGGAACTGCTCCATGATTTCATACCACTACTAAAGATATTGTCAAGGGTTGATTTTTTTTGGTCATTAGATGCTTTGATTGTTGTAGCTGTATGGGTCTTATTAGTCTGAATGAAAGGGTAGCTTACACTTCATTTATAGAGGTGCAACGCTATATATTCCTCTTTATGTGTGGGAGTTGTTAGATCATGTGTGTGATTCTTTGTATTATATCTGAAGTTCTTTTGGTTTATATCTCAGGATGAAGAATTTAGAGGAGCTGAACAGCGGTGAGTATTTAATTGAAAGAGTTTCTATGCTGAAGTCTTGCCAGTTATTCTTTATCTGTGCTCTCATCTAAAAAGATTCTCGTTCCTTTTTCCTTTGATGGTAACATTTAGTATGTCACCTTGAAATTCATGTTGTTGATAGTTTCTCTGGAGCTCATCAATATTTTGGTGTAATTGCTTCTTCTTTTGGTGGGCTGTGGGCCTTGACAATGTTTACTTTTCTTTGTCTTGCTTGAGCAGAGATGAAGCTAGTGATGCACTAGCAAAAATGGAAGCTGCTGAGAAGGCATTGACAACAAAGGAGAAGGTATAGCTAGCTCAGACCTTGTTATGTATAAGCTCTGCTCTCTGTTTGCCATATTCCTGTTAATAATTATTTGTGGGAATTGGATGCAGTGAAACCGACGCTTTATCTTATTAGCACTATGTTTTTATGCTGGCTGTTTGAGTTTGCCAATTCAGTTTTTGTATCTATTGTTATGCAGCAAAAACCTTCATTTGAGCTATCAGGAAAGCTTGCTGAAGAAACAAATCGAGTAAGAGGTAACTATCAACCCCTTGTTTTGTTGCACAGAGCAAAAAGATACTACAGTTGAGCTTTTCTTGAAAAGCCGGTTAAGAACAGACAGTTGTTTATCCTTGTAGATAGTAGAATACCATCCATGATGTAGTTGATTTGTTTAATTACTGATAGTCAGACATCAGGTAAGAGGTTTTGAAGGATATAAAGCAATTATGATTTGGAAGAATGACAACTAAAGTTAAAGAACTATAGTGGAAGGAAGTTGAATCTCCTCTGAATTGACATTTTCAGGCTCCCTGTATTGGACCAACCACACACAGAATGCAGACAGTGTAGCTATTGGTTTATACCTAAACTTTTATGCCCCTTTCTTGTCAATAAGCCCTTGATTCTTATCAACGACCGAGATGAAAGGAGAACAAAATGTATGTTATCCCCCCCTATTTTTTTTTCTTTGGGGCAGGGGTAGAGGTGCTGGTGAGTTATGTTAATATGGGACAAGAGAGCGTGTTGAGAGATTGTAATGGCAAGTGGAGGCCAGTTGCCAAAATCCGTCTCTTTGGTCCTGTTCTCTGTCCTGTCCCCTGTCTTAATTATCTGTCGTTTTTGATACAACAACTTATTGAATTAAAGTATGTTGAATATTAGGGTCTTTCTCTTTTCACATTCTTTTTTGGTGGGTCATTGGAAGTTTCTTACTGGTCTCCATTGGTCCGACAGATGCTTGGTGTGACCACAAAGAATCATCCAAAGTTGTATACGTTCTGGTCATTTGTTTAACTTGTAGGACTCTATCACCTTTAAGTAAGAATATTCTTTCAATTTACCATCTATAATCCATAATGATGAATTCTTTAGGGAGAAAGACTAGAGGAGTGGTTTGCTCTTAGAACTTTGGGTCTGACATTGTATGTTCTATAGAATTTTGACGAATGCAGTTAATAACTTAATAAGGTTAATAATCTTGGAAAATGTGAGGCTTATCTTTAGTTGTACTTCCTTTTTTTTTGGATTGGGGTTCTTTTAATCACAATTGATTTCTTTAAGCAAATTCTAAGAAAAGGTAAAAAAATCTCTTATTCTTCTTTTTTCTTTTTAAAATACAGTTTTACTACTCCCTTTGGTCCTGAAAGCATTGCCTGTTTCTTTTGGGCACATAGTTTTAGAAAAGCTAATATTAAATTGAGAAGAAAAAAAATTCTGATGTGATTGAAGATATGGTTAATATCATATTAAGAAAAGAGAAAAAGATAGATTTAATTAGAGATAGTAGGTAATATTCTATTGATGGGATAGGGAATAAATAGATGTGAAAGAAGATAGTGAGTAATACTATATTGAGGAAAGCATAAATCAATAGGATAGACCTAATCCAAATAAGAAAGGGGGAAATCTAATTGGGACAAACTAAAATGGAAAAATGGGCAATCCTCTAAGAGACGAAGGGACTATTCATTTTCAGTGTTGTCCTTCAATTGTTTACTATTTCCTATATCTTTTTTTGGTCATTAGAATTCACTCAGATTAGGATTAGAAATTCTTTGGTAATTTCATAGAAACTACTCCCTCCGTTTTTAATTGGATGCTCTATGTTGACTTGCACACTTGTCAATGCACGACTTTGACCGTTAATATCTCTAATTACACGTTACAAAAGATTTGTAAAAAGATGATATTTTGAAAATATATGTCAACTTTAACATTTTGTATGCTAACATTAGGTTAAGGTTATATATATATATATATATATATATATATATATATATATATATATATATATATATATATAGAGAGAGAGAGAGAGAGAGAGAGAGAGAGAGAGAGAGAGAGAGAGAGATGGTCAAAGTAGAGTCATTGAAAATTGCAAAAGACAAAACGGAGCATCTATTGAAAAATAGAGGGGAATATTTGAACAAGTGGTTGGACCAATTATATACTTTTTCCTATGACTTACTTAAAAATGATATCCAACTTTTACTAATATTAATGAAGAGGCATTAGTTAAAAGCTAGAGATCGCATCCACTTAAAAAAATCTGAAATGGCAAAAACAACCTAATTACACAAGGAATCCCAAAAGGTAAATTATTCATGCCTATGTTTAGAGAAAATGAAAGGTTAAGGCCATGTCTTTTGGACTAGTTTAGTTTAGACAAATTTAGTTAAGTTCGCACAGCTCAACTCTCTCATAGTTTCAGTTCGTTTCAGCTCAGTTACTGTCCTTTCACAGTTTCAGTTTAGTTCACACAAATCAAGTTCAGTCATGGTGTCAAATTAAGGCCGCATCGTATCGTATCGCCCATGTCGTAAAGGTTTTCAAATCTACTGATCCGATACTGGCCACATCGTGAAGGTGTAAAAAGACCGCGTATTAGGCGGTTTCAAGTCATATCTCATGGTCTGAGCCGATATTTGGCGGTACGACAATTGCATCATCCTATCTCATGGTCTGAGCCGATATTTGGCGGTGCGATAACCGCATCATCCCCGTTCCCGCATCACCGTGACCGTTACAACGATCGTGACCGAAACCGCATTTTCGAGCTATGAGTCCAGTCCCAGTCCAGCAAACAATAATCTAATCAGCCTAGGTAAAGAATAACGACCGTGTACTTATGGATGGCTGGACCTCCTTGACTATACCACAGGAAAGATCCACAATAGATTCTTGTTGGAGAAAGAGTCGAGCAATAAGGCTGGCTGGAAGGAAGGTCTGAGGAATAGACAGATGAGTAGCAGAGAGCAGAGAGAAATGGAGAACCAAGCAGGGAAGGGAGAGATGGTGTGTGTGTGTGCGCGCACACGTGTGTGTGGATGGGTTATTATGTAATGAAATGGAGAAAGGGTTGTATTATTCTGGTGGTGGACTTCTATGCTGACCTCTTTGAGATGTCTGCTGTTTGCACATAGTAGCATAAGTCCACGAACAAAAACACTTGTTTATGGAGGTTATATTGGGTTAGCAGATTCATTTAATGTGCTAGCACCATCCACTGATTACATAACAATCCAGCTAGTAGTTTCGCTGTTTAATCTTGTTATAGATAACCAAACTGCTGATCACCAAACAAGGTGTATATCTGTTGAAAATTTGGGGCTGGATTAGATGAACAGATGCACTTGAAAAGTGACTTCTGAGAGTTAGATTTGTGGGTTTTGTCTTGAAAGGTTTTCGTTTGGGTTTTATATCATGTAGAAAACAAAACTGACGTGTATCAAATGAGGAAAACTAGGTCTTGGTGAACCAAGACTAAAAGGAAAATGACATGTAGAAAACAAGAATCAGGATTGTAACAGTCTGTATGAGGAGGGAATCTTATGTATCCGGTTTCGAGAATTAGAATTTAGAGCTAATCACATCCAGTTATCAATTTGGCTTTTCTGTAGAGAGCAAATGCATGTAAGCATGTGCATGACAATGCAATGTGATACCTTGATCATAAAATTGTGAGTTGGAAATTATCCAAAATTTCTCCTACAGCATTGTTATTTTGCTTTTTAAATCTGGACGATGTAAGGCAATTTGTTTTGATTACTGGAACTTTTTATGTTCATCTGGGTGCCTATTGCTAAACTTTATTTTTCTTCTGATATGATGTTTTGCTGTGGCAGGTGTCACTCTGCTTTTCACCGAACCTCCTGATGCTCGGAAACCTACTGTAAGATGGCGCTTGTATGTTTTCAAGGGCGGTGAAGTGCTAGATGGTAGGTTCGAATGAGCTGTTCGTCCTATTCTATCCTTTTCATAGGTTAATGTGGTTTCATAATTCATACTGTCCTTTTTGCTTATTGCAATGCAAGCTAACTTGCAAAACTTTCTTACTTTTGTTGCCTTTTTCTTTTAAATTTTTAGTGATTTAATTGCAGCAACAACAGCATTATTTGAGACTTAATCCCAATTCCCAAGGATGTGTCAAGACTCAAGGTCTAGTTTGGTCCAAAGTCTAGACTAATTCAAATTTCTAAGAGCTAGAAAGTAACATTTTTAAAACACAAAAATCCCTATGAAAACATTGCCTATTTAAGTACTGAATCTTGCGCTACCAGTCAAATGTTGTTAGCTGTGCAACATTTAGGATATGTTCTTTTCACCTGAAATAAGGTAACTTGGTCTGAAATTTTTCTAGTCTGCTCTAGTCTGGTCTTGTCTTGTAGTATGGATGAACTTTGACCATATTTTTACACCAATCTGTAAGGAAAATCATATCCATGCGGTATATTGTTGTATTCGTCTCAGCATGTAGTTTTTAAAGAACTAATCTTATAATTTTTACAAATACGAAATTAGATATATTTTGGTATTAGTAAACCAGATTAAGAAAGTCTGATTTGATTTGGTCTGAATTTTTCTGGTCTGATTTGATTCCAACAAGAATAAGTTTATAAAATAAAGTGAAGAGAACATAGCCTCATATGACGAATTGATGACATTGAGACTCTTCATCTCACTCTAATTACTTGTCTTTACTCTTTAGTACTCAACTCTGCCAAACAAAAACAAACTGGACTTTAGACTTGAGAGTTTCCCTTCTGAATGGGCATGAATACTTGAAACTTAACTTGACTGAAAAATTATGCAAATTTATAAATTGGCTAAGTGTCCAGTGTCCACCATTAGTAGCCAAGTACGAGTGATAGACGATCTTTTATGTTTCTAAACCTACAAATTTATGTGTTTTCATGACTCCAGGATTACTGGCGGTCTTTGCTAAAATTCCGTCTCTCATCTCAGACAATAAACGTAGTTACTATTACTTCCATATTTACTTGGTACGACATCCGTCCGCTAATAAAGTTTATATAAAGACGCTTGGTATTGTGTATGAGATGCAAATTCATTATAATTCAAAAACAATTACCTATATTGCAATGAGTCTATGTTGGATTTTCCCTTTATTACTTGAATGTAGTCTTGTTAAAGTTAGATGGATCCATATTTATTTATATTGTACTTTCTTTACCCACTTTGAAGGCTTTAGTATTCTTTTTAATGATCCCAATAGAAGTGTCCATTATCTTTTTTAGGAGGTAGCGAGTTCCCGACTTCCCGTACCTTTTCATCCCTCCCCTATTCTTTGGTTGTTGAAAGATCTCTTATTTCAGATGTGAAATATAAATTTAATATGGCTTGTTGTGGAAAGAAGTAAAGAACATGCTTGGAGAGAGTGACATGGTGCATATACATCTGTGAGGACAGGGTGAGTTAGATTCCTGATCAAGTCTAAACTGTTGGAAAGAGCAACTTAAGTTAAGCTATGTTGTGTGGAAGAGGACTCCAATTGAGGCCGAAAGACTTGATTGAAAGACTGAAACTCTTGTTATGATCTATTTGCTTATTTGCTTGCTTTCAATACTTTGCTGAAATGTGCTGTCATTCTTTTATTTTGGCATGCTCTCTTATGTTTATTAAATGTTTTAGCTGTAAAAGCCAGTGCTTCTTTTCTGTACTGTTGGGTCGTGATGTAATTACATCTTGTTTTTTTTACAGAGCCACTTTACGTGCATCGTCAGAGTTGTTACCTTTTTGGAAGAGAGAGGAGGGTAGCTGATATCCCTACAGATCATCCCTCTTGTAGCAAACAACATGCAGTCCTTCAATACCGGTAAGTTTATTACAAGCAGTTTCCCCCTACTTATCAGTTGGTACCCTTCCTTGATTACTTGTAATGTTTGGTCAGGCAAGTTGAAAAAGAGCAACCTGATGGCATGATGTCGAAGCAAGTAAGGTAAGGCTCATATCTCGTCTGCCCTTACTGTCCCTATGTCCTGGTCAAGATTTTCCAGAAAACACAGACTACCTCTTAATTATGGCAGCTTATGCAGTAAATTTTTGAACATTTTCCCATAGGACTTTCAATCTGCGTTGTTAGTTTGTTCCTAATCTCTTTGCCATCCCTTTTGCTGAAACTCATCATTTTTTTGATGAGAAATGTCTTTCGGAAGCAGCATCAATTTCTTTTTCATGTTTGTAAATTAAATTTTATTGTAATAATTTAAGTTAAAGTTACAATATACTCCCTCCGGTCTTTATTACTTTACCTGTTTCTTTTGCACAAAGTTTTAGGAGAAACAATGTTGTGGGACATAGAAAGAAAGAGAAACTATTATTTTATATTAAAGTTGAATGTATGTGTGATGGAAAGTTATTGGTCTTATTCCAAAAATAGAAACAAAAGAAATAGGTAAACTAATAAGGGACATCCCAAAAAGGAATACGGGTAAACTAATAAAGACCGGAGGGAGTACATCGGAATGAATAATGTTAGGAAAGAACGTAATCCAATTTGCTCCAAAAATGAGGTTAAAAAATGAATTTGACCTGTTAATTGTGAATGACTGCAAGGAGTTCTTTTTATCGAAATTGCTATCTATACTTCTCAGTAGAGTGGAAAAACAATGAGATTGGCCTTGTAACAATCTTAACCTTGTCATTTGACAGGCCATACATGATGGACCTGGGAAGCACAAATAAGACCTTCGTGAATGTAAGCCATTCTATTTATCCTTCATACACTCTGGTGTCATGATAACTTTTGCTTGATTGCTTGACTATATCTGCTGCATTTATTCACAGGACATTGCTATTGAACCTCAACGTTATTATGAGCTCTTTGAGAAGGACACCATAAAATTTGGCAATAGCAGGTAAGTTGTAGTTTGGTGGTAATAATGGTAGCTATTCATCATCTTTAAGTCCACCTTTTGGATCAATATTTGTTTCTTGACTAAATAATTTATTTCTGCAGTCGAGAATATGTGCTGCTACATGAAAACTCCAACAACTAATCCGCTTCAGCTCCTAGAAGGCCGTCAATCACGTGAATCTATGTATGAAGATTGAATTCTTCTGGGATCGTCTTCCTGCAAATATATCGTGCCCAAGGTTTAGCTCGTCTTTCTGTGGAAGGGCTTATCATGAGAAATTGCCTTCATTCGCGGAGTTAGATTATGTTGTCTTGCTTCTACTGCCTCCTGTAGCTATTGGACAAGTTAATCCCCGTAAATAGTTAATGGAGTGTTTTTTGGCATGTTATTTTGGTACTTCTTTGTACTCGAATTTGTTGTATTGCCATGAGAGAGAATTCTTATCCAATTATGATGTTATAGAAATCGCTATTACGCCATTTGGTGCCTGTTTTAAGTGCTCCAATGATTCTTCTTATGTTTATTGTTACTGGAACAATTTTTGGGTTTAGAATTTTTCGGCACATGTTTCTAAAGAAAGGATCTTTAATAAATATCGGAGTTTCTTCAGCAAAAGTTTGTTTTTCTAGAAACAATGGATCTTTTTAAATTTTTTTTTAAGTAAAACTTATGTAAACTTTGGCCGACAAAATTGATGACTTTGTCAATTGTCATGGATTCCAATGCTTAATATCTGATATGCCTATATACTCTCACATAAAGGAGAGAAGTGTTTCACTTATTCAGAACGGCGGAAGTATATAATTAAGATTTTGTGAGAACTATAGTCTAAATTGAGAACATAAAACCAATTTAGGCCCTTAGATCATTATAAATGGATGTTCAAGATATGTCTCATATTATTGATATCATTTTTGTAATTTATTCGAACAAAACTGGTTCTAGCTTTGATAATTAGGTTCCATTACTCCATTTCAATGCGTACACATTGTACATATTTGTGTAGAGTTGTAGGTCAATATGAATCAAAATTTTCTTTTTGAGAGGAAGGTCAATATGAATCAATTTGATAATAAACTCGTGAAATTACCAAGTACTTGACCTAGTGGTGAAAAATATTTCCGATGATCTTGAGGTCATAAAATCAAACTCCACAAGAAATTCTTTAGGTTAGAAATTTCCATATCCTCCCCTCTACTCTAAAAGAGTACTAGTTTCTACTGAGCTAGATTGGTTAATCTACAAGTTTAATTAGGTCATTCACCTTACCAATTTTTTTTTTTTGATAATGATACTTTTTGGTGAATAATCAATTTATACTACCTCCATCTCTAAATACACACAACACTGGAAATTTTACACTATTTTAAATATTAACTTTTACCACATCCCAAAGCTAATAATTAAATAAATATAAATGCTATCACATAATATTGTTGGATCAGTAATGTATTAAAAAATATATTTTTTTAAATAAATTTTACTAATCCAAATTAAAGATATTAACTGCCAAAGTAGTGCATTAACACGTCAAAAAGTCAACATGTTGCATGTATATAAAAACTGAGGAAGTATTAGTTTCACTTCTAGTCAAGTAATTCATTTCAATAATCAGGTATGAGAGGGACTTTGTCAAATGCTACTATGAAGCAGCCCGCTCTGTTCTAGATAAAATTTTGCTATCATAAAAAATGCTCGACCTTGTTAAATTTCGGTGATTATATGCAGCAATGTTTCCATAGACATGCCCTCGCCTTTTTTCTGCTTCGGTCGGATAATAATTATTGTTGATTACAGACTGACGAACGTAAACCAGCAAATCAGAATTTGTAACCACAGACAGCATGTAGTACAAAATGGAGAAAACCATGTCACAAACTAACATGTCTGATTTATCACAAGCTTGATCACGCAAATATATCCAGTTAAAAACTTCCATGGTGTACCATAGGGCATCTATCCAAAAGTTGTACAAAGAGAGTTATTTCCAGCAGCGCAGCACGTTCATCATTTAAGATGAAAAGGCAACCTTGGCAAGTTCCGTTAGGCCTTTCGACCTTCGCACAATATTATGTGGTAACCATGCCTGAAAAAGCAGATATAAATTGAGAAAGAGAAGTAGAGGTAACAATAAGAAAGAAAACATTTGAAGGAGTGCTTCCTGCTTCGCAGAAGAATAGTGTAACTAAGTGCTTGTTTGGTTGACAATTTGACATACAAAAGTAAGTGGAAATAGAAGTTCCTAGGAAGTGGAAGAATGTAAAGTTGTTTGGTCGGCAAAAAATACTTAGTCGCATTTCCTAGGAAATTCTACTACCCATAAGATGGGGGAAGTTATTTACCTCGCCCTTCCCATATCAAACAAATAATTTTGCACATCCTTAGGAAATGGAACTTCAAGGAATAGCAATTTTCTAGAAAACATCACTTCCTATCTTCGACCAAACAACCACTAATAATAAGTTTAAGATGATTACGTAGATTTGAATGGTCCACTGGTGGCTCCTACAGCAGTGCTGAAAGCAACCTCCTGAAATGGACCAGCCATCTTTCCTCGTGGGAACCATCCAAGATCCCCACCCTTTTTGCCAGAAGGACATTCCGAGTATTGAGCAGCCAACTGAAAATGGAAGAACAGCAGTAATGAGTAAGTTGTATAGTGCACAAAGATTACAAGATATCTATGTACTTCTTGACACACTTGATATTAAAAAGGTTGGGTCAAAGGTCAGCCACAAGAGATGAAACATTTTAGTTCAGCAGAATGACCATCAATGATTGAGACCTTAACAAAAAAAAGGTCTTTCCAAGACAGGAAAGCATTAAGGCCCCGTTCTTTTGGACTGAGGGAAACTGAACTGAACTGAACTGAAACTGAACTAAGGTGAGAGAAACTGAATTGCAAAGAGTAACTGAACTGAACTGAAACTGAACTGAAACTGAAACTCAACACAACTGAAAATAAGTCCAAAAGAACAGGGCCTAACTTGTTTGGCAATGTAAGGTGTTTTCTGATCTTACTTAAAATAAAAGTCCCACACTCGGACGTTCTCTGTACTTCAAATGTGAGGAAAGCAGGTACAACTGAACAGCAAAATAACAGACAAACTACCATGAACTTTTAATACCCATGGTGCAAGCACCAGGTAATGGTGTTATCTCCCCCCTCCCCTTGGACAAGAGTAAGTGACCCAATCACCAGACCAAATGTCCTCAAACCACACTATTTAGAAATGCAAATATCACTATTGATCACGTAGCCGCCACTCAAATGTATTTACACAAAATGTGTACTGCTACATGTAAAAACATTATCTTTCACAAAACTCCACCACATGGTAGCTTCCAGATGACAAATGACGGTTCGCCACATAATACATGTTCTCAAATCTACTTAGTAATTTCGATTACCTTTCAAAATATTTAGAGAGAGAAAAGAGAAAAATCTTTACTAACCCAAGACACCTTATGACCTTATTAAGGTCACACAATATATGTTATTCACACAATATATGTAAAATTTCAACTGGCAGCAAGACACAGGTAGAAATTAACAAAGTCCAGACGTATAAGATAGATATGGGTGTTTTAGTTTTGTTGATGGGTTATGCAGTTCTTTGTGTACAAAATTTAGATGGTTTCTAATATTCTCTTGTTTGCCCAAACAAATAATTGATATTGCAAGACATCTAGAATTTATCCTGTGAGCTACTAGGGAGAGGGAGGTTGCTGACGGGAGGGCAGGGAAAGACACTGAAGGAAGGGCAGGGGAGGTAGAGGTCGGGAGGGAAGGGGGGGGGGAAAGCGGTTGAAATCATATATCGGCCGATGAGAATGTGACACGTGGCTCTTCCACAGAGTTCTAGACAGTCTACATTAAGTGGTAGGAAAAAACTTAACTTTTAGGACATGGCAACGAAAGGTAGTCATTTAACAACTGGGAAAGAAGGTAGTTATTGGCAAATTCTTCATTATATTAAGTACAATATATCCACGATCCTGATATGGTTGCACCTACATATAGTGTATTAGTGTGTCACTCCAACCTAGCATCAAATATAAAACAAATCACTTCAACCTCTTTCAGCACTCCTTAGGTCCAGCATTCACAGCAGCAACTGCCTCACTGCTGTACTAGGGCCCACTTCTTGCCTCACTATTTCCCACCAAACACCAATACTCATGACGACAAGTTTGTAAATATCGTGTTAAGTCACAAGTCATATTAGAAAACCAGATTTTAGTGAACTTTAGATTTTGAGCAGTTGATTCAAACATACCTTTCCAAACTCAGCTGGTGGAACTTTATCCCCAGTGTCAAGCCAGCCTTCTTGCAGTTTCTGGTATACCTCATTAATTTTCCCTTGTTTTTCACATAATACATGCCTAGCTGGAAAGGATATACCAAAAATTCGATTTCAGTAACGGAAACAATAATATTATGCACATGGTGAGAGAAAGCAGGAGAACAGGGAGAAAAAAATATGCAGCCTACCTTTGACAAAATTGCAAGTTCCAAGCTTGTCTCCCTTTCCACCACCTTTACCCTTTGAAGCACCTTCATCACTGCCGCTGGCTGCTTGTTTTCCCTTGCCTTTAGCAGCAGGCTCCTTTTTCTTTTCGTTCTTCCCCATATTTGAGAATCTAATGGTCGAAAGCAACAAATGCATTTCATAAGTAAAGGTATAGCGAAAATCTTTTTCCCTGCACTTCTATTTTAAAAAACTTTCACTTTAGAGTTTCTATTACTCCCTAATCCACCATTAGTTCTCTATAAAAAAACAAATTATGTATGAAGACAAGAAAGAACTTGTCCATTCTGGTTCACAGCTATGAAGCACAGGGTAAACAAAAATGCAATGTGCGACCTTTGTCGGAAAAGTTTGTAAGCGTTGATGAGCATTTGATCTTATAACAACCTCCATCCTAAAACAGAAGTAGCTCTTTCAAAAACCATGATATTTACTCTTCTTGGTCAGTAAAAGCTGGATAAGTCCAAGTAGAGAGAGTATCTCTAATATTGCCAAAGGGTGTTGTTCTTATATAACTAAGAACACACGAAACAACCTCAAATAAAACCATTTTCTTCATGATTCCTTTCCATTTTTCATGTCCCAGCATCATGCCATACTATCATACGAGATAAGTGTACTCCAAAATTAGCACACAAATTCAAGCTAACCCACCCTCTAATTATCTCCATCTCCTTGATATCTAAGCAACTAACTAAGAATATTGCACCTTTTAATCTAATTAGTCAAATACTATTCTACAAGGAGCACATATAGCAATGACCATTATACACTATAAAATCAGGCAATAAAATGGATTAATGAGGCTCTAATATGCAAGGCCTTTCAAATTTTGTCCAGCTTCAATTCTAATTAAATCACCAGGTTTTAACACCAAAACCAACCTCTAACTTACTTTCCACTATGCATTCATATTATTCGGACTTGGGAACTCCTATACAATTCCCGTAACAATCTCATAATAAAAATCCACATCTTTTGCCCAAAATGTAGCGTCCATACCCATGCAGAGTGACGAGAATTCGACATGGTTACTTAATGTATTACGGAGAGTTCGAGTCACATAGTTGTGCATACTAATCAATATACAATTGCTAATCATTTTAACTAATCTTCAATAATAAAAACACCCTAAGAGTTATAGAACTTATATCTTTGAGTGTTTCGTTCTAAACAATCAAAATTACATAACACCCATAAAAAATTTCAACTTTTTCACCATCATCAACAAAGGGTTCCCAAAATTCTGAGAATCAACCATAATCTTAACCAACTGGGTAAGCAAGATTCAGTAAACAAATCAAGGAAATCTTTTTTTTACAATTAATACAAATTATATCAGTTATTTAAAACTCGGTGAAAAAAAGTAGAATATAAAAAATTATATACACAAAACAAAAACAAACATATTAAAACCCCATATAAGAATAGAGGCAAATCTAATTTACAGAACCCAATTTTTATTTATTTTTGAAAAAAAGCACCCAAGAAGAATAATACATTGAGAAAATGCAAATCGAAGCATATACACAAATCAAGAATTTAGGAGAGAGAAAGAAAGAGGTAGTAGAAGAAGAAGTCGAACCTTAGGTGAATAAGTAGTATACAAAATCAAGGAAGAAGTTGAAAGAGATGACTAAAGAATTAGAAGAGAAACCGCTTTTTGTTCAGAGTCTCGTGTGTGTTTATCGCGCTTGCAGATTTTAGCTTTCCGCACACACGAGGACGAGGGTATTATCCTATTTTGTTCTGTGTAACTTGTAAGCCAAATAAAAATAAATGCCTAAGAACCTATTCTGATAGAGAAATGCCTAAAAGTGTAAGGCGAAAAATCTACCAAGGCAATGAAGATGAGCTAGTTAACCTTTTGTTTATGTTTTCCCTTTTCATGTTTCACAAATCACAACCGTTTTGGTGGAGAAATAACGTTGTTCTTGTTCTCTCGTGGAAAATGTTTTTAATTTTTAGCTGGGTGGAGTTGATAAAAGATAAAAATAGTGGGACCACATAGAGCGAAGGTAAGAGTTGAATAAGATGGACCCACATCCATTTTAAGTATGGGACAACTATTTAGGGACATATTAAAAAGAAATTTGAGGGAAATAAAAGCTGATGAAGGGAGAAAAATATGATGTTAAAAAAAAAAAATAGAATTTGGTTACATAATTTAAGTCAGCTTTATTTAATGGAGTCTACAAAATGTGAATGGTGGTTTTATTACTGTTATCTTAAATTGGAGTCTGGCTATTTCACGAATTGTTCAATGTTGAACAATTTTGACAATTTTTTTTTCACTTTTATTGATTTCGCCTAACAAGTGTACATCCAACTAACAATTTTTGTGCATCTAAAACCTATATTTGCACATGTAAAGACTATGTTTGCACATCCAAAATGTATGTTTCTACATCCAAAAATGTATATTTGCACATCCAATAACTATATTTGCACATCCAATAACTATATTTGCACATCGAAGATATATGCTTGCACATCCAAGAAATGTGTTTGCACCTCCAAAATGTTTTTTTTTTTTTGACAACGGGGAAATTTTGCATTAATTAAAAACGGAAGTACAGCCTAATTCTAATACAACCAAACAAAATAAAGAAATTACCTTGAGCTTTACTTGCTCTTACATAACAATTACAATAACATAAACAACTTAAACTTAGATAAAGCTGCTTGATTTGGAGTTCCATGTTGTGAGATAATTGTATTGAAGCTCTTTTGTTGATGGTTGACAAACGCCATAACGATGATGAAAGCTGTGGGAGGAGTGGACTGATTCCACAATCGGAGGGACGAAGAACAAGCGAGATTTGGAACTCACACCTTATCCAATCCCCGTGACCTTCTGTCACATGAGATTCTTGATTCGGGATTCCTGAAAGAGTCACATTCCTCTGTGACTCAATACCCTCTTGAATGGGTATTAGAGACTTCTTCTTTTCAAAAGAGAAGCTCAACGTAGTTGACGAGCTATAAACCCAATTGACAAATTGGGGAGCCGCCTTCAGATTTCTTTTTGTCAAGGCAATGATTGGTAAGATCATTACCAAGCTAAACTGAGATCTAAGCAATGTTAGATCTCGAACAATTATCCGATTACCAAAATCGGATAAAACAAACTCCAGCCATGAAGCCTTTTGCCACGCACGTCCACGCTCTATTCCATATAACAAAAACAAAAACCCTATCCAACCATATAGACCAGACCCAACACCTTGAAAACAAAGACAACCTCCAGCAAGTAACACACTGATCAAGCAGATTGAGTAAACATACCACTGTCTCATACTAACCCAACTAAAAACTAACAACATAATGCGAGAAAATAAACGACTAAAGCCGACACTTAGTTTGTAGCAAGGATAACGACGCAATAACGGAGATGGGGAAGCCAACAAACACGAACAGGGGATGGGGAAGGGGAGATTCACTAATACACTAAACCGGGGGGAAAGGGGAGGGGGAGCCCGTAAACCGGGGGGAGGGGGAAAGGGAAGCCCGAAAAAACTAGGGGTGAGGGGAAAGGGGAGCCCGGAAAACTAGGGGGGAGGGGAAGGGGAGCCCGACCACCAGGGGAGGGGATGAGGAAACGACGCAACACGGGGGAGGGGGGAAAAACCGACGACCGACGAATTAGACAAGGGAGGGGGGAAAACGAACTCGAAATGTATTTGCACCTCCAAAATGTGTGTCTGCACATCTAAAAGTTATGTTTGCACATCCAAAATGTGTGGTTGCACATCTAAAAATTTTAGTTGTTAAAATAAAGAAAGGGAAAAACATACAATATACTACTACTATTCTATTTGGTACCAAACAGTTTGGTATTTAGCCTTTTTCCTTGGATTTAGTAAGGAATTTGTGTTGCTCTGGCATAGATTACCCATGAGGTTGGAAATCAGTTCCCCATATGTTGATTCACTTGTGGATTTTCACTCCCCACCAAAATCCTGCTCATTTACTTAACGGATCAATTAGCCAAACGTTAAGGAAGATGAATCAGCCAACAACATCGACGCCCCTCCGATTTTCAGAAAGCTATGCAGGTTTGGGTTTAGTTATAAGGAAATAAATCTGGAAATGTCCTAATGACAATGTCCAGGTCTTTACGTGCCCCTAAATTTTAAAAAAACCCCCCCCCACTTAAATAAAAACGTACTCATTATACCCCCCCTCAATTTTAAACCCCCCCCCCCCCCCCCCCAAAAAAAACCAACCACCAACCCCCCCCCCCCCCCCCCCCACAAAACAACCCACCAAATAAAACAAAAAAAAAAAAAATAATTTTAAATTTTTAAAAAGGAGTTGAGGGGGGGGGGGGGGCCCCCCCCGCCTATACCAAACGCCCACAATTTGGCCTAAGCGAAAGAGGGGGAAAGGGTGGCCCACATGGTTTAGATTCACAATAACGAGGCGGGGGCGGTAGGCCACGAGAAAAACGCAGGGGCGACCACAGGGGGCAGAAACTACGTTTGGGAAGAGGGGGGCCAACGAAGGTGGGTGCGTTCTAAAAACCCCCCCAAACCGTGGGCAACAAACCGAAAGAAACAAGAGACCGTGCGCGCCAAAAGGAGGAAACAACGAAAACAACAAAAACAATAAAAAAAATTAAAAAAAAAAATTTAAAAAAAAAAAAAAAAAAAAAATTTAAATTATTTTGAGGGGGTGGGGGTGGGGGGAGGGGAAAGAGATTGGAAAAAAGAAAAAAAAAAAAAAAAAAAAAAAAAAAAAAAAAAAAAAAAAAAAAAATAAAAAGAAATTAAGGGGGATTTAAAATAATAAAAGGAAAATAAAAAACGACAACGTGCAAGACCTACGAAAGCCCATATTCATGCTCCCCAAGCAGAAGCTGATGCACTATATCTGTATCCGCTTCATGTTGGTCTCAGATGTGCTTATGAAGCAGAGCTTCAAAGAAGTGGAAATCACTAGTGCAATGTGCGATCACGACATTTGTCCATCTGTTGACAACAAGAGCTCCAAAATGATTGGCTATCCAAGTGATTGCACCAGTTTTAATGTGTTTGCAGGGAAGATAATATCGTGGCTCCTTCTCTAGGGACTAGGGGTTACATTTTTGTACACGGAGATAGAAATTGCAAGGAGAACTACAGCTGATTTCAAAGACTGTATGTAAACATATATATGAATAATATTATGGGCATCACTAACTACTCTATATCAATGTCTTGTCTACTCCATATCTCTACAATGGTCTACAGGCTCAAACAAAGTTGTACACAAAATTCCAACTTGTAGGCGGGTTGATGTATAAGGAGAACAGCTAATGCAATATGACAAAATATTCCATCTAGAACTTCAATCATTACAACAACATTTGACAAACCCCCTGTTAATTTGGTGGTATTCATGAGCCAGATGAATGATCCAGAAAAGCTTTTAGTCCTCCAAAATTGGAGCTAAGTCACGAAATTCTACTCAGTCTGAATCTGAGAATTCCATTTGATAAGAACCTTTTGGTTCCGTGTCGGTCATTGAAGGAGGAACTTCTGCAGTTGCACTATTTCTTCTTCTTCTATTTTTCCATTCTTCTGGGATTTGTTTCTGCCAAATGGGTAAAAGATTATTACATAAAGTTCCATAAAGAAGAAAGCCATGACACCATGAAGAAACAGATCAGATTGGACGCTTCTCACTTCAGCACTTCACAACCATAAAATTGTTACAACTGACATATTCCACAATAGCAGGAATGTACAAGTAAATGAGCATGCTTCAAATAGGACACCAGAATGCTTAACACTAAAGGGGATTATTTGTTTTTATAGAAAACAAAAAGGGCTGTTGGATAACAAACATTAGGATGAATAAATTGTTCGCCAAATGCGAGATTGTAGGTCTAGCTAGCTAGTACTCTAGTTCTCCAAGTAGCGAGGTTGCAGTTTATGAGAAGCAACCACCCAAACCAGATATCTTAGACTTCCTGGGCAATTGAAGAATTTCAAATGTTTGAAAAAGGAAAAGAGTGGGAACGAAATTCAAGAAGGGTCAAGGAGAAGGCTTTCTTAGATGGGAACAGAAAAGGTTAAATATTACTACTTGAAAATGGAGCTTACAAGAAAGAAAAGAACACAAAACAAACAAAAAGATTAAAAGATCATCTATCTCGCAAAAGTTTATATCATTCCGAAAAGAAGCATTATTTAGTCAATGGTGAAGTTGCCTCTCGCTGTGATTATCTATTTTACAATCGTGTCAAAGATCCAAAACAGACATCATATCTGCTACAATCCTAACTTCAGTGAGCATTATCTAGGGTATCACCCCAAAAGACCACTTACCTTAGTATGGGTTTGTTTTGACTGACTAGAGTCAGTTGAAGGAGTTGGTTGACTGCGACGGAGCCAGATTCCACCAAAAGATAATACTGCTCCGAGAAGTAACATTGGACCAATCCTTGGATCACCAGAAAGATCATGACACCCAGATATGACTCTCTGAAGTTTGAGTTTTATTCCATCTCTAGTGGAAATAATTTTTTCACTACTAACGAACCAAAGTGGATCTGGGTTCTCCGAAACAAGCTCGGGCGTATTTGTTCTCTGCCATATAGAATATTATTTCCAATCAGCTAAACGAAAATGGAAAAGTAGATTACAACGCCAGAATTTGTTACAGCATTGAGCTGGTCACAGAAAGATAATAAACAACACCATGCTTGGGTGAAATAAACACTTAGCAGTTAGCATGGCCCCCAGATAATGGAAATACAGACCCTCAACAATAATAATTAATGACTACAACCTACAGCGAAGGCGAGTCAGAGAAACTTCCTTATATCTTGGACAACAAATATGTCAATGTGTGCAATTCAGGTATATATGCATGCCTGTGCGCTCTACAAATGCATCAATAGACACGATTACAACGGACTGCAAGTTTACTTACATAGAAAGGAAGTTTGGCAGAGTCACCATCTTTGATATTGTTCGAAATCCATTCAATAATCTGTAGTCAGGTAAACTTTTAAGTAGTGAAAACATATTGTCCAGGTGATAAAGTAAGGGATTCATGGCACTTACGCCCAGTAACAATGGTTCCAGGACAAACAAAAATGCTGAAACTAAAACAAATCTTTGAACCAGTAAAAACCAACCTGTAAAGGTTCAGCGGAGCCATTGTATCGTGCTACCAGTTGAGATACAGGATCAACGTCATCCTTAAGACTGTCAAATATACTAGTGGAGGATCTCTTATCTTTAGGATCATCAACAGAATCATTTCTCATGTAACGGATCATTACCACTTGTGGTGTATCTTCAAGGCCTCTTCTTGGACCACAACATTCCAGGCTAAGCTCACCACCAATGTAGAACATACACAAGTTCTAAGATCAAGAAACCACAGTAAGCGTAACTATATTATCTTTCATTTCATGCAGTGACAAGAAATATTCTAAAAGCACACATTGATACCTGCATACACAAAAAATGCTAAAAACCTTTCAATGGAACTGATGGCAACATTGTCAAATCAAACTTGAAGATGACAAACTGATGACAACATTTGTCGAAAAATGCTCAGCCCCTGACCCAAAGTTTCAGATTTGTGTCAATCTAACAGGTCCAAAAGCAAATTCTCACTATTATATTTTTTTAGCTTGATGGGTACAAAATATAGTACTTAAGCTTTCTTTGTGCTTTTCCTTTTTGCAAGCTTCAGTAGACCAGAAATCTCCCATATCCATTAGACCATTACAAATGATGGAGCAAAGTAATTGAATTACATAAGCACTGCAGTTAACCAGTATCCGGAAACTTCAAGTGTCCAACAGACAAGGTCTACCCCCCTTGACAAAGTGAACCAAAAGGAGAGAAAGATGCATAATGAAGATAGGATTCTTACATTTTTCCTCTTTTCCCGCTGTCTACTTTCACAGATTATTTGAAATGATTTTGCTTTTGACCCGTTAAGACGACCCTGAGCACCCGGCTTGTAATTTTACGGGCTCTTTTGGGGAAGGGTGAAATTGGATTTTATGTTAAAAAATCTTGTCTAAAAAAACAAAGAGAGGGTTGGATTAGGGTTTGGTTTTCTGGCTTGGGACATCTCTTGAGTCTTGATGGATCCAATTGTTCAAACATTATACATGCCAAAAGATTCCTCTCAAGTCAACAGTTTGGCCAAAATTCTAGTTACACCACAACATAGTATGGATAGTCCAAAACTCACAATAACACAAACAAAGGTTTCTCACAATAACACTGTTCTATCTGAGGTAGCTGGACAGGTAATAAGTACTAGATATGCCTCTACCGTTTCCCTGCTAAGAAGCCCAGAAATGGCGGGACATGAGGTTATCCGATCTGAAATGTTTTCAATTTCAAAACCATAGCTATCTTTTTTTGTTATATAGCCTCTATATAACAATCTTAAGTAACTTCATAGACCATGAAGCTTCATAATCAAATAAGAGTTTCAGAACTAATGAGTAGGATGAGTATGCATCCATCACTCTCAAATGAAGATGACACAGTAAAACGTACCAACTCTCCCCCCCAAAAAAAAAATCAATAATAAACTAAATTAAAAATAAAGCACAATAAAAAAGATACATTGACTGTGGCACTGACAAGAAAAGCTAATCACGGAGGAGGCTATTATACAATTTAATCAAGTATATGGACCTCATAAAACTATAACTTGTAAGCTGCAACAACAAATGCAGGGTTGGAGAAGTGAAGCACACTAACCTTTTGCACCTCTCCATCTAACCAAGTAAACGTTAATCGCTTGTCTTTAAGTGCAGAAGCCGAATGTGCTGCCACCTCATTGGTATAAGGTGCATCCTGAGAACTCTTATCCGATAATGTTTGTTGGACCCTGCGAAGAACCTAGAGCCTCAAGATAATTTAATAGCCATCACCAAAAAAACCCAATCAACTTTATCAATGGAGATAGTGCCATAGTTCGAAAATACGGTTTCGATCACGGTTGCGGTAACGGTCACGGTGATGCGGGAACGGGGATGATGCGGTTGTCGTCACAGCAAAAAAAAACGCAAAAAAAAAAAAAAAAAAAAAAAAAACCAAAAAAAATGGGGTTTTTATACCATAAGAAGGGGAAAAAAAATTTGTAGATTTGAAAACCTTTACAACGGGGAGAAGTTATATTCATAATCAAGATGTTATAATTAATACTTCTTCCTTTCTATATTAATTGCATCATGTAGAGGTTCACGGCTTTCACCCCTCCCAATGCACAACTTTTAACATTAATATTTTCAGTTATCTATACATAAAAAATTTAAAAAGTTGATATTTTAAAAGTATACATCAAGAAGAATCTATCTGATGTAAAAATGATGTATAAAATAGACTTAGGATTTTGCTACTCTAAAAAGAATAGATTTTACATGTTTTAAGCCAATTAGGGTCCTTTCGTAATAGTTAGATTAAGTAGAAGTTAGTTTAGGTTTTTTTAAAAACTATTTTTGCACGGTTTGGTTTTGTCAACTGGGCAAGGATTTAAAGTCCCAATTTTTGCCTCGTACTTGCTTAACCAGCAAGGAAAGCCAGCTAAAACCTAGCAAGGGAGGAAACCTCCATAGTGGCCAGACGCCATTCTGGCGTGTTTCAGTGTTCTCTTCTTTTGTAATTCTGGGCAGCAAAGTTACATTTGGCTGTGTGCTTCAAGGAATTGAGAGAGCTCCAAGTTTAATAAACCATGCAATTGGTTTCACGTCCAAAAGATCAGACAACAAGGAGACAACTCCATTTTGGTGGGGAAGCTCCACCAGAAGTTCAGCTGGTTGTATTAGTTTAATGTTTTCTTTTCGTTGTTCCATATAAATATGTAAGAGCTCTTAGCTTGTAATTAATAAGATTTGAGTGATGGAGCTTATATGATTGCTAAGATTTGGAAGTACTTATCCAAGTTTTCTCTTGTGTTTAAGGTGTGAACTAAAGCATAAAATCCTTAATCTAAGTGCCCCTCAAAAAAAAAAAAGTGAGTGAAGCTTAGTTTAAGCTAGGTTGTTTTAGTTGGTGAGTAAAGCCAAATAAATCAATGTGAAACCCTTCCTAAATCAGGTTTAAGGTGAGTGAAGCCCTAAATTTGTTTTAGAACCCTTAAGCAATCATAAGTGAGTGAAACTTGTGAGAACTTAAGCAATATCCTTAACCGGATATATATCACTAACAAGCTCCCATATGACTGTTTATCCTTACGTAGAAATCATGATATATGGTCAAAGGGGAGTGTGTAAATAGTATAGAAGTCCAAACGTTGCGATTAATACAGAATACAGGAAGTTTAGGACTAGCAAATCAACATAAGAGCGTCTTTACAACATCACAGTTATATAGATATACAGCTCAAATCCAACAAATTATATGATTCCATTATGACTGGAAATCAACCGGGATGTTGTACAATTGTAGTGTACCATTAATGTTGTACAAAAATTCTATCTGTTGGCTATTTGACCAGTGTTATTATATGGGTTTAAGCTCTAAGCATTTACACTTTGTTTGGATAGAAATCAGGAGAGGGAAGCGGAAAGAAAGGAAGGGAGAAGAGTGAGCTTGCTTATTCTTCCAAATCTTTACAGCATTGGAAGGAGTGGAATGATAAATTAAGAGGGAAAGAAAATTATTCATCCCAATTCTCATCCCTTCCCTTTTCTTTTTCCATGTAATATACAAAATAAAAAAGATGAATCTCTTCCCTTCTCTCCAAATTCCCTTATTCAAACAATCTCTTAGTAAGTATCATATTAGGCATGGGATAGCAGATATGCGCACGCCGAGGAACACCTTATGAGTTATGAGATAGAATTCAGAACGAAGATAGGACAGAACTGTTTACAGTGGTTGGGGCATGCGTGCTCTGAACTAGCTGATACACCGGTTACAGTAGTAGCGAGTGGAATAGATTGGAGACATTTGTAGAAGCGCAGGGAGGTCAAATATGACTTGGATAGGGGGTGTTAGGAACAAGATGAAGAGAGCAGCTTCACGGTAGCATATAGCGCTTAACAGAAAGCATAAGATCTATGTGGACGACCACTAGATTTTACAACTAAAAATAAGTTCATATAAGTTACGTAATAGTATATACTACCTCCGTTTTTTTAATTGTTACACTTTGACATTTTACATTATTCACAAATTTCACCTTAGACCATAGTTTGTGATTTATACGTGAATATAAATATAGTCATGTGGGATCTTGTTAGATTCGTCTTAATATGTATTTTATTAATATGTAGTTTTTATAATTTTTACAAATAGAAAACTAGAGATACGACTCCTCAACGTTTTGCATTGGCATACGTGAAAAATATAAGTGTAACAATTAAAAAGTAACGGAGGGAGTAATATGTTAAAATTAGTCCAGATAAGTTTGAGGTCAATAAGTTTTAGAAAGTTCAGATAAGGGGAATTCAAGTTTAGAAAAAACAAAGCCTAAGATGTGAGCTTCATCAAGATTTTTTTCCCGTTTATTACGTCCTCTTCACTTCACAGGAATATGTATTCATTACAAAGCTCACCTCACGCATTTCGTCCAGTTCATGGCTTGACCTTCCTACAACAATGACACAATACCATATGTCAGTACTGATCCCAGCACGGGAATAACCACGTGAGTCGCAACCCAACTCCATTGATGTCATGGTCCTCAATTGCGGAAGCTCTAGAAACACGAAAAATTCAGAATCAGGATATCATAAACAGCAACCTAGAAGAATATTCTTGCAAGTACACAAAAGTCACAGTATATATCACAAACATAAATGGTGTAATACTTATAGGAAATCTTTGCAGATATATTGCATTCTTAAGCAACAAAATCTGTATCACATAATTCGACAATGACTATTGAATATATAGTTTCAGAAGTTATGCAGTTCAAATCTGGACTTTGTGACACAAAAAAGAAGTGATGATCTAAACCCCTAAAAAGATTGGTATTAAGACAAAAATATTGGGAGATTATAACATCTGTCAACACTAGTAGGCCACCCTCCCTTTTATGGAACACTAGTAGCCCCTTCTCTAACTAGTGAACTACTCGCTCCGGTTTTTATTAGTTTACCCGTTTTCACTTTTGACACTGTTCACATACATGACTTTGACTATCTCTTGTTATTTGTACTTAAGGAAAAATATAGTCATGTAAGATCTTGTTAGATTCGTCTCAGATCTCAATGTCTATTATCCAAATATCAACTTTTTCTAATTTTTGCTTATTGATAATTAAGGTTCAAATTAGTGCCTCGGCAAAAGTGCCCCAAAGAAATGGGTAAACTAATAAAAACCAGAGGGAGTACAATGGCTAAAAGATTTATGAGCAACACATTCATACAACACACACACACACCACCTAAAAGAAAGAAAAAGGACAAGAGACCATTGAACAGGAGCATTACCGTGCAGTTTATTATCTTCCATGACATCCACAAACCACGAACTGTTCACAGGCCCTGCATGAGGTGACAAATAAAGAGAGATGATATAGACAAAATTGTTCCTAAACTATAAGGCAAATGACAGGTAATAGTACAAATCTGATATACCATAATAGACCAAAGGTTTAGCGCCTGGATCTCTCAAGAAGACAGTGGCCGGAGCTGATTCGACATCATATCTGTAACCACCAAGGCACCAATAACAAAATCAAATACCCTGTGTGTCTTATAGTGTATAACCTTTCACAGAGTAACTAAATTTGGGATAAAAATGATTAAAACGTAGTATAGCTGACTGCTGAACATTACTCATTCATAGGACTATAATGCAATATTTCATAAAATCCTATTGCATCAATGTCTTTAAACAAAGCAGTCTACTCTGTTAGCAGATATATAGCTAAAAAACTTACAAGGAAGCAGAAGAAACTATATCTCAGAATGGAAAATATACAAAAGACACCAAACATGCCGCTTCCATGTAATATGCTTATGATGCTCAGGATATCCAGAATTAACTGGGAAAATTTACATTAAACGTACACTATACCCGCCCAGCCCGCCTAAATATCGGTCCACCCACCCCACCCCACTGCCCAACCTGCCCAACCCGCCACGGTTCAGCACCCTCCAACCAGCCCACCCGCCTCATTCACTGGCTGGTGCTCTGCTGCACCCTTCCAGGTAGGCCCACACAAACCACCCCATTTGCCTTCTCTACTCCGAAGCTGTGGAACCTCCAGAAGTTCATTGTGTTAAGGGATTTCCTTTTGAAGCATCTGGTCCATGTTCCTCAGGTGAAGTGATGGAGGTATGTCCTCTCAACTGCTTCGGATCCCTTTTGAGGCACTTTCTCCAGAGAAGGATCTCCAAGAGTGGTTCCTCCCAACTGGGCAGTGCTTCTCCTTGATTTTCTGTAGGTTCTTTTATGTTATTTTTTTTCTTTGTGGTGGGCATGTACTTGCAAAACTTTACATACTACATCTGCCTATCCCTTGTGATACCTTCTTATCTGATCTTGCAAGTAATAGTAACTAGGTATTTAAGCTTACATAATATAACATTTACACTTTGTTTGAATAGAAATATAGGAGGGAAAGGGGAGGGATAGAAGAGGAAGGGGAAGGAAAAGAAAGGGAGGGGGAAGATAGAGTTCCATTTTCCCTCCAAATCTTTCCAATTTGAAAGGGATGATGTTTATTAAAGAGAGAGGAAAAATAGATCCTTCCCTCTCTCTCCTCTTCCTTCCCCCAATCCCTTATCCGAACAAGGGAACTTGTTTCCCTCCCTTTCTCCTTGTTCCCTTTCTCTCCATTTCCTCCTAACCAAACAAAGTGTTAAAGTAGTACTTCATTCGGTCATTAACCTGGTCAATGAACCCACAAAGACACTTCGAACTTAGAAGTTGTTTAAAAGAACTGCCTCTACTTTGAACCCTAAGAACCTGTTGCTGCATGTCGAAACTACAGGGGAAAATGGCCACTCAACCCTTTTTATAAAGAATGATATGTCAAAAGCTAAATCACATCATGTCATTACTCAGCAGTCTCAACTTTTTGAATATCGGATTCCAAGCCGTTGACCAAAACCTTTATGACCCAATCACTAGGCAGTTATAAAAGGCAATAATATTGCAAGAAAAATCTCAAGCCAATATCCATGGTAATGAAACTCCATAAACATGTAATATTCTTCATAATTTTCCACTACCACTCAATACTACCTTCCAAGTAGTAATGGATCATGATGAAATTTTATAAAGAAAAGTGTGTTTATGAAGGTGGACAAGCATTACCATAGAAACTGACATAGGACTTTCCTTATAAAATTACAGTAGAATTCATTACCATCAGTACCATCTATTACCACCTTTTGAACAAGCTGTTAAGGTACTAACAAAAATAAGAACAAATTGCATAATATCTACTACCATTAATATCCCTGACCAGTGTTACTGTTACCTAGTTCACGGAACACGTTAGATCGTAGAACGGGTACTGGAACGTAATTCGTTTGTTGGGAGAATTGGGATCGCAAGGAATTTTGTTTGGAACGTTTTTTAGGAACATAATTCGTGATAGTTATTTGTTTAATTCGCTACCTGATTTCTTGAAGTTATTATTGTATGAAACTGTATAATAATAACCTATTTTTTGAGATGGAATCATTTATTACTAAAATAATCTTGATTCCTTCTTAAAGGAAGTACTACATATTAGATTAGTCAAAGCTTGGAAATGACAAAACCAATCCCTTTCCCACTTGACATAATTACAGAAAGAGTGAACAAATTTCAAAAAGAAAAAGGGTTTTTTGTTAGAAACAACCTTTTAAAAATTACTTTTTGCGAAAGACAACCTTTTAAAAAAATTCTTGCAAAACACAACCTTAAAGTAAATTTTTTTGGCACGAGACAACCTTTGGCCGGATATGAGGGTTGACTGGCCGGATTCCGGCGTTGACCACCCCCTCCCCAACCCCTCCCCCCGCCAGCGCCCCCTCCGTCGCGATTTCTGCAACCCCCTCCGTCGCGATTTTGCAGCCCCCCCACCCTTCGAGATTTTCGCAAAACCCTTCGATTTAGAATTCTGAGTTGGATCTTGTGTGTTTTTTGAAAATGGTGTTGCGCCGGTGTTCGAAGGGGAGGGGTGGGGGTAGGGGATCCGCGTCGTCTGGTGTTGCGCTGGTGTTCGAAGGGGAGGGGGAGGTGTGGCGAAATCGATGGGGTGGGGGGGGGGGGGGGGTAGCGGCGGTGGAGTAGAGGGGGAGGGGGGAGGGGGAGGGGGTGGGGGCAGCAACGGTGGCGTAGAGGGGGGAGGGGGGTGGGGGGCTGGGTCTGGGGTGGAGGGGAGGCAAGGGGTTAGGGTTAGGTCAACGTCGGAATCCGGCCGGTCAACCCTCAAATCCGGCCAAAGGTTGTCTTGTGCCAAAAAAAATTAATTTAAGGTTGTGTTTTGCTAGAATTTTTTTAAAAGGTTGTCTTTCGCAAAAAGTAATTTTTGAGAGGTTGTTTCTAACAAAAATCCCAAAAAAAATAAAAAAACAGGGAAAGTCTGACAAAGTGAAAAAAATAACATTAAAGGGTTCAATGCTTCAATAACGTGGGCCATTTTCCAATACCACCACTTTTCCAAACCAATCCCTTGTACTCCCAAGTCCCAACCCATATAGAATAAAAGAACACTGTCCTTCCAACCTGATAAAAAAGTGAAGTATTATCTGTAGAACAAAGCGCAAAGGCGTATAACGCAAATGCCAGCCATACCGTCGCCGGAGAAGACTACCGGCGAGAGGATCTTCGCTGAATTTTGATTTATGCATCACCATGTTCGACTTAACCTCATTAACAGAATCCCTAACATTTGAACAAAATTTTAGGTAAATCTCATTCTCAATTTGCCATCTAGGTTTTCTTTTCTGGAACCCTAGATCGAAAAAATCTCTTAAATTCCTGTCATTTTCTTGCATTTAATCTTTACATCAGAAACAGAAAGCCATGTCTAAGGGTTTGGTTCACCAATTTGGTCGTTCTAGATCACGCACCAACACGTTTCGGAACACGAACGAATTGCGTTTCGGAGCGATCGAACTGAGACGCGGTTCGTGGGGGTGGGGGCGACTTAGGTAACACTGGACCCTGACATCTCTTAAGTCTTAACCAGATAGACAGTTACTCTACTACTTTCTTCGATATCCACATATCTAGAGCTTTTTACTTCACCGACACAGAAATAAAATGCTGCAAAGCTCCACAAATTAGTGGCTTCTGTAATATTCAAAGATAAGCAACTGGCATATTAATGGTAAAAGACAGAAGAGCACATACATTGACCACCAATAGGCATATTCCTCTTCCCTCCAAAGAACACAAGCAAAGGAAGCATAATCCTGATAATTCTTGGCAAGTTGTCGCATAAATGGTGTTGCACGCATCCCTGTGTCCGAGAAGAACATGACTTTTACCTTTGAACCAAAAATAATGGGCAAAATAAATTTAGTCTCCCACGTTAAGTTATCAATCATGGACATCGAAAATGAGTACATTCCCTCAGCACTAGTGCACAAAGTACAAGGACGAGTATTCACAGGATCTTCGAGGGACTTATAAATACAAGCGACAGGAAGATATCTTAATGATACAGCAGAGAAGTATCCATATAGAGGATAATTAGATATACACATTGAGTGTCCATCAATGAAGCACCGGATATAGGACAATATTTGAGCGTACAACATGCTAGTCATGGATGTGCCTTCCAAAATGAGAGCCAAGGGCTGGGGTTATGCACATGAGACCTCAGGAAATGGTGCGCCCATTGGGGTGGAATTACTTAATAAGAATAAGAATGTGTAGCCAATCAAAAAGAAAAGAAAAAGGTAATAATGTATAACTCAATTTTTTTGGAGAATCATCCAAATGAAGAGCATACCTTGTGATAACTACTCTTAGCAAAGAATCTTGGTCCCTGAAAATAGGGGATAATATGGTTATGAACTTATGATACAATGGTTCATCTGCATTAGAAGCATATATAGTAGCAATTTGAAAACATAAAACTTCTATAGTAGATAAATGTATAAACATGACAACCATGATAACCTCAATATATATCAAAAACAGTGTATCCACACTTGTTTCAAATCCTCCATCTCCAAATTGTTGACACAAAACGGGAATATAGGCGTGAATCATTTTTAGAACCAAAGATAGATCGCCATGTTTATCTTTGTACATTGAATCTTATTGTAAAGCATTAGCAGTTGAGTAATATGGATCAAGGGTCAATTGGATACAAAGGAAAGGTTGAAGTAGATAGATCCCTTACCCAACCATTGCTAGGATCCTCTTTTGAGGCATTGGGACAGTGTAGATGTTTATTTTATAAAAAAAAAACCAATACAGCACCCGTATATCATAACTCTGTTAATAATGTACTTTTGAGTTCTAAAAATCTTTCAAATAAAGTTTGTAAAGAGCACTCCTTTTAAAAACCTTTCGTTTACAAACTTATGGTCTGCAATTTCAAGGTCAGAACTCCAATTTCAAAGAAGAACAGAAAGAATTTGCAAATGACACTATTTAGGTGGCAATTAAGAAGGGAATGTGGGGGGGAGGGAGGGGGTATATCCTCTTTAGAACCTAACATACATGGATCATAGAATGTCTCTTTCTCATTTCATCAAACCAGGATGTAAAAATGGAGGAGACTTTATACATCTTACTGAAGGCTAAATTTAAGACGCAAAAATATATCTATTGAGACCTCCCTAGGAATTAAGGCAATACAAAAACCCCGAAAAACAAAAGGCGGGTTCTGTTGTCAGTTTCACACTCCATGAAAAAGGCTATGTGCAATCCTTCAGTGCGCAATCATTTAATGGCAAATTGGCAATGGAAATCACGACTGCTTATCAGTGGTCTCAAAGATAATGAACAGTGATAGGCTTTTTAGTGTTAAAGTGGAAAAGTTTTAGGTGGTTATATAGTAAAACTTTTATTTACAATGAAAGAAGATCAACTTACCAGTGAGTCTTTTGTGTAATACGGAATGCGAGGTAACTTCAGTATCATTATTGCAAACCAATCTGTAACCGCATCGACAGAGAGATCTCCTTCGTACCTACACAAGCATCAAACTCATGATCCAATGGCAAAACATTACAAATGTAAGACTCTTCACAAAAAACTAATTGAGCTCAATTATTAAAGCTCCGTATACAACAAAGCACTCCACAAATTTGTCAAATATACATAGAAGAGCTTTACCTAACAACACAGTTTGAAGTTCTACACCCTTGGGGAAATGCAATCAGAGAAGGAAGACCTGTAAACAAAAGAAGTAAGCACCTAATTAAAGCAAAATATAGATCCTACATGAGAGTTTTGAATAAAGTATAATTGACAAGCAACACCAGAAGACAGTGGAACTCTAGCTCTATTATATAAATCTAATACAGCTCAGTAAAGGATCAAAAAGAATAATACTTCTAATCTCTATTATATATGGGAACTCTTGAGGGCTTTGGTGTCCACCTTTTTTGACCAATATACCCCTAACTAGAAAAGAAAACTACAACACTTACCACTCTATTAGTTTAAAAATAAAAACAAAAAAGGGGAAAATCAATCTAACAAACTGCAAAGTAATTACCACTCATCCTTCGATTCGCACGCATAGCGTGCATATTAAGACTAGTAATGATAGAAAAAAGGCTGGTACAATGGCAAAACACCCCACCATAGTGGAGTAGAAGCGGCCTGCAAATGTTACCTCTTCACTCCCTGCATCAGCTTCAGGCTGGAACACCAGCTATCTATTTAATAAACTTGGTGATTGTTTGATTGGATGAAGGAAGTGTAACTTCCTAGGAAGTTGTAATGCCAATGAAGTTTTATTACCTAAACAAAAAGTTGTTTGGAATTTGGATGAGTATGGGAAGTTAAAATTCCCATGGGCCCATGGGAAGTTTCACTCATCTAGTGGGTCCCAACTCCCAAGTAAGACAATTACTCCATTTTGTGGGAAGTAAAACTTCCCATGAACTAGCACTTCATGTGTTTCGTGTCAACTAAACAACTTCACTGTTTTTCACTTCCTATGTTTTTTATGTCAACCAAACAAACACTAAAAATTAAATGACAAACCATGATAGATCAATAAATACCATTTCGGAAGAAAAGTTGCCCTGTAGTTTTCTTCTCTGCAAGTTGTGAAGCAAGCTTATATTCCCCAAGCTCCACTACACCAGTATCAGAAATCTCACCCAGCAAAGTAGCTGCACATAATTTATGGAGTCACCAAATTGACAAAGTAGCTGCCTTGAAATATAAATACAGAGATTTACGTTATGAAAACAAATAGCACCATATCAAATTATCAGACAATAGCTTCAAAAACATTAGACATAGAGCACATGGACAAAATGCTACACGATTGGCCAAAAATCACACTTGGACCTAACAAGAATTCCATGGTGGTTTGCAGTCTGTACAGCAACTTAAGACAAAAATCCTGAGCAACAAAACTTTGTGAATATGGAAAATCAACCATCAAAAATCACCAGCATTAAAACGAACATCAAAATGGCTGTAGTTACCAAACCAAAATGATCTGGAATCAGAAAAAGGTGTGCATATATATATGTGTGTACACTAAATGAAACTGAGAAAGAGTTTGTTTTCACATCCCCATGTGCCAAATGCATGACGTAGGCCATATAAATGAAGGAAATAACTCCAATTTTTAAAAGATTAATGGTCCATCCAACCGCGGTAATATAAATGTCGGGCCTTCTCGCTCTGCTCGCTGGCATATTGGATAGCAGCCTTCGGGCTTTGCCAGATCTTTTTATAAAGAATTCTGGCTGCGCTCGGGAAAGCGCTGGCAACAACAGAAAGGAAGGGGGTCCATCAGTCCATGTAGCTGCTGTGTCATGCCCCTTCTTAGTGAATAGAGCAGCAGGTTCAGCATCTAGTACAAAAGAGAGATTTCACTTCAGATAACCATGCCTCTGCTAGGCAGCATGTGGAATGGCTGGGAGCGGACCTTTATGGATATATAATCCAAGTAAAGATTACAATCACTTCACTCCTTCTTGGTGAGGAGATTACATCATTGATTTAAGTCTTTCTAGAAAGACTTATTCCTCTTCTTATTTCTTCACTTTCAAGCACTAAAAGCTATCCTCGTTTCTTGTAATATCTGAGTCTGGACTCCAGAGAATCTGACCAAACTCTGCCATGTGCCATGTTTCCATATATTAGCTGTTCAACCTTGCCCATGATTCAGCGCATCAAAATACCAGTTAAGGCCAGAAACTTTGAGCAAGGGACCAAATGTTCGCAATTGTGAGACTCATAAGAATATTTGGGAAATAAATACTCAAACTAAATCTGAAGAATATCCTTCGATCCAATGCTTGGATAACATAGGATTTATAGACAACATGGGAGCTTATCCAAAAATATACTCCTCCAATTAAGGCTTTTCATCCTATATTATGACATAACTGATTAAGGCAACGTGCAAACAGCATAACAGTTAAACTGGGAAATATTATCAGATCTCTAAAACCAAAAACCTGACAGATTGTAATGCAGATTCCTATCAACTGTTAGTCTGTTACAATAAATTAATTCGTGCTTGCAATGATAATCAAAAGTAAAGTGAGCAGAATAGTTAAACCTATGCTCAATAAATAGCTAGAACCAAAAAGAAGCAATTCCTTCAAGCTATCCAAACTCAAGAAAAGACAAGTGCCACTTAAAATTGTTCACTTCACAGTTCACCCCTAGTCCTTCCCTACACAACAGCCTGAAGCTATGAAGATTTAACCTGATGTGAGCAAGCTCTCTAACCTTGTTAGTTTGTTTCTTCCCAAGTGCACCACACCAAAATTCCAATTTCCAACAAAATCATCAGCCACATTCCAGTATTCCACCCCTCAGTCGTCCCACCCATGCCAAAATAAACCAAACTCGACCAATACAAAGCAAAGGACACATGCCAAAATAAAACCAAACTCGACCGAAACAAAGCAAAGGACACATGCCAAAAGGATAGAATCCAGGGACAAAAGAGTAAAAGGTGATCCATTGACTCTTCCTCCTCTCTTCATATAAGCTACAAGGCTTGCATAAATCAATATATACTACTAAGTTTATCTTCAGGGCAACTTTGCCTTAACTATAGCCCCTCCAGAGATAAACATAGATGAGGAGGAGCATTTGCCTTCCAGATGGCATTGGCAAGAAGCACAAGACAGATATCCCCTCAAAGGAAATTTAAGAAAATTCTTGACGAAAAGGAAATCTCTTGTGATGCAACCAAATCATGACATCATTTGTAGTGGATCGACCTCATTAGTGGAAACTGGAGAGTACCTCCAACAGGCCGCACCACCCAAAGGAAAAAGTTTACAGAGATGGCGCAAACCATAACTTCCATCAAAAACCTCCCTCCCTAACACCAACACATGACAAAAATGCACCTTAAATCCTTAATATATGCTCAACGAGAATGTCAAAACAAAAAGAAAGCCAATACTATGATCAAGAAAACATGACTCAGTATATTACTTTCGTCCACTGTAAATTTTGAAATAGTTGTGCAATATAAAGATGCTCCATGAAAACAAATTAACTCATTTTAGAGACATTCATCCCATTCAAATATCCAAATTGTTATTATGAAGCTTGAACATAATTTCAATGATCTTATCCAAGAGGAAACGCAATCAAATAGAATGTAACCTAACCATCACTCGAATGGAGATGATTCTGAACAATCAAACAAAATTGTTTTTTAGTTATCTAATATATTGAATCCGCACTTCATAAAAAATTCTGTATACAAATAAGTGCGATGATACATAAGACGACTTTTGAAGATATAGATGTAATAGCTTGGCCTAGGGGGAAGGGGCACTTTAAGTAATGCACATTGATTTGTTATGGGTTAGCTTGAGGAACAAGGAACTAAGTTTAGTTAGAAGAGAGAGTAGGAAAATCCTCTATAAATAGAGAGTAGGGAAAAAGAAGGCATGTTGAAAATTGTGGTGAGAAATTAGTAGTGTTAGCTTGGGAGAGTGTCATTCCTTTCGAAAGAGTGGCTAGGTTGTAATCGGTGATTTAATCATCAATTCAATCATATCATTGCTTGTTTTTCCTTAATCATCTTTCTCATTTCCATAAGCCCTATATTCAGCCATTAATCTACTGTTTATGGGTGCCATGTATGTTGATTCGATACAATGGTATGCTATGTTGCTCGGACTCTTCATTACACCTCAAGTACCCGTGTCCGTCTTCGACACTCGGACATGGGTGGGAAACTAGGACACTTCATTTTGGGCTAAAAAATTAAAAAAGTTCCACAAAATAGCCGAACACTTGGACACGTACCTGTGTCCGACATGGGTACTCATGCCGTACGTTCTTTGGTGGCCCAGCTGCTGCCAGAGTAGGCAACGCCAAACTCGACATTCGCCGGAGCTATGATTCAACGGTGAACATTTGAGGAAGAAAAGGAAGAGCTCATCATGAGGTTGGACAAGATATTCCAGATACATTATAAGAAAATGGAGGAAACTGTGAATATGTGGAAGGAGGAGGAGATTCGCATATCCTCCATTTTTATATCGGGGGAAAAGAAAGAGGTGGAGGAAAAGGTGCTCCAAACTCGCGGCCAATACCTACTGATGAAGTTGTTGGCGGTCGGACAGACAAAAAGGTGCCAGACCTGGTGATAGGCAGAGACGATGACCATGTCACTGGCGGAAAGTATGGTGATATGATTCGAAACACTGCCACATAGAACGAAAGTGACTCAACAACGACTGAGGTCAGTGGGTCGTATGGTGCTGCACGGGTTAAAGGAGTTAACCACCACAAGTTAGGAGGAAATTTTCGAATCAGACCGGAGAAGATAAATAAACGTGAAGAAGACTTCTCCGCGCATAGTAGGCCTGGTGATTTAGGAGGTGCAGGGTCACTGGCGGAGCTTTTGGCGGGCCTGCCGCCTGCTGGAGGTACTCATGAAAGGAATGACAAAGTTCATGGTGGCTTCACCGGTCAATTTGCGACTAGTGGTGCAGGTGGTTTTGCAGGAGGTGGAGAAAGGGAACGAAGATGGTGGAAATTGAGGGAATAATACTGTCAATGGTGGCCACTGTGCGTGGTGGAGAAGATAAAACAAAGCAGACTTATTATACTTCCATTTTCTTTGCATTACATTGGATCCTCTGTTACTTGTTAGAAAAAGGTGATTCTAGAAGCTCCTACTAGTACGGGCAATAATTACCCAAGAAGGCTATTCCCAGGCTGAGCAAAATCATGTGACATCAAATCTTGAAGGCTAGACTTCAATTTCAAAATCCACTTTCCTTTCTCCTTATTTTTTTAGTCAACCCAGCCCAAAATCTAATAACAACTTTTCAGTTCATGAGGTCAGAAATTTTGATGGGCTTATATATTCTAGGCCCAAATGCCCATCACTTTTAAAAGCCAAGGAACCTAAACCTCAACCCATACAACAACCAAACCCAAAGATCATTGAGCCCATCCAATTACTAGAGATAACACTCCTGATTTATCTGCCCACACACTTGTGTCTGTTGCCACTCTAAGCCCGATCCTTTATCATTTTATTTAACCCACATTTCTCTAACCTTCAATTTAGAATCCCACCCATTCAAACGTTTAATTTCCCCACCCAAACTTTCCCACCAACTCTTTCCTACCCTTCCAAACTGGCAAATAACAATTCCCACCCAAAGACCACTCATTTCTTCCCACACCTGACATTCCTCCAAGACAAGTCTCTCTGCATCTGTATCCCATGGGTAAGCCACTGATGAGCAGGCTGCAAATCATCAAGGAAGAGCTTGAACACCAGTGGCCTCTGAGCATCTTTTGTGAGGGTAGCAAAAGCTAGGATCACTGCTTCAGAGGCCGTACATTCGACACCATTAACCTTGAGGACAGGGTGGAAGTTTGGGCCGCCGGTATTATAATAGCTTGGCCTAGGAGGAAGGGGCTCTTTTGGTAATGCACATTAGTTTGTTATGGGTTAGCTTGAGGAATAAGGAACTAAGTTAGTTAGAGGAGAGAGTAAAAAAATCCTCTACAAATAGGAGTAGGGAGAAAGAATGCATGTTGAAAATTGCGGTGAGAAATTATCGGTGTTAGCTTGAAAGAGTGTCTTTCCTCTCGAAAGAGTAGCTAGGTTGTAATCGGTGATTCAATCATCAATTCAATCATATCTTTGCTTGTTTTCCTTAATCATCTTTCTCACTTCCATAATCTCTATTTTCTGCCACCATTGCCACCAACAAGTACAAAAGCCAAAAAAGATTATGCGTCTCTGTTGTTTGTTCAGGGAGATGAAAGTGTTTGTAGCCTCGTCTTGTGCATAACAAATGAAATTCATCAAAAGGGAACCTTGAATAACACATCATGGCATGCAGAAAGCCTACATAAAATTGTGGGATACAATGACGAATATAATTCACGACTTATTAAAAGTATTCTTCAGACAAAATATAATCACAAAACCTTCAGAATGCTAAGTAATTTGTAGAGTTACACGTTTTGAAAACATGTGAAACAGCTAGTATTGTATTAATTACTAACTCTTCCTTGTTTCAACAAAGATCTCACATAACAACACATACATCAACCACCATAATAGAGAGAAGGTACAATTGTCTAAACCTCTAGACCTTCAACTAAACATAAAAAACATAATCCAAAAGCAACACACTGAATAGCAAAGGTCTGGCTCATCTCCTGCTAACTATCTCCATGATGTCATAAAATAAAGGTCCAACATTGGAACACAAATGATTCACCCTCTGTGTCAAAGTCAAAACCATTAGAAATAAAAACCAAACATCCCATATCGCCTTCAGCTATCTAGAGCTAACTCAGCTCCTTGATAACCCTAATTCTGCAATCCATTATATTATCTGAATAGCAGCATATGTACCACTATTATCCAAGATTAACTTAATTTTCAATAACTGGATCTTCCATCACTATCTACTCACCAAGCTGTCTATCCAACATGAAAATTCGGGGGACTAAATTAAAGTTTATAGGAGTAGTTTAAGCTTAATCTTAGTTAACTAGGAAAAGACGACACCTGATTTAGTAATCTTAGGTGCAGATAAAGATGCATATTTACTAATAGTTGAAGACACGTCTGACAGATAGCTGTGACGAGGTTGGATCCACTACAAACAAGGCTAAAACTGAATTTGTCTTCGATTAAGAACCTATTCTCCCATGTTCTTCTCTCTCCTCGCTCTTCTTCAACTGGATTTAGCCATTGTTATTTGTGAGTTTTTTCTTAATTTCTCCGCGATAATTTGTTTGTTAATTTTTCTTGAACTGGATTTTTGCTGTAAGTTTCACGAAAATTTGAAGATTCAGGTTTTTTGAAGCACAAAATTTGAAGGAATTGGAGATTTTTTAGCAACTATCACTTCTAGTGGTATAATTTTTCTCAAATTTCTTTTTTCTACTAAATCAAGGACAGAGTTTGTTAAATGGCTAAAAACAATTTTATTCTTTTGCTCGATAATATGAATTTTGTTGTTTTGCGCGAATTCCAGCTTCAAATTCTAGCCATTGATTGATTTCCTTAAATTAGTGATAAATGTGTGTTTTGGCGATGAAGATGACGAACTTTGATCAATTACTTAAAATGAGCAAAAAACTTAAAATGAGCAAAGAAATTGTAAAATGAACAAAAGTCTCTCAAAATGAGCAAAAACGTAAAATGAGCAAAAAAAAAAAACTTAAAATGAACAAAAATTGTAAAATGAGCAAAAATTTCTTAAAATGAACAAAAATTTCCTAAAATGAGCAAAAGTTTCCTAGAATGAGCAAAAAAGTCGGTTTTCAGTTTCCACCTTAAGGCTAGTTTTCAGCGGATCCTACCTCTGTATGTATACACATACATATGTATATACATATAATACATATATATATGTATTATTTGTATATATATGTATTATATGTATATATGTATAGCATCTTAACAGCTGTTAAATCTCAAATATAGATTGTATAGAGGAAATGACATTTATTATCTATACTAAGCAGCAATTAAATCCCCTCAAAAAAAAACAAAGAAGTAGCACCTTATATAAAAAAAATTATAAAATTTGAAGTTCTAAACCATCTTTCACATGGAAAAAAATATGTTCTTGCAACCAGCATAAAAGAGAAAAGTGAACTACTTTTTAAATGTATTAAATGGAAAGTATACCAATTTTCTTCCATTGGCTCGAAAATTGTTTGCATGAATTGCTCCCATTTGAATATACCTGAACATAAGCTGAAAAATCTGTCAGTTAAACAAATGAGATATCACCTATTGGCACACATTATGTATCAGAGTCCCCTCATTTACACACACTATGTATCAGATAATTGCCAGTGGAGCAGATACAGTCATCACGGGCAACATTTTAGCTTTGCGTTACACGTTCTGATTGACTAAATCAGAATGTCTGAGTGACCATTGAGTGCTTCTTAAATTTTGTGAAGTTGTTGACTCAGATGCAAGGGTAAGGTTGGCTTCGATCTAAACTCAATACGGGAACATCATTTACGCAATCAGGTATCATTTACTATTACGATTGTCATCATAAATAAAATCATACTGTCATACGTAATATACTAGAGTGCAAAAAAATTGAAAGTATGCCCTCATTCAAGACAATGCAGCTGAAGGCATAAAGATTTAGAGGCCAGTGAGCATTTCACTCCCATCAGTAACTAGAGTCACGCTGCCAGCATGTAATCACTGACCTGGATTAACAATGGCCTCTGACCACCTACAACTGACTGGATATCTCCAGCAGAAATGAAGTTGAGATCAATTCTATGAGATTCTGCACAATATAAACGTCATTTGAGTCAGTATTCCAGATTTCCTACAAGACATGAACCACAGAAATACAAAGGGCAGACATAACTTAACCTGCAGAAGCAAGTAAAGGAAGGTTCACTGAAGTGTATTCCTTCTCAAAATTGAGCTGCAAGATGTTCTCCAAAACACGCTACAGCAAGAGATAGCTCAAGTGTAAGAAGAAAATCATCGAATCTAGGTCCGAAAGGATACATATGCGAAACAGAGATACCTACTTGATGCTCGTCAATGCCAAATAGGTCATAGTCTCTCTTCCATAATGGATCAGTCAGCAACTCATAAGCATATCGAATCTGCAAGAAAAGCACACATTCAGAGAGCGGGGGGGAGAGAGAGAAAGAGCTTGAGATAGAGGGTACGTGTGTGTGTGTGTCTGCGTGTGTGTGTGTGTGAGAGAGAGAGAGAGAGAGAAAAGTATCAAACCAATATTTTAATGTTTGAATCTCCATTTAAGAACACCAATACATTGTTTCAAACATGTGATCACTCATTCAAACAACAAACAGACCTTTTCTAGATAGTAATCATATACAGGAGCTTCAAGAAACAGGACTATTACCCCCAGTATATATCTTGTTAATTTCTCTTTGATACTTTGCAATAGAGGTACACAATTCACTTCTGATGGAGATCAATTTATCTAATTGATGGAGTTTTACATATAGCTCACTGTTTTTAGAAAGGCAATTGATATTCAAGCAACAACAGTTTGAAAATTCAGATTTCAACATCATTAATTTATCATTAATAAGTAAGCTAAACAGATTTGGACTCCAAGTTGGTACAATAAAATATCAATTGATCACAAAATATACTTATTTCCTAATGCTTTACCGTAATAACATGTTTCTTTTTGTTATTCTTGTTGGCTATATTTTTCCTTCCTTGTATAGCAGGAAAAATAGGAAAGTTAATAGAGATAATTCACATTGCCTTCTAATTCACCTTCTACTTACGAAATTTTCTTGAGTTTAAGAAGTATATCAGCACTAGGGACAAAAAACAGACAAAGCCATTAATTCCCAGACATGAGAAAACTATCTAAAATGACAATAAATTTATAAAGGGGAATTCTACATGGTGACCCTATGGTATTGTTTTTTCTACATGGTGGAAACATGATATTTTGACTTTTTAAAGTGACCTTATGGTTTAATAGATGTCATTAACGTGCACTAATTTCATTTTGAACAGCTAATCCGTATTTAAATGACTGATTCTGCTAACCTAACCTTCAATTAATGCACCCCAAAAAATCCCTAACTGTTTTACTAACTTCCCTATTTGATCAAAACTCCCTGTCTTCCTTCGTCTCCCTCCCCCAATTCCTTTTATGTTGAAAGAGCTAGCTTGATCTTTTGATGGTCTGATTGTCACCATAAACCTCCTGGTAGTCTTGTAATCCTTTTGTCTTGCCATGGCAAGTCTTATTCTAATAAAATTTTCCCAAATTATCAGAAAAAAGTTGGGAGTAAATTTAAGAAATTAATATCTGGTTTAGATATCTTTAGCAAAATTTACTTGGGTCGAAAATTTTAGGGTCATATTCAGGAGCAAGGGGAAAATTTTGAGGGTTCAAATCCTGGAGCAAATTGAAAAGGAGCGAAAATTTGAGGGTTCATATTCTGATGCAAGAAACTGTAGGAAAATTAGAATTAAAAAGATTGCCATAGACAGTGTGACAGATACTTCCAACAAATTACATGACACTTAGTTTGGCAAACTTCTGCTACAAGAGGACTTCATAGTGTATGTGTATGCTTTGGAGGGAAAGACTTGGGAGGGGCCTGGGGATGGTGCTTTAATTAGAGTAAGAGTTTTGACACGGCCATTATTAGTACTATAAACTTTGTTCAATGGTACATGCAAAGAGAAGTTTGATAATGTTCGAGCATATCTGTAGCAGTGCACTAGGTTTTCGAGGAATTTGTTTAATTCATGGGTAGGTTAGTAATTTTCTTATAATTGATTAGGAAAATTAGTCCTTTAGGCATGGGTTAGTTGTTAAAACATAATCAATGCATGTCGATGACATCTAGAAAACCAGAAGGTCACTTTAGGAGGTCAAAAACATCTTGTTTCCACCATGTAGAAAAACAAAACCATAAGATCACCATGTAGAATTTCCCATAAATAAATATATATATATATTAAAAAAAAAACGAGCAAAATGGATATATAGCACCATATTTACATTCCAAATTCGATGATGAGTCTCTCTTCTCTCAAGAAGACATAAAACACAAGAAAACAAAATTAGAGAGGGATGAAAGACCTCGCTCCATTCATCCCTCACACAATATCCCTCTCCCCTTTTTTCTTTTTACTTTTTTGTGTCATGGGAGGTAACTCATGATTCATTTTTGAATCACGAGTAGTGAAGCCCCAAAGGCAAAGCAAGCCACATGTTCTCCGTTTCATCCATCAGAAGTGTTGAAGATGGAAGTAGTAGCTGACCAGTGACCACCAAGCATGCAGAGCCCACAAGTCCATCCTTTGGCTCACAAATCTATGAATAGCTAGAGTCTTAAGGTAATTTCTAGAATTTTAAGTTAGATGCCTTCTCAATTTCAAATCGAGTGTTCTGCGATCCAAACCCTAGATCTCAAAATTTTCTTGTAGCCCATGTTGGCCGTTTATTCATGGGCAAACATGGCGTAGGGATTTTGCGTGCTCCATTTCTTCAGTTTTTTTTATGTCATCAATTCTTCTCTTCAATCTACTAGAGCTGGACTAGTTCACCACTTTAAGGGGTCCAAGATCATGTAGTAAAGCAATTCCTCAATCTCGTGAATTTACAAGAGTGTGATTGTGTGGACGAATACACATGACTTGAGCACTCGAGTCATGCCTCTATTACTACTCTCCATCCGGAATCAGTTACCACATTGTTCCAGCCCCTCATAATTCGAGATATAACATGATTCTACTAGAAGGCCTATATAATACTTCACCAATACCTACACTCTCTAATCTCGCCAACACTCCATTTAAGTAGGGGTATCTTAGAAAATTTAATAGTGAGCCATTACTATTTCTGGAAAGGTGACAATTATTTATGTACATCTCAGAGAGATGTGAAAGTTCAACCTAGAAGGACAAAGAACTCTTTATACCGAGTATTAAAGCGTGCTTGTCATACAGCTTGAGCTAGCCATGGGAAGTTTATCATGGACAACTCTCTTCCTTTCTTTTCATTCGACAGAAGAGAAATTTACCTCCACAATAGCAAAGATATCCAATAAGGTGTCGTGGCTTTCTTCTAAAATTCTTTCACCTTGACCATTTTATCACCAACCTCTTATTCTTAAATATATGATGAAATATCTGCACCAACAGAGGTGTCTTTGCAATTGGCATTTTAACGTGAATAAATGCATTCTTTAAAAGTTATTTTAAACTAAACTCCAATTAGAAAAAAGGTATCATGAAATCTAACTTGACTACGAAAAATTTTATTTCATTCACAAACCATTGCAAGACTTAACAAACTACCTAATATGAGCCATACCAATTCTTCATGTAAATACTTCCTTACAGTATGTACGTGTTAAACTTCTTCATAGTTGTTACTGTTTCAATTTCTCTATTCCATTTTAGATATATAAATTGTCTAGCAATTAATATCAGACAGCATGTGCTGAGGGGGAAAAGGCTTAATTAAAGAATAGCACAAAGCAAGGCAAGTGATGACATAATAACCTTGATAAAATCATTTGTTGTAGGAAGTTCAGCACCTGAATTCCTGAAAATAACCCATATAATCAAATAATAATTTACACCTTACAGAGAAACAAACAGGAAAAGTCAAATAAAAAGCAGCAATACATGTGAGTTGTGACACAGCAACCATAAGGGCAGGCTCAAAAGTAAAGCAAGCTGCTATAAACCTTGGTAACTAATGAAAGGAAACTTTGTTCAAGACTACCACATTTTCCTAGTTTTCAGCACATTTTAAAAGTATTATTTTCATTTTTTACAAGAATTTCAAAAATAAAAAATAAAATAAATAAAAACTAGTTTGACCTCCAAGTGATCCGGATTTTGCCAACTAGGGGGAATGGTAGTAGAGACCACTCGTAGAGGTTGATTTACAGCTATATGGTGATAAGTTGAGGATCAAATTAGGTCATTTTCAATTTCAAGATTTTTATAAAAAAAAATAGCCTTGTTTAGCCCTTGTTTTACAAAAATAATATGTTATATTTCTTATTTTCAAATAGTGTTATATATAAGGCACGCCCTCTGTAATTCTTCACTTTTTTGCTTTTACACAACCTCCACTCTTTGATGCACATGTTTGAGGATTAAAAGTTTTGTATTACATATTACTACCTTTGTTCTTTTTTAATTCTTTTTTAATCTACACAGTTTAACTCACATTTGTCAATGCATAACTTTGACCTTTAATATCTTGAATTGTCAATATTCTCAATAAGTAAAAAATCATAAATAAATAAAAAAGAACTTATATCTTGCACATATATATTGAGACAAATCTAACAAAACCTCACATGACTAATTTTTCTTTACATATTAAACACAATCGATTGTCAAAGTAGACTTAGTGAATAATGCCAAACAGCCAAAGTACAAAGTGGGTAGCTTAAAAGAGAGCACAAGGAGTAGTAAAAAATAATTATATTGAGAAGTTGCTATTCTAAAATTATTAAAATGAATTTAACCGATCCACATGGCTATCTTTTTCTTACACATAGATCATCAAGCAGTGTCAAATTTTCTAATTTTGACCTTAATATTTCAACTTTCAAGCAGGTAAAGTAAAGATCAAGTAAAGATCAATAGGAGAGTAGTTATCAACAATTTCCATTAATAGAATAAAAATTAGAGCTATATATTTCATTTCTCCCAAATATGTAACCTCAATTTCCCCATATTACTTCTTTCTTGATAAGTTGATAACTTGATATCACTCTCTATCTCACTAGCTTTCACAATTCTCAATTGATATTTATTATTTAGCACTCAAGAATCAAAATTAATATGAAAATTCCTCCCACATCACATAGCTGCAAGGAAACTTTAAAATTTCTTATTCACAATACCTGCCAATCACCATAATAAATCATGTTGCATCATTCTTACCCTTAATTTTGTTTCCATAGTAAGATTTTTCTTTTAAATGTAGATATCTGCCCTTACCATTAAGGTTAATGTCAACTTTTTTTTTTTGCACACAATTCAAAATATTGCATTAATCTTACAGTAAAATCTTAAAAAAAAACCTAACATTTGTAACTTTATAAGAATCTCAAGTATCTTCATCAATCTCTCATCTTACCATTTAGGTCTAGTCCGTCCTTGTAAGATGATGAGAAAACGTACATTTCGATCCAGCAAAATTGAACATCAACGAGAAAAGGATAATGCCCATAGTATGGTTCAACTTATTACTTCCTCCGTTCCAAATTAGTTGTGACACTTTTAAAATCACGGACTCCTAGGCAATTTTTGGAGAGGAGAGAGATAGAGAAAGAAAACAAAAGGGTCCCATGTGATAGGAGAGAGATAGAGAGAAGTTATTACCTAAAATGAAAGTGTAACATCTAATTTGAAACTTCCTAAAATAGAAAGTGTCACAACTAATTTAGAACGGAGGAAGTACATTAATCTACATGTTTACATGGCTCATATATTGATATGCCAATTAACAAGATTACTCTTCATCCTTATCAAAGACATGAGTATAAACTACAGAGCTAGTAACATCCAAACCCCATCATATCTCACAAATCCACCAGTAACCAATCAATCACAGTTAAATTAGCCACAAAATAATAACAACTCACAGGCTTTAAACAACGATTCGCCGAAACAAGTAAAATTTACAAAAACTACTTAATGCAATCGAAATTATATACTAAAAAAACTTCGATCATACAGCAACATATACTATAATACTGATACGAGAAAAGAAAGGAAATTTACCACTTGGAAACTAAATCATCATAAGCCTCTTTCACTTGTTCAATAGAACTCAGTCTTCCGACGCGAAGAACTACAAAATACAATCAAAATTAAAGGTATCAGCAAAAAGAAGTTCAAACAATTCTGAGAATATCACACGAACGATAGAGAAGAAGAGAGAGAGAGAGAGAGAGAGAGTACCGTCGTAATGAGATGGAGGAAATGCGTTGGGGAGGAAGACGAGTTGAGCGAGTAAGAAGAGAGAGAAAAGCGTCGCCGGAATCCAATACGCTTTAATAATCGACGCAATTTGAGATTGAAAGAGTTTCTTCGGCGCCATAGCTGGTGTTGCAGATGAGGTGTTCGAGGAAATTCTCTCAGATTTAGTAGTAGGGTTAGTTTCCGCCATTGTTGAAGTTCGGAGTTCGCGGTTTAGCAACCGCAGTACTGTAGCAGAGTTGAGTTCACTACAATTCAATCTTTGTTTTGATTCTTGCGTCAATTGGAATCCAAAAGAAGGCAGATTAATACTCTCTCCCGTCTTTATTAGTTTACCCGTTTCTATTACACAGAGTTTTTGGAGAAATGATGTTGTGGGACATAGAAAGAAAGATAAAAGATTAATTTATATTAAAGTTGAATATGTGTGTGATGGAAAGTTAGTGGTCTCATTCCAAAAATAGAAACAAAAAAATGGGTAAACTAATAAGGGACATCCCAAAATGGAATATGGGTAAACTAATAAAGATCGAAGGGAGTACTTCATTATTTTCGTGAGTGGAAATGTGGAATTGACTACAATCAGTGAGAAGCCCTAAAAAAAGGTCGTTACCCAGTTAGAGAGAAGAGATCTAGTCCAATAAGAAGTTATGGTTATGGACTTCCTACATGGAAAATTTGAGTTGAGTATTGTCATGATGGAACCCCTTGGTAAGAACTAAGGGGGCGTTTGGTTTGGGGTTTTTAGGAAAGGGTAAGGGAAACAAATTGGTTGATTCCCTTACTTGTTGTTTGTTAGCACATTTTAATCATTCCCTTTACCCTCTCCTTTTCCCCCAAACTCCTCTACTTCCATTATCCACACCCCCAAGGGTTTCACTTACCCTTTCCCTCCTCTACTCCATTGGTCACTTTGACCAATTCGATCCACCACCCCAACCACTAGAACAACCACCCCAACCACTAAACCACCACACCAACCACCGACCCACTACCCCGCCCACCGACACCACCTCTCATCGCCACCCTCACCACCACCCCCGTCCACCGATACCACCACCCACCGCCGTAAACACCACCCCCGTCCACCCTCACCACCACCCCGTCCAACGAAACCACCACCCAGTGCCGGAACACCATCCGGTCGCGGAACAATCGACCCATTAACGAAAATACCACGGCGCCACTACCACCCACCCAAAGATCCCCCAACACTTCTTCAAAACCCATAATTTTACAAACTAAAAAAAATTATGAGTAAAGATGGATAAATATTTCTTCTTATGGTTTTGGATGTCAAATTCAACTATAAAAGCTCTAGATCTAGAGTTTTCATGGTTGAATTTGACTTCAAAACCTCAAATTTCACCTTTAATGGTGGTGGAGCGAGAAAAAGAAAAAAAGGGATGGTAAGGGTGTTGTCGCCCCGGTGGTGAGGGGCACGGTGGAGGAGGGGAGGAGTCGGCGTGTGGTGAGGCGAGGCGACCGGAGGTCGGCGGTGAGAGGAGGCGGTAGACCGGCAAGAACCGCCTACACTAGAGAGAGAGGGTAGAACATGGTGGAGAAGAGAAGAGGGGGTTTTTCAATCCAAACAACATTTTTAAACAAAGGGTTTTCCTTTCCTTTCTCCTTGTTTCTCTTTCTTAAACCCTTTCCCTTTCCCCTTCATAAACCAAACGCCCCCTAAGAAGACTTTTTTTCTGGTCTGCCCTTGCGCAGGGTCACTCATCAAGAGGCTCAACAAGAACCCCAACCCCCTCCTCCCCACCAACATTGAAATTTTGCTACCGCCAAGATTTGAACATTGGTCTCCCATGTGGAATATAGGAAGTCGTACCATTGGACCCAAGGGTTCTTGGTAATTGTAATGCTAAACTGCCAATGATCAAAACTAAATTACCCACATTGATATGGGAGTGACTTATTGTCTCGTTTCCTACATCTATACTAATACTTCTTCCGTTTCTTAATAAGTGCAATATAGAGAAAGTGGAGGAATACCAAGGAATGTAGAGAGAGAAAGTTGGGACCACAATAAAGTAGAGTAATTCAAGTGATGGAACAAAAAGTTGTGGTCCCCTCTTGCTTTTTGGTGGCATATTTGTAATAATATTGAACTTTTTTTACCATTGTGAGCTTGGTTGCACTTATTGTGACTATTCCAAATAAGGAAAATGTTGCACTTATTAAGAAACGGAGGTAGTATATTAAAAGGTGTTCCTAAGAAAGTTTGTGTGTCACGTGGCACTCTCCTCTAAGGTTCTAATGCAAATGTTTTATTTTTAAGTCAAACCCTCAATTTAAAAATCAATGTTGTGTAGTTACAAGGTATCGAACACGGAGATTTGAAATGAAAAGTGAAAGTTTAACCATTAATCTAACATAACACCATTGTTTAGTATTTCAAAATAAAATATCATAAGGTCTTATAATTATATGTCATTAAAAAAATTGCACAAGTAGTTAGATACCTAACCTTTTTATGATAATAACAAGAGACTATTATAAGCATAAACTCTTACTCCAATTCCTTGTAAGCTATTGCTTTCATCCCCAAACTTTTTAAGGGTTTATTTTTCAAAAATCATGCAATTACTTATCATGTCATTACGTCAATTTTTCCTCACTTGACAAAAAGTTACGAAAAGTGACAACCCGGGGGCATCACCCGGGACACTCACTAGTTAGAGATCTAATAGTTGATACGTTAGTGGATTGCTTGCGAATAAACTCGAATAAAGCTTAGTTAAAGCCCATTTGTTGAACTCGTTTGATAATGAGCCAAACTTGAAATGTTTAGTGATCTTTCTGTTAATGTTCGCAAATAATTTGCTTGAGTTTATTTGTAAGCTTTTTTATATTCGTATATAACTCGTTTCGAACTATTTCAAATTGGAAAAAAAACTGGTAATGATATAAAAGTTAACATTGCATACCTTTTACAAGAAATTATATCGTACTCCTATAATTTGTATAAAAGAAATTAGAGCTTTAAGGAAAGAAAATATTTTAGCCAACTATATACATAGCACAAGTGGCCTCAATTTCTTAAACTGTTAGCAGTTTGGCAAACAGATACACATATTCTACTATATATGCATAAGACTTTAGGGATTCTCCTTTTTGAAAAAGGCATCACCAGCAGGCTTAATTATTAAATCAAACCTAATTCAACCTTGTTTCAGCATGAGCTTGAGCTTGCGATGCAAACCAGCAAGCTCACAAGCTAAGCTCAGGCAAGCCAAATGATCAACAAGTCAAATTCGAAGAAGAAATAAAAAAGTTCAAGCTCACTCCATACTCGAACTTTACTAATTCTTATGGAGTTTAGATTGACAACTTATAACTTATAAGTCAACTCATCTTGCTTGCAATCTTATCCAGCATACATTAGATACCAACAAATGTGGATGACCAAAACACGCACAGATATACATGCTAGGATCTCTTTCCTTTCCTAAAACAAATGAATAGTCATTTTCTTAGATCAACGATTAGGAATGAATGAAAAGGAAAATACGAGGTTTTTTTAGGAATTTATATTTTTGTTGGTTTAGATGCCTTCAATTTGAAGATAAAAAAATGGAGAAAAGGAATAGAGAGACTCCTAATCTTAAATATATCCCAAATGTTTTTTTTGAAGGGAAAAGAGCCTTAGATTATATTAAATCCAAATCCACCAAAGTTTGAAGACTTTGTGGAAATAAGTTCGTACAAACAAATTCGGAATCCATCGCTACATCCCATCTAGCTACGAAATGTGCTACAGTATTTCCGGCTCTTCTCACATGAACACAATCAAAACCAGAAAAAGAAGAACATAACTCATAAATATCATCAAACAGAAGAAATATAGGAGCAGCTCCTTGCTTCTTTTCACGGATCACTCGGACAACATTCACAGCATCACACTCCAGCACCACCCGATTATAGCCCAACCATCGAGCCACCTCAACCCCAAACCTTGCTGCCCCTGCTTCGCCCACTTAGGTGCCCGGTTTGCCTTGACCTTCGAATCCCGGCCAGCTCCTAACTTCGCCCCCATATCATCACGAAACACCATTCCCAAACTCACCCCATGACCGTTTGATATGTGCGCATCCACATTCACTTTAACAGAGGAAGGTGGGGGTGGATGCCACGAAGCAACAGTTACACTACGTGCTACAAAGAGAGGCATACTCACCTTTGAATTATATTGCACATAATCTCTCCGCAATCTGGCAAACCCAGCAGCCACACTCACCGCATTCAACCCGTCATCTCCCTTAAACACCATCTCATTTCAGCAAAACCAAGCAGCCCATGCTAGTGACCCAAAAGTTGCAAGCTCTTCATTGCTCATCTTGTCAGCCATCCACATGAAACGTGCCGCAAAGGATAAACTCGGAGCCTCCATCAACATACCCATAAACTCACTATGAACCCAGATTTCCGACGCAAAGCGGCAGTCAAAAAGGGAGTGCATAATGGTTTCTTCCTCATGTCCACACACGGGGCTCACACTATTATCACGAATATGCCGCTTATGAAGGACATCCATCACTCCTAAGCTCCCCTTGCACGCCCTCCATATGAAGTGGCGAAGCTTTGGGAGACCATCGAGCCTCCACACTGTTCTCCATAAATCACGTTCGTGCTGGCCATAAAACAACTCCCATGTTCAAAGGTGACCCATTCTGCCCAGCCAATATCCCGACCGAACCGTATAGTTACCATCAGATGTTGGCCACCAATACCTTGAATCACTACGCCACCTTGACGGTAACGGAATGTTCAGCACCGTTTGTCTATCATTGACCACAAAATGTATTATTCACAACATCGATATTCCAGCATCCCTTCTCAATATCCAACAAATCAAAGACACGAAGCTGCAAATCACTATCCGGCAACGGAGAGGGGACAAAATGCGCGCCCTCCCCCGGAAGCCAAGCATCATCCCAAACTTTAATCGACATTCAATTACCTACCCTCCATTTCAACCCCTCAAGAAGCAAAGCTTTAGCCCCCCATATACTCCTCCAACTGTAACTCAGATCAAATCCTCTCAAAGCTAATAAGAAAGCTGAATTTTTGAAGTAGCGAGCCTTAAGCACTCCATGAAGAAGAGTAGAATCATCCATGTTCAAACGCCACCCTTGCCTTGCAAGCAACGCTGTTTAAAACATTTCAAATCTCTAAACCCCATCCCACCCATGGCTTTCGGGAGACAAAGAGAATCCCAACTATGCCTATGGATTTTGCGTGAAGTAGCACTAGAACCCCACCAAAATTTTGCTAGCACAGCCTGAATCTCATCAATAAGACCCTCAGGTATCTTAAATATACTCATCATATATGTCGGGATAGCCTGCGCCACAGCTTTGATAAGAACTTCTTTTCCGGGACGAGATAGGAGCTTCTCCTTCCACCCTTGCATCTTTTTCCAGATTCTCTCTTTAAGGCATGAAAACACCAGCTTCTTCGATCTCCCAATGATAGTCGACAAACCAAGATACTTCTCATGCTTCACAACTTCCCTCACACCCAAAGTATCCACAATGTCTTTTCTTCTTTCTGCCTCAACACATTTGCTAAAAGTTACCTCTGTCTTGCTAAGATTGACTTTCTGACCAGATGCTCTTTCATACGTTCTGATTATATCAGCCACTTTAGAGCACTCCTGCAAGTTAGCTTTCGCAAATAAAATGCTATCATCAGCAAAAAGATAAGTGGGAAACTCTTAGGGCTCCCCTGCAAACCATCGCACCATGTATCAAATTATCCTCAACCGCTTTCGATATCAATCTAGAGAGCGCATCCGCACAAATGAGAAACAGATTTGGCGAGATGGGATCCCCTTAGCGGAGACCCCTAGAGGGAGATAAAGCACCAGTAATACAACCATTATACTTAAATGAGAACGGCACACTCGAAATACAAAGCATAATACAAGTTTGTGGCAACCTTATGTTAAATAAATAAATAAACTAAGTGAAGAGCTAATTATCGAGTTTGGGATTTCTTATCGTTTTTTTTTAGCAGAAGGATTTCTTATCGTTAAGGACCTAAAGTTCAAAACTTATCGTTAAGGACTTCAAATTAGATATTAGTTATAACCGAAGTTAACCATACATCAAAGACCTAAAGTTTGGGATTTCTTATCATTAAGGATCTAAAGTTTCAAAACTTATTGTTTAGGACCTCAAATTAGATATTAGTTATAACGGTGTCAATAAAGTTACTCTAGATCCTTAACGATTAAAAATAATTATACTTTAAGTCCTTCACAATAAGAAAAAACAAACTTCATTTATTTATTTATTTTTTTTAGAAGGAAACTTCATTTCCATTTAAATTTCACTCCATTCTTCATTTTTTTCTAAAAATTATGACAATCTTATAAGCCCAAAAATTAATTGTTATATAAGAAATAAAAGTTTATTTTCGATTACTTGCTCCTTCTTAATAAAGACCCAAAAATAGGCTCCATTGAAATTTAACATAGCCCTTTTTATAATAAAAGGGGAAATATACTATGTTTTTTGAGGAGTTAGGACAATGATTCAAACATAATTTAATCTGAAGTATTGTGTACCAGCACCCAAAACTTTACCGATCACATTAGTTGGTGTTCACAATTTTAAAGTTTATAGAGATTGTATGTAATGGTTTAAATTAAAAAATTTACCGCATCAATGTACAAAATTAGGCTCATGTCTTCCAAGTAAATGAAAATGAACATGAGCCAATGATATATTATTATCAATTTTGAAGAGTCGGCGATTAAATTTTATATCGAGATGCTTCTTTTTTTAAGCTGAATATGCCCACTAACAGTATTGATGCATTACTTACAATTGATCGAAATACTATCCTCAAATATTTTATTTTTCATTATAATTTTTAAGTTTATAGGTTTGTTATTAAAAAATATGAAGAGGAAAATAAAAAGAAAAAAGTAGAGAATTTGTGTTTTCTTGTAGTTAAGAATTTAAAGTATGATTTTTTTTTACCGTTAAGGACGTAAAGTAACTTTATTATCACAGTTGTAGACATTCAAGCTTTGGTCTTTAATGATAAGTTTTGAAACTTTAAGTCTTTAACAATAAGAAAACTAAACTCAAACTTTAGTTCCTTGATATGAGTAGTTGATTCTTTTTGCCAAATGCAGCCCTTTAAAGTTGTCACTTTGTTAATTTTAGCCCTTTCATTTCACCTTTGTCAATTGCAGCCTTATATAAACAGAAAATTTTTAAGTTGTTGCGCAAAGCCATTTGCAGGTAAATTAGCTTGAAATAACGTCACATGTGGAAAAAGGATATCTTTGAGATCTTCAGGTTAATTTGGTCTGAAAATGGCTTCGGACGGCAACTTAAAATGGCTAAGTTAGTCAAACATGTTAATTTGCCCTGAAAATTCTAATTTAGTCAAACATGTGATGTCATCTTTAGGCTAATTTGGTCTGAAAATGACTTTGGGCTGCAACTTAAATTTTTTCTGTTTATTTAAGGCTTCAATTGACAAAGTTGAAATGAAAGGGTTGCAATTAACAAATATGACAAAAAATCCATTCCAACAATAATCTACCAACCACACCCTAAATCGAAAAAATAATGATTACAAGACAAGCATGATGTAACCACGCACCGTAAATCAGGAGCTTCTATGGAGAATCATGATAAGCAATTGCGAGATAAATTTGATGTTGCACCCCGATAAAAACCTAACATACTCTAAGGCCCTGTTCTTTTGGACTTATTTTCAGTTCAGTTTAGTTTAATTCAGTTCAGTTCAGCTCAATGTTTTAACATTACTATAATAATTATTTCGTATTAATAATAATAATAATAATAATAATAATAATAATAATAATAATAATATTTTATTATTATTATTATTATTGTTATTTTTATTATTTTATTATTACTATAATTATTATTATTTTATAATTATTATAATTATTATTATTTTATTACTATTATTTTTACTACTATTAATATTATTATTTATTTATTTATTATTATTATTATTGTTATTATTATTTTTTTTATTATTGTTGTTATTATTATTATTACAACGGATTAGCAATCCGACGCTTTCGTCCACTCAGCCATCTCTCCCCATTGAAAATAAAATAGGAATATTAAAATATTAAATAAATAATTTAGAAAAAATTTAAATTGAAAATTATGCAATAAACTCGAATTAATTAGACTAAAATTGAATTAGAAGTCTTTTTCTTGTTCTTCTTCTTCTTCTTCTTCTTCTTCTTCTTCTTCTTATTATTATTATTATTATTATTATTATTATTATTATTATTATTATTATTATTATTATTATTATTATTATTATTATTATTATTATTATTATTATTATTATTATTATTATTATTATTATTATTATTATTAATATTATTAATATTATTATTATTATTATTATTATTATTATTATTTTATTATTATTATTATGATTATTATTATTATTATCATTATTATTATTATTATTATCATAATTATTATCATTATTATTATCATTATTATCATTGTTGTTGTTATTATTATTATTATTATTATTATTATTATTATTATGATTATTATTATTATTATTATTATTATTATTATTATTATTACTATTATTATTATCATTATTATTATCATTATTATTATCATGATTATCATTATTATGATTATTATTATCATTATTATTATTATTATTATTATTATTATTATTATTATGATTATTATTATTATTATTACTATTATTATTATTATCATTATTATTATCATTATTATTATCATGATTATCATTATTATGATTATTATTATCATTATTATTATTATTATCATTTCAGTTCAGTTTATCTCAATCCAAACGAACGGGACCTAATTAAATGTTAGTGGCGATCTTTGTTAAATATATCAAAATAAACCCAACAATAAAACTAAAATTTAAAATTTACGACACGTCAACAAGCAAGATGGATCCATGCACCATTAATCATATGCTTATTATAGAGGATTGTGATAAAATCAAAATGCAATTGCAAATTTGCAATAGTGAATGTTTCTGTCAAGAAATTAAGAGATTGTAGTAGGTTGAGAGACTTAATGTGGGCCCCAAGAAGGTACGCCTGAGGTCCGTTATCCGTACGTCGGAATCCTGCAAAACAAGTTTAGACTACCCCGGGGGTGGTTCTGGGATCGCCCCTCCGACGCTCAAGTCAGTAAATAATTGAGGTAGAGAGAGAAAGTGATCTTGAGAGAAATGCTCTGGTTTTTGTAGGTGAGAATTGAATACCTTTTGATTGATGAGACAACCGCTATTTATAGAGGATGGTACCTCCAATAAATGAGGGTATTTTAGTCAGCTCCAGCTGGTGGAGGATTGACTTCCCTTGATGCAGGGGTATTTAAGTAATTTCACCATAGATGGGCCAGTCCAGGAAATGGGCACAAACAATTAGCCCCACGCCAAGTAATCGGAATGGAAATCCGCCATTTTAAGTGCGGTTGATTGGCGGAATAATAATGTTTTTACCGAGGTTGAATGATGCCTTGAGTTAGCTATCTGGCGCTTGGATTAACCAAGCACGGGGGTCTCGTTGACCGGTCAGCGAGTCGGGGTCCAGGAGTGAAACGCTCTGGTGGGAATCAGCCCAATTGCTGATACTTAGCCGTTTTTCGGCTAAGTTAGTAGGACGCTCCTCTTATGACCGAGGATTTGCCAACGAAGAAGCTTCTCGACTCGGGGGCTAATTTAATGAGCCACATGTTGGCCGAATGGGTAAGACGCCGCTCGGCTTGAGGTACGTGAGCCCCATGCTGACCGAGTGGGTGCCAACGAAGCACTTAGCTTGAATTTGGCTAAGTATGAGAAACGATTCGGCTAAGGACTAAGAAGTCTCATGTTGGCCAAGTGGGTAGGACGCCGTTCGGCCAAGGGCTAATGAGCCTCATGCTGACCGAGTGGGTGCCTATGAGGTACTTAGCTTGAATTTGGCTAAGTATTTGAGTGAAGCTCCTCAAAATGCTGAGGGAGGTCATGTGACGCTCCTCGAGATCTCGAGGGAGGTTATGGGATGCTCCTCAGCACGTTGGGGGCTTATGAGCCTCAAGTGACCGAGGGAGGTCCTTAGCCTTATCTTGACTAAGTATTTGAGTGACGCTCCGGAAAATGTTGAGGGAGGTCATGCGACGCTCCTCGAGATTCCGAGGGAGGTCATGGGACGCTCCTCGGTACGTTAGGGGCTTATGAGCCCCAGGTGGCCGATGGAGGTCCTTAGCCTTATTTTGGCTAAGTGCTTGAGTGACGCTCCTCAACATGCTGAGGGAGGTCATGCGACGCTCCTCGAGATACTGAGGGAGATCATGCGACGCTCTTCGGCACGTTGGGGGCTTATGAGCCTCAGGTGACCGAGGGAGATCCTTAGCCATATTTTGGCTAAGTGTTTGAGTGACGCTCCTCAAAATGCTGAGGGAGGTCATGCGACGCTCCTCGAGATACCGAGGGAGGTCATGGGACGCTCATCGGCACGTTGGGGGGGCTTATGAGCCTCAAGTGGCCGAGGGAGGTCCTTAGCCTTATTTTTGCTAAGTGTTTGAGTGAAGCTCCTCTAAATGCTGAGGGAGGTCATGCGACGCTCCTCGAGATACCGAGGGAGGTCATGGGACGCTCTTCAGCACGTTGGGGGGCATATGAGCCTCAAGTGGCCGAGGGAGGTCCTTAGCCTTATTTTGGCTAAGTATTTGAGTGACGCTCCTCAAAATGCTGAGAGAGGTCATGTGACGCTCCTCGAGATACTGAGGGAGGTCATGGGACGCTCCTCGGCATGTTGGGGGCTTATGAGCCTCAAGTGGCCGAGGGAGGTCCTATGTCTTATTTTGGCTAAGTTAGTGGGACACTCCTCTTATGACTGAGGAGGTGCCAATGAATAAGTTTCTCGACTTAGGGGAGCTAATGAGCTCCATGTTCCCCGAGGAGATCTCAGGACGCTACTCGGATACCGAGTAGGTACCAGTTAACGGGTCCATGCGTACTTAGCCGTATTTGACTAAGTATGAAGTGGCTCGGCAGAGGGGCAAGGAGCTTTATGGTGATTGAGGGAGTAGGACGCCGCTCGGATGAGAATAATGAGTGTTGTGCTATCCGAGCGGGTGCCGTAAGTACTTAGCCATATTTGACTAAGTGTGAAGTGGCTCGGTAGAGGAGTAAGAGGACTCCATGGTGACCGAGGGAGTAGGACGCCGCTTGGATTATGACTAATAAGCCACATGCTATCTGTGTGGGTACCATGAGGTACTTAGTCAAAATGACTAAGTGTTGTACTTGGTGGTGGTCTCCTTTCAGTTCAAGCGGATGGAGGTACCGGTGAATAAGTTTCTCGATTCGGGAGGCTTACGAGCCCAATCTTTCCTCCTTTGAGCGTATTTATTTGTCCAGTTGAGGGGTTCCAAGTAATAAGCCCCATGCTGGATGAACGAATGGGTTAGCATCATTCCTTCCCGAGGAGTTTGTCCAGCGGAAACCGAGAGAGAGAGCCATGTTCAGGGGTACCCAGCGAGTCTCGAGAGGGCGGGGACTCGGGATTATGCCTCGCTTCAAGTTGGGTGCCCTGATGTGCGGTTCATTTTCTTTGTCCGAGTTGGTTCTTTAGACCAAGGGGGGTCGTGCTTGGATGGAGGTAGCTCGCGTACGCCAAGTTGGTAGAGAGGGTCACGCCCGAGCCGAGGGGGTTCGGATATGGCTGAGATGGGTGACTTTCAGCGTCGCCACTTTGACGTCATGAATGTGTCAATTAATTGTATAGCCATTTTCGACTATGTTAGTGGGACACCCCTCTCATGAACGAGGAGGTGTCCATTGAGAAATCTCGACTCGGGGGACTAATGAGCCCTATGTTGGCTGAGTGGGTAGGACGCCGCTCGGCTTGAGGTACGTGAGCCCCATGATGACCGAGTGGGTGCCAACGAAGTACTTAGCTTGAATTTGGCTAAGTATGAGAAACAATTCGGCTAAGGACTAAGAAGTCTCATGTTAGCCAAGTAGGTAGGACGCCGTTCAGCCAAGGGCTAATGAGCCCCATGCTGACCTAGTGGGTGCCTATGAGGTACTTAGCTTGAATTTGGCTAAGTATTTGAGTGATGCTACTAAAAATGCCGAGGGAGGTCATGTGACGCTCCTCGAGATCCCGAGGGAGGACATGGGATGCTCCTCAGCACGTTGGGGGCTTATGAGCCTTAAGTGACCGAGGGATGTCCTTAGCCTTATTTTGGCTAAGTATTTGAGTGACGCTCCACAAAATGTTGAGGGAGGTCACGCGACGCTCCTCGAGATTCCGAGGGAGGTCATGGGACGCTCCTCGGCACGTTGGGGGCTTATGAGCCTCAGGTGGCCGATGGAGGTCCTTAGCCTTATTTTGGCTAAGTGTTTGAGTGACGCTCCTCAAAATGATGAGGGAGGTCATGTGACGCTAGCTCCTCGAGATACCGAGGGAGGTCATGGGACGCTCTTCGGCACGTTGGGGGCTTATGAGCCTCAAGTGGCCGAGAGAGGTCCTTAGCCTTATTTTTGCTAAGTGTTTGAGTGAAGCTCCTCTAAATGCTGAGGGAGGTCATGCGACGCTCCTCGAGATACCGAGGGAGGTCATGGGACGCTCTTCAGCACGTTGGGGGGCATATGAGCCTCAAGTGGCCGAGGGAGGTCCTTAGCCTTATTTTGGCTAAGTATTTGAGTGACGCTCCTCAAAATGTTGAGGGAGGTCATGTGACGCTCCTCGGGATACCGAGGGAGGTCATGGGACGCTCCTCGGCACGTTGGGGGCTTATGAGCCTTAAGTGGCCGAGGGAGGTTCTTAGTCTTATTTTGGCTAAGTATTTAAGTGACGCTCCTCAAAATGCTGAGAGAGATCATGTGACGTTACTCGAGATACCGAGGGAGGTCATGGGACGCTCCTCGGCACGTTGGGGGCTTATGAGCTCAAGTGGTCGAGGAAGGTCATTTCCCTTATTTTGGCTAAGTTAGCGGGATGCTCCTCTTATGACTGAAGAGGTGCCAATGAATAAGTTTCTCGACTCGGGGGAGCTAATGAGCTCCATGTTTCCTGAGGAGATCTCTGGACGCTACTCGGATGCCGAGTAGGTACCAGTTAACGGGTCCATGCGTACTTAGCCGTATTTGACTAAGTATGAAGTGGCTCGGCAGAGGGGCAAGGAGCTCTATGGTGACTGAGGGAGTAGGACGCCGCTCGGATGAGGAATAATGAGTGTTGTGCTATCCGAGCGGGTGCCATAAGTACTTAGCCATATTTGAGTAAGTGTGAAGTGGCTCGGTAGAGGAGTAAGAGGACTCCATGGTGACCGAGGGAGTAGGACGTCGCTTGGATTATGACTAATAAGCCCCATGCTGTCCGAGTGGGTATCATGAGGTATTTAGTCAAAATGACTAAGTGTTGAACTATTCTACCATTTGAAATAAGAACACACTAACCAACTATTCTACCATCTCTTTTTGGTTTTTATGGGGGATTATATATATATATATATATATATATATATATATATATATATATATATAAGAAAAGCATTTAAAGAAATGATAACTTACGTACATCCCACAATATCCCCACAATTATTAAGGAGACCCAACATTTACATCCAATTATCTCAAAAGTTATGGCCCAGATACTTGGTAGCTCATGTGGCCCCCCAACATTATTGCTCGAGCAAAAGTGCAATACTGCTACTGCTAATAGTCCCTCCTTCATTTACTTGCTCCATACCCATTAAAGATCCAGACGAACCATCTAATACACACACGGGTGACTCATCAAACCCAACATTCTCATAGAAGTAAGAAGTGCAATTGCTACTCTTCCCTTCATGGAGGGCAAGGATGTATTATTTTACGTTATTTTTTTCTTTCTTAAAATCGCCTATATGGACAGGTTAAATTTATTTTGAACTTGCCGTCTACATGGACTTTGTAGGAAACAAAATTATTTAAAGACAATATAATATTTCTCTTTTTAAAACAATTAAGTACAAATGTATATATCAATACTCATTAATTTAATGCTAATAATAGTATGTCCTACTTTTCAGTACTCTTATATTATCAAAAAAACTCTTAAAATTTTTATAACCTCCCTAATTAATACCACTACACTATTTAATTGCATCCAGTTATATTCTGATACATACATTAACCTAAATTTCAAAAACAAGATTGTATTATAGTCTTTGTAATTAGGGTTTTTTATCAGAAAGGACCTAATAAAATACATGTTTTGTAGGGAAGGACAAAATAAATTTTTTTTGTCAAAAATGACCTATTAAAATACTTTCGATTGTTAACAAGAACCAAATTATGAATTTCAGGCCAAAATTACCATATTCCGGCGTTGACTTTTTGCAATTGGGACACCACAACTACATTTGACAGGAGTTTTATTGCTTAAAGATGATTTCGCAGACATTTTCCTTCAATTTCTGAAAAAAAAATTAGAGTTTTTTGGCTTGAAATTCATAAACTGGTTCCTCTTAACAATCGGAAGTATTTTAATAGGTCCTTTCTGACAAAAAACCCTTGTAATTATATATATATATATATATATATATATATATATATACACACACACACACACACACACACACACACACACACACACACACACACACACACACACACACACACACATACATATACACACTCTCTTGAAGTCGAGGGTTATATTGATCAATAATTTATATTATAAATTCCAATGTAGAAAATCTAAAACGAACTAGAAGATTATTTTACGAGTACAGTACAATGCATATAACTTTTTTTTTTTTCACTTCTCTCAAGTGTTTGATTTAACACTTCAAATTCACATTGGTAAATGATTTGGGGCATCGATTGCCAGGGTCAACAACTAGTTTAGTTAATTAGTTGAAGCCTAATACAACTTTTCATAGATTTAACGGTGGAGCACATTATGTAGTAGTGCAAAAACCAGCAAATGTGTGTAAAAGCTAGACCTTTTTTACACGCAACCACCCATCTAGAATTATCACACCCAAAATAACCATAGAATGCAACTTTACTTCCTCGCTCCTTCAAGTCTAAAGATGATGATATTTTATATATGTATGTGTGAGTAGTAAACTAGTAATGAACAACGTATAGAAATCTATGTGCAAAACCCGTCCAGCAGATCTCAATATTTGCTGGACAGTATATAACAAAAGTAACATCAAATACCATTTACCAAGCATGAAGAAATATAAATGAAATAAACCCTGACACTATATATGTAAAACATTCAAACTAACTTTAGGGGGCGTTTGGTTTGGGGTTTTCAGGAAAGGGTAAGAGAATCAAATAGGTTGATTCCCTTACTTGTTGTTTGTTAACACATTTTAATAATTCCCTTTACCCTCCCCTTTACCCCAAAGTCCTCTACTTCCATTACCCACCCCCCCTAAGATTTCACTTACCCTTTCCCTCCTCTACTCCATGGTCACCTTGACCAATGGTTGACCACTACTCCAACCACCACCCCGGGCACTGTACCACCACACCAACCACCGACCCACCATCCTAGCCACCGTCACCACCACACCAACCACCGACCCACCATCCTAGCCACCGTCACCAACCACCGACCCACCATCCTAGCCACCGTCACCAACCACCGACCCACCATCCTAGCCACCGTCACTAACCACCGACCCACCATCCTAGTCACCGTCACCACCACACCCGCCACCCTAACCACCACGCTGCCGCCGTAAGCCATTGCCACCACCAAACCACCGGAAAAAATCCACCACCATAAACCCATCACCACTTCTTCCCAAACAACACAACCACCCAAAAATCCACCAACAACACTTGAAAACCCACAAGTTTAAAAATTTGAAAAAAAAATTCAAGAGTAAGAATGGATGAATACTTCTTCTTAGCAATAATTATGGCTTTAGAGGTCAAATTCGGCCATGAAAACTTCGGATCCGAAGTTTTTATGGTCGAATTTAACCTTTAAAATCTCAAATTTCTCCTTCAATGGTGGTAGAGAAGAAAAGAAAGAAGGGGGGCGGCGGTTACTTGGCGGTGGTGATGGGTGGCGGTGGTGATGGCCGGTGGTTATAGACATCAGTGAGGTGGCAGCGGCGAGGGAAGGGGGAACGTGAGGTGTAGGTGGTTCTTGGAGAGAGAGGGAGGGAGAACATGGTGGAGGATTGGTGAGAAGATGAAGAGGAGTGTTTTTTCCAAATAACCTTTTTAATCAAAGGGTTTTCCTTTCCATTCTCCTTGTTTTTCTTTCTTAAACCCTTTCCCCTTCCCCTATATAAACCAAACGCCCCCTTAGAGTTTTTCTAAGGGGGTTTTAGAGTTAGATACAACTAGGGGAGTAAATGAGACGAGACAACTCGCGAGCTACTCGAGATCGACTCGGTCAAAACTCGGTCAAAGCTCGACTCGAGTAGGCTCGACTCGAACTCGAGCTCGACTCGATGACTAACGAGTCGAGCTTGAGCTACTACCTACTCGACTCGAAAAGCTCGTGAGAAACTCGAAAAAAAATTATATATAATACTTGCAATTTTGATAAATAATTCTCAAACTTTTTCAAAGAACTTAATCCATGAAATGTAATTAATAAACACTTTCTTAGAAAATATTTTCATAGTGGACATTAATTATATAGTTTGTCTTTAGGTTATGGTTAACAAGTCGAGCACAAGATTTTAACGAGCCTTAGCCTTGGCTCGGCTCAAAATCTCATGAACAAACTAGAAAATTATTAAAAATGATCTTTTATGTAAAACATTAAATGTCCCACATTGGTTTATAGTATAAACAATAGCCTTTTTTTCTCTATAAAATGTTAGTACTCTTGCTATACTTATTGTTTGAATTAAAGTTGTCCCACATTGGTTGGGAAACAAAAGTTTAAGCTTGTGTTCTTTATAAATGGAACAAAAACTTTTTGGTTGGAAACCATTTTTTTCTTGAAAGTTTGTTTCATAAAGTCCCACATTGGTTGGACAATGAAACACCCAACTTTTTCTTCTTTATAAAAGGCTACTCCAAGTACCTAACTCAAGGTACATGGATTGACTCAAGTTTGAGTTGAGCCATGATTTGAGTTCGAGTTCGAGCTTGATTCGAGTTTGAGTTTCGAGTTCGAGCTTGATTTGAGTTCGAGTTCGAGTTCGAGCTCGAGTTTAGGATTTCGAGTTCGAGTCGAGTTTGAGTTTTTCAAGATCGCGAGTTTTCGAGTCGAGTCGAGCTTGATTTCGAGTTTTCGAGTTCGAGTCGAGTCGAGTTTGATTTCGAGTTTTCGAGTTCGAGTCGAGTTTAGCCAAACTCGAGCTCGACTCGCATCATTTACACCCCTAGATACAACAGTATAATTATATTCTTTTTTGACAGGAACAATATAATTATATTCAAAAGCACGGGAAAATGGCATTGAAATACACTATATATTTTGTAAATTAAATTAGATGATCCCCATCACGGGGGTAGCAAAACATAAACACTAGCTATTTTGATATCAACTTCATTATGGTCAGTGCACTAGAAGATCCACTCATGTTTAGTGGTTTATCATTGCTTTATTACTAGATATTGCTTGTGTTGAAACGGAAGCGTGGGCTAAAGGTTACCAGAATCGTTGCTCACAAAAGTATAAGACTCTCCTCACAAAATAGAATTGCAATGCAAAGTATAGCAAGAAATTATAGAGAATATAGACAAGTGTTTAATGAGGAAATTTGAATTTCCTCCCCTCAAGAATAATGTATTGTATTAATTGTATTCAACCTCACAACAATTGTTTAGCCTAAAAGACTCCCCTATTTATACTAAACAACCCTAAGTAATCTTTTAGGAGAAGAACTTGATCTCCAAGTCTAATTCCTTAAAAGATTACTTACCAAAATTCTATCTTATTTCCTAAATACATCCACCTCTAGTAAATAGGAATAAAATAACAAATACGTAAAAGATAAACAAGGAAACAAAATAAACAAGAAAATAAACAAGATCGACTTCAAAGCAAGCAAGATCGTGCATTCCGTCGAAGTGCGCGACCCGGGCACTTTAGGTGCGCGACCCGGGCACTGGAAACTGACAAAACCCCAGTTTTGCTCGAAGTGCCCGACCCGGGCACTTTAGGTGCGCGACCCGGGCACAAGCTTCTGCCTGGCGTCTCCCCTGCTTGCTGTGCTCAATTTTCACGTTCTTTTCTTCTCCTTCCTTGTTCTTTTCCACCTGCTACATGCTAACACATTGTGATTGTTTTCCAACAATTCTCCCCTCAAGCTCAATGTGTTACATGTCTCCCCTTGAGCCAAAATCCCTCCATGCTCCATTATGAAAAGATTTTGCTTATTCCTCTTACCATGCATGATCACCACCTCCTCATTGGTAACCATTAGAAGTCCATTGCGCATATGAACCTCATACCCCAACTTATCCAACCTCCCTAAAGAAATTAGATTCCTCCGTAGCCTTGGGACATGTCTAACCTCGGCTAAAGTTGCAACTTGATCGTTTTGGAGCTTGATCTCCACAACACCGACCCCCTCAATCTTCACCTCCTCTCCACTAGGCAAAGAGACATGTAACCCATCAACATGCTCATAGGAACTAAACCACTCTTTCCTAGAACACATGTGTTGAGAACATCCCGAATATAAGATCCATTCCTCCTCATGACCTTTTGATTCTTCCACCATGAGACACATATCCACCTCATTAATAGCAATAGAAGCCTCACCACCTCTCACATTCTTCAAAGCTCTCAAGTCTTCTTTGTACTTAGAACACTTCGTTTGAATGTGTCCATCCTCCTCACAGTACCCAACACTTGATGTTGAGGTTTTTTTGCCTTCTTCTTGCCCTTCCTCTTGCTTCCTTCGGCTACTAACCCCGCTCCTTCATAGCTTGACGATCCTCCTTGACTCATGAATCTCTCCGCCTCGATTAGGGCCACCACAGTATCGTCCAAAGCAATAGTAGTCTTCCCAACAAGCAAGCTTGTAATTACCGGGTTATACTTCTTGGGAAGAGACGCCAACAATAGTATTGCCTTGTCCTCCTCCTCAATCTTCACATCCAAACTTGCCAATTGGGTGATCAAGCCATTGAACTTGTTTAGATGATCTTGTAGCGATGTCCCATCCGTCATCTCAAGAGCGTAAAGATCATTTTTCAAGAGTAACTTGTTAGCCAAAGACTTTGACGCATACATCTTCGTCAATTTGTCCCACAAATCTTTTGGATTTGTTTCATCCAACACGTTGTACTTGATTTCCGGCGCAAGGGATAATCGAATCGTGCTAGTAGCTCGAAGTTGCATATCCTCCCACTTGTCTTTATCCACCTCATCCGGTTTCTTGTCCTTCAAGGTTTTGTGGAGACCTTGATGAACAAGAACATCCTTGATTGTACTTTGCCACAGCGAATAATTCGTTTTCCCATCAAACAAATCTACTTTGTATTTAGCCTTAAAATCTTCCATTGCACGAAACTAACCAAAAGCTCTTGATACCAATTGTTGAAACGGAAGCGTGGGCTAAAGGTTACCAGAATCATTGCTCACAAAAGTATAAGACTCTCCTCACAAAATAGAATTGCAATGCAAAGTATAGCAAGAAATTATAGAGAATATAGACAAGTGTTAAATGAGGAAATTTGAATTTCCTCCCCTCAAGAATAATGTATTGTATTAATTGTATTCAACCTCACAACAATTGTTTAGCCTAAAAGACTCCCCTATTTATACTAAACAACCCTAAGTAATCTTTTAGGAGAAGAACTTGATCTCCAAGTCTAATTCCTTAAAAGATTACTTACCAAAATTCTATCTTATTTCCTAAATACATCCACCTCTAGTAAATAGGAATAAAATAACAAATACGTAAAAGATAAACAAGGAAACAAAATAAACAAGAAAATAAACAAGATCGACTTCAAAGCAAGCAAGATCGTGCATTCCGTCGAAGTGCGCGACCCGGGCACTTTAGGTGCGCGACTGGGCACCGGAAACCGACAAAACCCCGGTTTTGCTCGGAAGTGCCCGACCCGGGCACTTTAGGTGCGCGACCCGGGCACAAGCTTCGCCCGGCGTCTCCCCGCTTGCCTGTGCTCAATTTTCACGTTCTTTTCTTCTCCTTCCTTGTTCTTTTCCACCTGCTACATGCTAACACATTGTGATTGTTTTCCAACAATTCTCCCCTCAAGCTCAATGTGTTACATGTCTCCCCTTGAGCCAAAATCCCTCCATGCTCCATTATGAAAAGATTTTGCTTATTCCTCTTACCATGCATGATCACCACCTCCTCATTGGTAACCATTAGAAGTCCATTGCGCATATGAACCTCATACCCCAACTTATCCAACCTCCCTAAAGAAATTAGATTCCTCCGTAGCCTTGGGACATGTCTAACCTCGGCTAAAGTTGCAACTTGATCGTTTTGGAGCTTGATCTCCACAACACCGACCCCCTCAATCTTCACCTCCTCTCCACTAGGCAAAGAGACATGTAACCCATCAACATGCTCATAGGAACTAAACCACTCTTTCCTAGAACACATGTGTTGAGAACATCCCGAATATAAGATCCATTCCTCCTCATGACCTTTTGATTCTTCCACCATGAGACACATATCCGCCTCATTAATAGCAATAGAAGCCTCACCACCTCTCACATTCTTCAAAGCTCTCAAGTCTTCTTTGTACTTAGAACACTTCGTTTGAATGTGTCCATCCTCCTCACAGTACCAACACTTGATGTTGAGGTTGTTTGCCTTCTTCTTGCCCTTCCTCTTGCTTCCTTCGGCTACTAACCCCGCTCCTTCATAGCTTGACGATCCTCCTTGACTCATGAATCTCTCCGCCTCGATTAGGGCCACCACAGTATCGTCCAAAGCAATAGTAGTCTTCCCAACAAGCAAGCTTGTAATTACCGGGTTATACTTCTTGGGAAGAGACGCCAACAATAGTATTGCCTTGTCCTCCTCCTCAATCTTCACATCCAAACTTGCCAATTGGGTGATCAAGCCATTGAACTTGTTTAGATGATCTTGTAGCGATGTCCCATCCGCCATCTCAAGAGCGTAAAGATCCTTTTTCAAGAGTAACTTGTTAGCCAAAGACTTTGACGCATACATCTTCGTCAATTTGTCCCACAAATCTTTTGGATTTGTTTCATCCAACACGTTGTACTTGATTTCCGGCGCAAGGGATAATCTAATCGTGCTAGTAGCTCGAAGTTGCATATCCTCCCACTTGTCTTTATCCACCTCATCCGGTTTCTTGTCCTTCAAGGTTTTGTGGAGACCTTGATGAACAAGAACATCCTTGATTGTACTTTGCCACAGCGAATAATTCGTTTTCCCATCAAACAAATCTACTTTGTATTTAGCCTTAAAATCTTCCATTGCACGAAACTAACCAAAAGCTCTTGATACCAATTGTTGAAACGGAAGCGTGGGCTAAAGGTTACCAGAATCGTTGCTCACAAAAGTATAAGACTCTCCTCACAAAATAGAATTGCAATGCAAAGTATAGCAAGAAATTATAGAGAATATAGACAAGTGTTTAATGAGGAAATTTGAATTTCCTCCCCTCAAGAATAATGTATTGTATTAATTGTATTCAACCTCACAACAATTGTTTAGCCTAAAAGACTCCCCTATTTATACTAAACAACCCTAAGTAATCTTTTAGGAGAAGAACTTGATCTCCAAGTCTAATTCCTTAAAAGATTACTTACCAAAATTCTATCTTATTTCCTAAATACATCCACCTCTAGTAAATAGGAATAAAATAACAAATACGTAAAAGATAAACAAGGAAACAAAATAAACAAGAAAATAAACAAGATCGACTTCAAAGCAAGCAAGATCGCGCATTCCGTCGAAGTGCGCGACCCGGGCACTGGAAACTGACAAAACCCCAGTTTTGCTCGAAGTAGGTGCGCGACCCGGGCACAAGCTTCTGCCTGGCGTCTCCCCTGCTTGCTGTGCTCAATCTTCACGTTCTTTTCTTCTCCTTCCTTGTTCTCTTCCACCTGCTACATGCTAACACATTGTGATTGTTTTCCAACAGCTTGTTTAGTGACAAAAGTTTATATTCCACATGTGTGAGGTTGTAGAATCAAACTCTAGTACTAGAGGTACTTTGAATAAGGTCAGGATTCTTCATATCCTTCCCTCCTACTCCCAGTGGGTCTTATCTGTGTAGAGTGTAGTTAGGCTCAGTTAATTTACGTGTGAACCTGGTCGTGTAGGTGCTTCTACTTACCATTTGTTGTTGTTGTTGCTTTTAAATTCTATTGAGTACATTTATAAGTTTGGATTTGTCCATATTGTTCTGATATATAAGCTCCAATAGTTAAAGGAAAATTGGGAGAAGAGAATGCACCTTATCAATTGTTGTAACTTGTAATTGACATTAGATAAAAAAGAAGGTTGTAATTGAATATGATAAAGATTTAAGCATCTATACTCTCTTAAATAAAGAAATTTATAAAAACCCAAAGAAAATTGGTGAAACTTGAGTTATTATTAGTATCAACTAGTTGTTTGGAATTGAATTATTTTGTCATAAGCATAAGTCATAGTTTGGTGGTTGGATAATGATTTACAAAGTGAGAGGTCGAGAGTTTCAGACCTCATATTATATAAACATTCTTTTTCATTTTATGAGCAACAATAAGAATGTCATATCACCTATGGCATGTCACTATATAAGCATTTGACATGGAGGGGTTAGGTGACAATTCTTCCCTACACATGCATTATAATATACTAGACTTATGGCTCGTATCATATATGAGCTCAAATTTAATTTGTTATAATTAAATAGGATATTTCTTTGTTGAAATAATTACTAAAATATATACTTTCTTCGTTCCATAATAAGTGAAACATAGGAATTGGACATAAGATTTAATAAACATCACTTTTAAAAGCCAAAAAGAAATAAAATACCCTTTACATTATCAAAAGGAAGAGAGAGAAAAGTAAACCACACAAGTTTGTGATGGGTACTCTTGTCATTTTGTCACTTTCTTTTTCCATATTTTGAAACGTTCTAAAATAGTAAGTGTTTCACTAATTATGGAACGGAGGAAGTATATATCATTAAAAAAATCATAAGAAATACTACTAAACAAACACAATTGGTTGCAAATTAGTAGGAGTTTACGGAAAGATTATAATATGATTTCAACTACTTTCCATATTATATGAAAATTATAACAGTGATCATGAAAAATCATGGAAAGATTATATGGAGTGAGACCATGAGTAGTATTGGATATATTCAGTATATAATATTTATTTTCCTTAAAAATATAAGAAACATCACTTAGCATTTGAAAGAGGTGCCAAGTATTAAATCTTGAGTAAATCTATTTGAGAGGTTTATATATATTTAATTAGATTAGATATTGAATTATTGATTTTTCCGTGTAAAAGAAACCCTATATTTCAAATTTCTAGTAACTAGACCATCTAATTTTTTGAAAAGGAAATTTTTCGTGACATGATAATACCTTTATAATCCTAGGTCAACATCCTTTTAAAGAGAAAGCAAAACTACAAAAGTAATGTTTCCAAGATAAGTGAAAAAGTTAAAGCTATCAATTCTACACAAACATACATTTCGAATTCAAGTCAGATCTATTAACTTTTGACGAGCAAAGAAGTTACTTATGAGTCTTTAACTTACGTATAGTTACTTACACAACAACAAAAGCTAAAGTTGTACTTTGAAAGTTTGAACATACAAAGCAGCCCTATCCTATAAATTGAGAAGAACGTCCACTTACAGCAGCCTGAGACAATAAGACATGGATATATAACATAAACAAAGATTTAACGAGTCACTATAAACTATAGTTTATACTTCCTCCGTTCCAAAATAAAGTGAAACCTACTCTCTCATTTAAGCTTTTGGGGACAAGTTGTTTTCATTTTTTGGGCTTGAATTAGATTTTGGGTTGAATTCAGTGAATACTATAAATATCTTACCAAAAAATTGACTTCTGAATTTTTCAATGGTCCCATTAATGTGGGAATGACACTTGTGCTCGTTCCATCCTTTTCCAGGTATATGTAGCTACATGTTATTGCATAGCCTTCATGGAATATAATCTTTTTGTTGATTATGATGGCCAATTTCACTTATTTGTTGACTTTTTAGTAAGTGGGTTTGGCTCTTATCTTTTTATAGTGATCAAATTATTAAGCTTAATTTAGGTAACATCATTTTCAGCCAAAGATGTTCATTAGTAGTAAGATGATTTGGTTAATTCTATGAACACTAGTGAGTCATTGAAATTTGAGTGTACTTTACAAAAATCATGTCACCTTTTTTTCTTGATGATTTTGATATTAATTTTGTCTATATGTGTAATGAAGCTAGATAGCTAGGTCAATCAAAATCCCATTAATTTGATTACACGTAAGTTTAGTTTAATGATCTTATTTTTTCATAGTCTATATAATCTATTTCAAAAAAATTCACTAAATAGTTAAAGTATATAAATAGTAGTAAACATCATTTTCAACTAGAAGGATCTTAATTGGTTGCAAGATCTGGTTGATTATAGGTACACTTGTGCATATTGAACACTAAGCGTACGTACTTTGGCAAACCAAGCAACTTTCTATATGATTTTGATATTCATTTTGTCTGTGTATAAGTAATGATGAAAATTTATCAAATAGCCATTGATTTGAAAACCCCTAAGTTTACTCAGAGTATTTTACTTTCATTTTCATTTTTGAAACAATTTCACCAACTGGCCACTTATCTTCTTTCTTAACTAAATCTTATGAATTAATTTGAAGTCATGCATATAATGTCTACCATAAAAGTCAAAATAGAAAAATATAGCATATTGTGACAAATATTCTCCTCTAACAATATTATACTAATAGTTATGCTAATAGTATCTAACAATTCAGTATACACCTCCACATAATTTAACTATTCATCATACAACATTCCCCAAGGTCTTCCATCAATATGCATGTTAAAGTAATTTTGAAGTTGATTTCATTTTATTCAACTAATTGTAAAATAAAATTAACATGCCATCTGCTGCAAAATCGTGTTAATCTTAATTAACAAACCAAATTCTAGTAGAATAAGAAAAAAAAAAATAGCATACTCATATATTGACCTTATTAAACAAACTAATATCTAGTAGAATAAGGGAAAAAATTCAAACTTTTACAAGAAGAGAGATAAAACTTAATACATATGGATAGAAAAACTCTCCTAAAGAAAGAGGAAGAAGAGTTATGTGAACATTACATAAAAAATACTAAGAATAAAAGAGAAAGTTGAGATATGATATTATCGAGAAGGCTAGTGGTAATTCCCAGAATGAGGGAGACAAACTAAAGCTTGAGGAAGAGAAGTGAGAAAAGACTGGAGGAAAGCATTCTTCTGACTAACCCACCGGCCACTCATCTGAAAGTGATAGGCCTTATAATTATATTTTTGGAGTATGCATAAATTAAGGGGAAATTTTGCATAAATTGATAAAGGATTCTATTTACAAGAAGATTTTCGCTTGAAATATAATGTGAATATATGGGGATTGGTGAAGGACGATTCAATGGAAACTTGAGAAGCATGATAGCTAAGAACTACATACTTCTTCCTTTTAAGATGTACGTATCATCTAACTTTTCAAGTTTGTGTATGTGAAATTTTGGCCATGAATATCAATAATAATCAATAAGCAAGTAGATATAACATTACCCAAATTATTAAGAAATTAATATTTTGAAAACATACGTTAAGACACATTCAATAATATTAAACATTATAACATATGTTTTTGTATTAGTATTAATAAAAATGGTCAAAATAGATTATATGATTAACTCAAAAAGTCGATATAATATAACTAAAAACTGGAGGGATAAGTATATGTTATTATTACGGTGCATAAAATTCTAGTCACTTATTTATTTTATTTCCATGATGTTCAAAAACCATGTATCTTGAGATTTGAGTACCCATAACGTAAGTAGTATTTTAGTTTGTAGTTAATATGTTAACTAAATTCGATATATATATTGGCACCATATATTTTCTATATAATACTTTTATTTAAAAACTTAACTTTTTACTACAAATAAAATAATAATCTCTTTGTTTTTTTTTTATCTTACTCACTTTTCTTGTAGGGATGTATTTTTATGTTACTCACTTTGAATATTCTTATTTATGATATTCAGACCAATTTGTCTATCAAGCTGCTTACTCACCGGGTGATTCCACCTCACGACCTCAAGATCGGGGTCGACCCCACCCAGTGAAGACTTGGAGAAGGATTCCCCGTACCATTCCCTCCTCCTTCCAAGTGCTTGGACATGTGGTCGGACCCTGTGCAAGCTAAGGGCTGACTAGAGGTTATTGATCTTATTCTTACAAGCCTAAAAAAAAAAAAATACCACGTTCTCTATCTCATCCAATTTCCTCTTAATATTTGTAATAGAAAAAGTCAGTTAATTGGAACCACTTTGTCTCTGATCCAATTGTTCATAATAAAATCAAGTCATGGGACCCATTTATCTCTCATTGCTTTATTATTTTAAAAAATTAGATAGGTAAATATGTCTCACTATCAACCCATGTGCAAAGAATCTCCCTCTTTTTTCTCCTCTCCTGAATATTGTACTCCCTCTAGAATTGATTTTTGTTTTTTATGTGATATTTTTAACTTAGGTTGGACACCAAAGCCTCCCCTCTTTCCTTATCTAATAGAAATTTGTACATGATACCAAATAACCAAACTAAAAATACAGAGAGAGTACTCATCAATTTTAACACTTTACTTGCATTATGTTCTTTCCTTTCTTTGGTAGTGGCGTAGTCCAGCCTTTTAAATCATTTTGCCATTTATATCTTCTTCGCAACTAGCTAGGCATGGAAAAATCAACATTGTTGAGATGACCATACTTTTCTAGTAAATGAAAAAGTAATAAAACCATATTAGTTAGTAGCTTTAGTCGCTTTCCATGAAAATGATATTTTTTTATAATATCTCAAAAGTTGGCCATTATCATTTAATTAATTTCCAATCCTGGGTCATTTGATTTCCATAAGAAACAAATCATTGACATTATGACATATCAACCTCCAAATTATTGTTGATTTTTCTTGAAACGAAGTCGTCAAGTCTTGACAAAGTTCAGGGATTCAGCCCGAGTTTCATGTCAAACTCTTGAACATATTGAGCACAATTGCACAACAAAATGTCATTTCCAATAGAAAAGGAAGAAGTTTGGTGTAAATTCTTAGGTGGTGGTATAGAATATGATCAAGAAGTAACTAGTAACAAATTTTATATATTAAAATTTGAAGTTTAAGAATCATTCTAAATCATCAACTTCACAATCATATTTAATTTAATCATCTAAAAAAATTTGTACACCAAATTATAACATTCATCATTTTGTTGGCACCCAAAAAAAAATTGCATTTTGTCTTAGATAGATTTACTCCTACTTTTGTCTTAGATAGAATGATAGACATACTCCTACAATCCTACTTTTAAGCAGCACACAATCCATTAAGTGATTAAACATTATATTACACCATAGTATTATAGGCAAATACCAATCTAACTAGATGGACTTCAAAAGGTTGTATATAAGAAGTATGACCCTGTTCACTTCACGTGATTCTTATTAAATAGAATTTATTTCTACTAATCTAAACTTATTTTAATTGAACTAAACTTATTTCTACTTAACTGAACTTATTTTTATTAATTCTCTATTATTTTATCTTATATATAATTGACTAAATTTTAGTGAATTAAACTTATTATTGCTAAAAAGGTAAACTAAACAGGGTTTATGTCTACCACGTATTCCTATATATACCCATTTAGGTTTTATTCCTATATACACAAAATTTTCTTTGATTTTACACATATTTTTTTTACTAGCTATATATGATAGTTTTTGCATCAGTAATTGTCTACACTATTGACTCTATATATATACATAAAATAAACTTCAACAGTACAAGAAAAACACTATACATAAGATAATTGTCTAAGAATCATATGTATAAATTTAATGTCATAATAGTACTCCCTAACTTGAAGGTCAACTTTTATGATCTAAGCCTTAAAGTCCATTCTAGTTACCGACAATAATATTTGTTTAACGCAATTTTTTCAAAAAAAAAAAGAACAACTTTAGTATAATGGGGATTTAGTCCCCCAGATAATATATATAGTTATACTCTAAAATGAGAACTAAGAACTAATATAGGACCTTAGATCATCAAAATTGGATGGTCTACATCAACTTCGTGTCATTAATGGTATTTTTGTAATTATGCAAATTCTCAAATTGTTTCCCAATTTCTATACTTTTATAGAAGTTTCATTTGCTTTAAGACCAATTTTTTTATTTTTACTAGTTTTTCATTTACTTTTTAATGTTAAATTAACTTAAACATATCCAAAATGGTACTTACAAAATAGATTGAAAATGTTTGTTGTCAATGAGAATATTTTATGGTCATTAAAGTATTTTTTCCATTTCATATTAGTTACAAGACTTACAACATTTTGACATTTGCGTTATTTGTATATTTTACATTTACCATATATTTTCATGCTTTACTTTTACATACCCTAATATATATAAAAGCTGATATGTTGAACTTTATATTGAGATTAATCTAAATATAAAAATTCAATATATTAGCTTTTATATTAGAAAATTAGAGACATTAAGGGTCAGAATTATCTATTGGTAATTGCAACAGTGTTGCAAGTTTAATCAAAGTTATAGATGCGCTCTATTGTATTTCCAAATAATGGCCGGATAACACCTTATCAAAACAGACGAAACTTTAATTACTTCCTCTAGTATATTTACTCACAACGTTTTTTAATTTTTGGCAATTAACTATTACTTGGAACCTTTCTATTTTTGGTAATATATTATCTCCCCTTGCTTATAGGGTTCTTTTATTTATCTCTCTCTATCTCTCCCTCTCTTTGGTCCTTATGCAAAGAAAAATGTTGCGATTAAGGGTGCTAATCGAGTTGAGCAGCTCGCGAACAATTCGACTCTAGTTGGCTCGACTAGAACTCGAATCGACTCGAAACCTTAGTGAGTACGAGTTGAGCATGACCTTGCTCGACTTTAAGCGTGATAATTTTTTTAATATATATTTTTTTCTAGAATTTATTTTATTTAATATAGAAAAGTACATATATTAGCTAAATATTACAAGTAGAAAAATAACGTCCTCTCATACCTATAATCTAGAAAATATGGATCAAATAACACTCTTTTTTATTCAAATTAGAATGAAATCAGGTAATTCATTAACAGAAGAAACAGTTTATTGGAAAAAAAAGAAAAGAGAAATGAAGCAAGCAACAAAACCGTGGGAAAGGTGCAAAGTACAGAAAGCATTAGTCCCACATCAATGGATTATCATCAGATGGGAGCTATCAAGGTCTATAAAACGTTACTACTAACTAAGTAATTTATTAAGTCTCCTTATGGGTCAAGTATATGACTACTGTATATGGGCCTAGTATATGACTATTGTATATGGGCCATATTAAGGTATGAACTTAAAAGATGATATTGGTTTGAGTCGAGCTATTCGAGCAAACTGAGCTCGAGTCAAGCATTCGAGTCGAGCTATTTGAGCAAACCAAGCTCAATTAGCACCCCTAATTGCTAATCAACGAGCACGAGTTGAGCAATTTTCGAGTTGAGTCGGCAGCTGCAGTCACTATCGACTCGATTCACCAAGACTACTAATTGTGAGTAATTGAAATAGAGGAAGTACTGAATAGCTAAGGTCCAAACATGGGAGCAATTTGCCAATTTAGGTCCTGCATACACCTTGGAGGCGGGGGTTTCCACTATATCTGAACCGTTAGATAAATAAATCTCAATTGTACCACTACTACCACATGCCATTGGAGAGAAAACCGCCTTAAGTAGGATCCAGCAAATGAAATTCGTGAGAACAAAAGATTAAGAGATCATAAACTGACCAATAATAATGCACATCGCGATTACAGCATCAAAGCGTGTGTTGAAATCCCTTTGTCTTTTCCACGTTGGCAACTACTCAACAGATAACTGGGGGCCCATTTCTAACTAATAAAACAAAAAAAAGTCTTGTAACGCACGTGGCCCAGTTAATTCAACTCGGCCCAACGTCGCGTTCGTTAGGCCCCCCTCTCCCCCGTAATTTGATGACACCAATAAAAGTCTGAAAACTTCAAGTCATATAAAACCAAAATGAAAAGCCGTTAGGAAGACCTAACATTATGTCAAATTCCTCTTCTTATTGGCTTCACCCAATTTTGTGACCTCACCTTGTAACGACATCATAAAATCATAAATCATAAAGCATGCTCTTCTTACAAGTTGGCCCATTAGCTACCCCCACAATCCCACATGATTAAGTCAATTCTATTGTAATTTTGTTTCATATTTTTTGAAATATATTTTAAGAAATTATTTTCAACCTATTCGGCGGCTCAGGTCAGATCTCATCGTTGATATTATTAGGTGGACAACAATGACATAAAATTATATTTGAACCGGTCAACTTGATTTATTTACAATTTTATTAAAAATCTTATTCAAAATTCAATAACTTTATGCATAATGCTATGTTGTTTCTAATAAAAAAAAATGATATGTACTATTGTGCATTGTTAGATTGAAGAAAGATTTATTAAAATTTGGAAAGTTTTCATCACGAGATTAAAAAAAGTCAAATACTCAGAGTATGGTTTGAGAAAATCATATTTTTATGGTTTGAGAATATCATATTCAAAGCTAAATATTGATAATATCTATTCCCTCAAAAAAAAAGTACTGACAATATCTTATATGTACACGTCTTTCATGTGCCTTTTCATGTCGACATAACAATTGTAGATAAATACATAGCAATGAGTCAAAAGAGCTTATCCTTTGTTTTTTCTTTCTAATAATTAGCTTAAGTTTATAATAGATACAATCACTTTAAAAAAGGTGATTATTATAGGTGATAAAGATATGTGTATTAATGATAGATACATTGGTTTGCCTACGGTTGTGGGTCTATCAAAGAAGTTGATTACTAAAGGAGTGAAGGAGAAGCTACATGGGTGGAAGGGGATGATTCTTTCTAAGGCTAGTAAGGAGGTCCAGATAAAGGCATTAAGCCATTAGCCCAATCTATTTATACCTTTGCTATGAAACTCGAGGTTTGTATTGGCACATACTAACGGCATAGGTGATGGTGAAGGTGTGAAGGTCTCATATAGATAATCTAGGACTCCATACATGGATCTCTCTGTATTTCTCTCTAGAATATAAGATCTAAACTTCACTAAGTTTTAGTTCCTTATAATGGCTTGAATTCTCTCACTTAACATTTTCAACCATTTACCAATATGATTATTTCTCAAGCGGGTAAATATTGTATTTATATTAAGGCACAAATATTTTTCTAATCCATCGCGTTTCCAAAGCTAGATTATAAAACTTGCAATTCAAAGGGTTTTTTCGGCAAAAGTAGCTGTTGCACTAGCTTTTAGCTGTAGAAGTAGCTGTCAGCTGTTGTACTAACTGTCAGCTGTTAGATATTAGCTATTAGAGTTTAACTGTGAAAATAATTTTTTTGATAATTAGTGTTTGGTAAAACTAGCTATTAGTTTAAAAAAATGACAAAAATAAACTATATTCAATTTTCAAAAGCTACTTCTACCCCCAAAAGCTAATATTTATAGCTTTTCCAAAACACTAGTTCAAACACCAAAAGTTTCTCCAAACACGTACTACTTCACCAAACACAACTTTTCACCATTATTAGAGTTTTGACTTAGTCCAAACACTAAAATCTACCTCAAAAGCTATTGCCGAACACCCCTTTAAGTTGTTTCCTTGCAAACTAATAAACAAACATTTTCCCACAGTGAGATGATCGAGTTGTTTCCTTACATATTTCCAAAATGAAAAAGTTGTATATAAAACGTTTTATTTTTGTCGAAAGGACAAAGTTCATTAGGTCATTCACTGATATCTTAAAGCAATTGGTGACTGTCTGTAATTTTTCCAAATATATATCTGAACTATTTTAATTTATAGGAAAAAATCACATCAATAATCCCAACTATGGACACTCTTCCAATATTAATCCCAACTAAGAATTATTCCAGTATAATCCTAACTATATCAGTTGTCTTCCCAAATTGATCCATTACCTATTATAACATGTTTAATAGGTTAACTCGCTTATGTGGCGCAATCTAATTCACATTTTTTTTTTTTTTTTCTTTTAATTTCTTCACATCTCATTCTCTCTCTTTCCCTTCACACCTAGCAGCCACCATCTCTCTCTCTCTCTTTCCTCTGACCATTGATATAACCCACATGCCACCCACCCTCCCACCTACTCACCCACCCACCGGCCACCACCCCTCCACCAAAATCAACAACCAAACATCAACCGCCGCATCTTCCTCACTATCCTCACCGCCTCGCGGTCCCCAACATCTTCCGATGGTGCCCGTCCCCAACACCTCACCATCTTCCCCCCGTCCATCCTCAAACCCACCTCCAAACTGTACTCCGCCAACTCGCCCCCACCTTTAGTCCCCAACCTCAGCATCCCCTCCCTAAAAAATACAAAAACCTTGACATCGCCGCCCTCATCCATGTCCTCGCCAACCGCCTCGGCTTATGGTATGAATACACCCCCCTTAATGTCCTCCCTCTTCCGCGACGGCTTCACCCCTCCTATCGAATAATTAACCGGCGTCGACCAAAACCGACTTGTTGTTGCTGCTCAAGTGTGCGAGACTATTGCTGATTCCCCTGATCTTAATCCTGATACTCTCGCGTATTTCGACCGAAACCGACTTTTTTGGCATTTCTAGGGAGCGATTTTGGGCATGGTGTTTCAGGTGGGCTGTTGTTGTAGTCGTGGGCAGTAATTATACTGGGTTTTTCTGGTGGGTTTGGGTAATTGTGGTTGTAATTGTGTGTGTGTGATTGTGTGCGTGGTGGTTCCGGTGGGGATAGATTCATTGTGTTAGTTGTGTAAGCGGTGGTGGTTATGGTCGTGGGATGGTGGTTAACGGTGGGTATGGTGGTGTGCGATGGTGGGTACGGTGGTGTGTGGTAGTGATCAACGGTAGGGTGTAAGTTATTTGGTTAAAAACCGAAAACCAAACCAAACCGAATTAATAATTTGGTTTGGTTTTTTTCAAAATTCGGTTTGGTTTGGATTGAAAAATTTTCATTTTTCGGTTTTCGGTTTGGTTCAGTTTTTATTTTAAAAAACCGAAAAAACCAAACCAAATCGAAGTTTGCCTATCCTATATTGGTTTTAATGTTTTTATCAATTATCTTTAGTTCTAGTACTTCAATTTTAAGCTTTAGTTGAAATTTGAAGTAATTCTTCTATGTTTGATGATTTGAAACTTGATAATTTTCGTATTATTTGTAAGATTTGGAAAAAAAAATTTGCATCATAAAAGAATTTCGATTTTTTGGTTTGGTTTGGTTTTGGTTTTGTAATTTCGGTTTGGTTTGGGACGAATTTTGGTTTGGATTTGGACTTGAAATACCAAAAAGCGAACTTACACCCCTAATCAACGGTGGTTAGGTGGTGGGTGATGGATTATTAACTTAATTAATTAAATTAAGAAAAATTACAAAATTTACCTGTTTAGTAAGTCACTGGTCAGCTGGGATTGTTTTGGGAATATGCACCCCATAGTTTGGATTATACTGGAATAATCCTTAGTTGGGATTAATATTGGAAGAGTGCCCATAGTTGGGATTATTGATGTGAATTTTTCCTAATTTATATGCTATGCTACAATTATTTACTTTCTCTGTATTTTTTGTCATTGGACTTTCTGATACCAGTTATCATATGATTTATCTAGTCTAGCATTGGATCAAAAAACATACTTCCAAATCCAATACTCAATATTATCAAATGAGTCATTCTTATAATAAGATTGTCTCACTATTTATATTAAATGAGTCAATACTTTTTATTTACGCTACTTTAAAATGACCCATTTCGACTAAATAGTAAAGTATAACGCTCTTTTTGTGATGTGATTGCGGAAGCTTTAAAACAAGAGCAATACTTTAAGCGCTTTAATCTCACGTTTTAGTAATTAAAGGTTCGAACTTTGTGAATTAATAGAAGAGAAACGAGACAATTAACCAGGATAGTACTCTATATGTTCCCTCGAGAACTAGAGGATCTCTCACTAACCTCAATTAGGAGATGCACACAAACCTCGATTTATGCGTTTGGTTCAAACAAAACCTTTCAATGCTCATGCACTCAAAAATCATAAACTCAAAATCAGCTCTCCTTTATTGATGGCCGAAATAGCCTATTTATAATGAACAAATTATCCTAAACCTAGTTGAACTATTAAAACATAATAACCTAAACCTATTAGAACTAGTAAAGCATAAAAGATAAACAAAAACACTAACAATAACACAACTATCTAATCACACGGCTATGTGATTAGACTCCTACTAGGACTAGGATATCCTAATCCTACTAGTACTAGGATTTCAAGTTTCCTATTCATACTAGAATTAGGAAACTACGAGGAAACTACGAAGACTCCTAACAAGACTCTATGACAAAGGTAATTAGACTCCTAAGCATAATAGGATCCCTTTATCACTCAAACACCTACTTTAAAAGAGTTATAAAGCAAATAAAACACTTAGTTTCCTAACAGAACTAGGAAACTTCATAAGAATCCTAACAGAACTAGGATCGTCATGATTTTGATGCTCACATCCGCATCATACTTGATGTGATTGCGGAAGCTTTAAAACAAGAGCAATACTTTAAGCGCTTTAATCTCACGTTTTAGTAATTAAAGGTTCGAACTTTGTGAATTAATAGAAGAGAAACGAGACAATTAACCAGGATAGTACTCTATATGTTCCCTCGAGAACTAGAGGATCTCTCACTAACCTCAATTAGGAGATGCACACAAACCTCGATTTATGCGTTTGGTTCAAACAAAACCTTTCAATGCTCATGCACTCAAAAATCATAAACTCAAAATCAGCTCTCCTTTATTGATGGCCGAAATAGCCTATTTATAATGAACAAATTATCCTAAACCTAGTAGAACTATTAAAACATAATAACCTAAACCTATTAGAACTAGTAAAGCATAAAAGATAAACAAAAACACTAACAATAACACAACTATCTAATCACACGGCTATGTGATTAGACTCCTACTAGGACTAGGATATCCTAATCCTACTAGTACTAGGATTTCAAGTTTCCTATTCATACTAGAATTAGGAAACTACGAGGAAACTACGAAGACTCCTAACAAGACTCTATGACAAAGGTAATTAGACTCCTAAGCATAATAGGATCCCTTTATCACTCAAACACCTACTTTAAAAGAGTTATAAAGCAAATAAAACACTTAGTTTCCTAACAGAACTAGGAAACTTCATAAAAATCCTAACAGAACTAGGATCGTCATGATTTTGATGCTCACATCCGCATCATTTTGTAAACCAACTAACTTAATACAAGCAAACAATTAGTCAATGGATAGAAGTTTTAAATTTCAATTATAGGAGCTAGATTAATTAAACGTATTTGGATTTTGATATAGACGAGTCAACTATTCATATTGTACTTGCAAACATTTACTAAAGACATGAATCATGTTGCTTGTTTCTTTGAAAACTCGATATTTTAGGGCTTGTTCAGAATCAAATTTATTTCCAATTTCGTTTTTATTTAAAATGAAAACAAACAAAATATGGAAACCTGAACGAGCTCGTTCATCATCATTAACAATTTTCCGTTTTAGCTTTTGATATTTTAAAATTTATATCACTTATATGATATATCATTTATGCTATATAAATGAACTGATAAAAAATAGTCTACTCATTTTGATCATGTTTATTTTAAAAGTGACAACAAAATCTTGGAAAACCTTTTTTGTTATTTTCAAAAAAACTTTTAATTGAAAAACAAAAATTGATATTTGCTTTTTGCACAATTTTTATTGCACTTTTTGAACACTAATATCTTTACCTATAAACTACCATTCTACACAATTTGACTTTTAGGCTTGCCAACGCAAAACATTGATCATTAAAATTTTCAATAATTAATAAGTTAAACAAAAATTTGATATTTTTCGAATATATGTTGAGATATCTACCAAAATCCCACTTGACTATATTTTTTTTATGTATAAATCACGAGCTATGGTTAAAGTAAAGCATGCTCATTATTAGGGGTGGCAATGAGACGAGACAACTCGCGAGCTACTTGAGATCGACTCGGTCAAAACTCGGTCAAAGCTCGACTCGAGTGAGCTTGAATCAAACTCGAGCTCGACTCGAGATGTTGATGAGTCGAGTTGAGCAACTCGATACTCGACTCGAAAACTCGTGAGAAGCTCGAATACCCAATTAATAGCAAAATACCTAAATTCAATATTTTTCTACCTTATTAATGCTTTTAACATGAGACACTTGCAAGCTACTCGAAATCTACTCGGTCAAAGCTCGACTCAGTCAATGCTCGACTCGGTTAAAGCTCGGACAAAACTCGATCAAAATTCGACTCGAGTGAGCTCGACTCAACTCAACCTAGACTCGAAATGCTAACGAGTCGAGTCGAGTCGAGCTAGGTCAAACTCGAACTCGACTCGCATCATTGCCACCCTCTCATATTGCCAAAGTACAACATTTGTAGATTAAAAGAAAAGGCGAGTATTAGTAAATACGTATAACAAAATATTGATATTTTCAAAAAGTATGTGTTAACACGAATTTAAAAAAGATCTCGTATGACTATATTTTTCTTATACATTAGTGAGAATTTGAGGGCAAAGTTTTGGCTCAACCAAGGGTAAATATTACAACTTGGTTAAGTAGATTTTTCTTATAAATGATGTACATATGTACTTAGTCAATCAAATCAAAAGTTGATTAATTAATACGAAGTATTTACTGAATTTGTTATTCTTTTAACGCGTATAACGCATGCGCTCATATAGTAGCGATGTTAGTATGAAACTATGGATAGTCTGACTTTCGTCTTCTTCCTTCTCTACCTAGTTCATCAATCCATTTATAATTCATAATTCATATTCGTATGACAAATATTATACTAGAGCACAGTAATACGGCGGAAAAACATCAAATTTCACGTGACAAGAAAGAGGCGTGAAACTAAGAGAATCCAAAACCGTTAGCAACTTGCAAACCGTTGGGTTATGGCAATTGGTAGTGCCCCCTAAATTAAAAAGAAGAATAAAAAGCTAAACAATTGAATAAAAAAATAGAAAGGGATACAAACACATGTTTGATGGAGTAGAAAAATACATGAGTATATGCAAATTACTGAGATTATTGGTAAGTGATGTTCTTAATGATTTTGAGATTATGGCACTAAACAATCTAAACTCTATTAGAGGCTTTTTGGGCGTGAAAATCTTCTTATTGTTTATCTATATTCCCAAAGAATATGACCTGTTAGAATGGTTAATTGACATGTGAAAAATGTAGTTTTTTTTATTGTGCATTTGTCTTCCCTTAAAAATTACAAGTTTAGAGGTCTAATAAGTTCAACAACTTCCGATAAATTTTATGAAGTTCCAATAAGTTCAGAGAAGTTCAATAAGTTATACTTTATAGATTGAATTTCAACAAATTCAGCTCACTTTCAATAGGTTCTAATAAAATATAATAAATTCAATTTTGTAAGAAAGTGCATCCATAATAGAATTTTTCTATAAAAAAACAAAAAAAAAAGAATAGAGGATGGTTATGGGCCATGGCATAGCCTAGAATTTCAAGGATGAAAATAGTCTTCTATTGTCAGAGAGTCTTAAAAGGGAATGAACTTATATAACCAATCAGCTAACGGCTTAACGGATAGCCCTAGCACGAGGAATGGGGCGGATGCAATGCAACAATGTCAACGATTCCGTGCATCATTACGTCGGAGGAGTAGCATTTTAAAGTTTTTAACAAGTATGAAGTATGCAGCTGTTCTAAAAATATAACCATTGTTAAACGTCGCCCCCAAATTACTTAAAATCGCCCCAACTCCCCTCTAAAAATACCATTATACCCTTACGATTTTTGTTTTGATTTTTACTCCCCTAATTCATATTCTCTCTCATCTTCGCCATCACCACCCACGATCACCACGCAACCACCGCCAATTCGACCGACGACACAAAATTCGACGTTTTTTTTTAAACAATTTTTTTTTTTAAACGAATTTCATGGAGCCAACGTGTAGGGCCACACGCGCGTTGGCCCATGGGGCACAACGCCCGTGCCAGAGGCGTTGTGCCCCATAGCCAACGCAGCTGCGCCACACGTTGGCCCCATGAAATTCATTTAAAAAAATTACTCGCCGAATTTTGCGCTCGTCGATGGTGATCGTCGATGGGTTGGAGGTAGCGATTGAGTGGTTAGTGATTTTAGGTGGTGGTGGAGAGAGAGTTGTAAAAACAGCCAAGGGTATAATGGTACATTTGCATAGTAGTTGGGGCGATTTTAAGTAATTTGGGGGCGACGTTTAGAAGTTCAGAAAAATATAGTAGTCTACAATCCCCTCAAAAAAAAATATAGTCTACAAAATAAAATCAAACTCCACCCAACTCAAACTACATTACTCATTATATTTTGGACTATCTCAATATACTTAAATATTTGAATTTGGTTTGGCACCATATCTCAATTATAATATAAAGATTATCGACTATTACTTATCAAGCTATTATCTCTCTCTTTTTTTTATATAAAATTCAACAATATATTCGAAAAAAGAATAAGAGATACACATACATTGATCGGTGTATTCTTGCACCCCATACACTAATGGGTTGTGAGTTTTCTATTAGCTATGTGAAGTTCTTTTTCCGCTAACTTTAATTGTTCATTTGAATTCCGATTAAAAATTCATAATGACTTTGGATTCTAATTTCAACTTTTTTTTTAACCGAGCACAAACAAAATTTTAGTGTGGGGTGAAATTTTTATTAATTAAACATTAAATGTATATAACAAAGAAATATTAGCCAAAAAAATTCATTACCCCTGTTCTAGCATGTTTCGTTGCTGGATCTATTATCAGCTGTGTTCGGGCATGTTTGATGAATGAAATTATTATTATTTTGTCAATCCTGAATTTTTTATATTTGTCAAGAAAATCCAAAACAAAGTCGAATTTTCTTCTTCAAATGAGAGAAATTTTGGTTGCAGCTAAAAGTCGAGAGTATCTTGTGCATAATTAGGGCATAGTCTGTCGGACTTTTAGAGTCTAGTGTGTATAAGGCGACTTGTAAATCTCTAGAGTATCCTCATACATATTAGGCGACTTATTATGTGTTATGTTGACTTTTACCCCAACCTTATTAGTTACCACTACCTAACAAATAGATCTCGATCACACAAATAGGTCCTAGACATTATTTTTTTTATTGAAAATCATCTCAGCAATATAATCTTATTATTAATCATCTCAATCATCTTTAAATGGTAGATTACCAAATAGCTAGGTGGATGTAGCATTATCCATAAAGCAGCCATAGTGTAAAAACATTAAAAACAAAGATTCTTTTTGACGTGCTATTGAGAGAATATTCTACCCAGCCTGTGATAGAGTGAACTAGAGAATACACCCAGTGTTTTTTTTTTTCTTTTTTTGAGGTCTGAGTAAGAATTTTCTGTTTTTCTTCCATTGGCTACCCGAGAAGAAAGGGGTGTTGTCACTCACAAGAGCAAGAATTCTTATTTGCAAATGAAATTATAATCTGACCAATTATTTGTGTTTTGTCAGCGCAGGAGCCGGCACCTTTTAGGTTCAAATTTATTTTATTAATTTGAGGCCCACTTTTTAGGTTCATAAATGTTTGTATTCATATGAATCATATCCCAATGAGCAATGACCTTTTCCACTGTGTAATTGCTTCACTCATATCCTTCTCTTTTTAATTTTATTTCTTTTTGCTATGCATGCTATCTTAAGTTTGTTGTTTCCGTCATTTCTGTTTTGTTGTTTCCCTTTTCTTTCTTTAGGAAAAGAAAATAATACAACCTTTTTTTTTTTATTTGCTACATTTTCCTTAAATGATTGTGTTAGAAATCGGAGTGTTGTAGTTTGATTAATGCGGAACAAAATCAATGAAATAATAAGGATGAGAAAAGTAATAAAGAAGAGAAACAAAAGAACACAAGGATTTACGTGGTTCGATCAAAATAGACCTACGTCCACAGATGGGGAATTCGAGCTTCTTCACTATAATGGAGAAAAACAAATGGATAAAAACAGAGAAAATAATACAAGGAGTACTAAATTCTAGAGGCAAAAAGTGTTTCATAAGTTGTGTCTATAATAATGAGCACTAAGAGGTCCTATTTATAACATAAGGAACCCCGTACAAAAAACCCTAGAAAATACTCCATATAAAACCCTAAAAAGAATCAAATTCGGAAAATCGCAAAAACGCGTCAAAACCCAGCCGCCCGATCGGGTCGGGAGACATCCGCCCAATCAGGCGGTCATTAAAATTAAACTGGCTGACGTTTCGCGCCCGATCGGGCAACATCCGCTCGGTCGTGATTCGCTAGGGCGCCCGATCGGGCTAAATTCCAGTTCGACAGCGCTTATTCGTAGAACAACCATAACTCTCTCGTTTCTCAGCGGAATTGGGCATATGACCTATCGTTGGAAAGCTCTTGGAACAAGCTTTCATCTCCAATTTGAATCACATCAAAAACATTTAGAGATTGAGAGATATGTGCATTCAAAATCAGCCTTATGCTATTCACAAGATTTCAAGTCACAGATAACAGGTTGCTTTTTTTTACTTGCTACATTGTTTCAACTTTCCTTATTAGGAGACTTGGCCCACCAAAAAGTAATACTATTATATTTGTTTCTCTTTTTTTCCACCAAAAAGTAATACTATTATATTTGTTTCTTTCTTTTTCCACCCAAAAGTACTACTTTTTCACCTTTTTTCCACCCTATTTAATGCTAAAGGGGTCAAAAGGTACACTAAAAAAGATTGAAATAGACATCTCCTAAAAACTAGTGAAAAGTGAAAACAACAATGTTGCAAATAAAAAAAGCAGAGGGAGTACTAAATTTACTTTATTCATGTTTGGATTGGAGTTTGTAAATTTGAGGTATAATAGTAATTATAATAAAGATAAATAGATTATTGACGGATTTGGTAGTGATTGAGGAGGATGGAGCATAGAGAGTTTGAGCAAAAAAAATTATCATACACCCGGGTGTATCGTGAGCGTGGTACACCCGAGGCTATTTTTTGCTCATAGCTCATTTGAAATCATTCAAATGAGCAAAATATACTTAAAAATGAGAGATCCAATGAGCAAATGAGCAAAAATTAGTCTTAGGTGTCAGACTACGCATACAGACACCCCAGTGTATAATGAATGAACTCGGATTAGAGAAACTATTAGTTATTACTCCATCCATTCCTATATGTTATTCCTAATAAGATTTTTTTGGAGAAAAAAAAAGTAAGTAAGAAACAAATAGGAATAGAGGAGAGGAAGACTTTTAGTTAGGTCATGTTTGGATTAGATAATTTATCAAAGGAGTAATAGATTTTTTTTTAAAAAAGTATTTTTCCAGTTCGGACCGGTTGAACCCTTGTTTTAAATAAAAGAGAAGTAAAAGAAAGTAGTTTACTACTGCACAAAAATTCCTACTAGTAGCTATTACCTTTTAGTTAGTTCATGTTTAGATTATATAAGCTCATATTTTTTTTATTGTATTACTAACTACTTCATAATCTAATTTTATTTTGTCTTAAAATTTCTTTTACTTTTAAAATATGGAGTAGATTGATTCGGGCTTAAAATTCCTAGTAGTACACAAAATAGGTAAACAGTTAATAATATAATAAATAAATAAAATAGTTAAAATGATGCTAAAAGTCAAGACATTAAGGTTAAAACTTAGATTATATGATTGGCAATAAAGTCCGATCAAAACCATCTGACTAATACCCAGCTCTTCATACATGTTTTTATCATTTCACTTTGTACAGCTACTATCTAAAGAGAGTGTGGGTTTACATTTGTACCTTTTTAGTTTTTAGTCATAAGTCATAAGTTCATAACTGCCTAATTTATATTGGAAAAAACCTTGATTATATGACATGGGGCATACACTTTACAACTTATTTCCTATAGAGTTATGAAATAATATTAGATGAGAGTATATACAAATTTATTGTACAACGAGAGTAATTTTTTGTACTAAATGAATCACTTATATAAAAAGCGACTCTTTTGAAATACAAAGTTATATGTTAGACGCGGGTAACTATTTGTCCTAAATGGATCACTTTTACCTATATAAAAGTGCCTCATTTAAGGTTAAAACTTAAAAGTTACCCTTTGTTTTACAGAAATCTATGTTGATTTAAAAATCACCCAATTTAGCTTAAGGTGAACTGATATGATAATAAATCTATATAAATATATTAAAAGGCGTTCTTAAACAAGGAACGGTGCCACGTGGCACTCTCCCTGAGGGCTTTTTTACTTCATGTAATCCATGTACAATAAAAAAAAATTAGAAATTGCATAGTATAGATTTTGATCCTGTGACCTCATGTTCATATACTAAAGTCTTAACCACTACACCAAGTGGTAGTGTTATCATTTTTAAGTACAATATTAATAAATGAAAATTTTCCTTACCCGGTGCATAGCTCGGGCTTAATAACTAGTTTATTATACAACCGATACACACAATATTAATTGTTTTTTTTTTAGCCAAGAGTTGACACTTTTACATGCCCTTTAATTGCCATATGGCTGTTTCATTGCATAGATAAATAAGATTTCACTTGAACAATAATTGCGATTAAAAGTTAAGCTCACTTAAGATATGTTTTTATTTTAATATTCTTTTACCTTTCCTCTTTTTCTGACGGACTTTTTGCTTCCTTAAGTGCCTCAGTTCAATTTTAATTGATCATTTAGGCACAAATTATATGAGTTACTCCATTAAGTAATTTCTCATCTATTATAAAGCGTTTAGCCATCGCTTTTAACTTAAAAAGGAAAAAGAAGATAAGAGAAAAATATGGACGGATTCTAAGAGATAAGGCAACAAATTCAAAGAGCATCCATGACAGCATAATCTCTCTTTTGTTAGAGTAACGGTTCTAGCATTACTAGTATTATTATTTTTTTCCCCATTAATTTGAGGAGAATAAAGACAAAGGTAGTAGTAATCCATGAGTCAGGTCATGGAAGTGGTCCTTTCACCAAACTTTATCCATTGATGGGTGCATATTCATGCATTCTAATGTAGGAAGGAAAGAGATTGGGAAGATTGTAACAGCATATTCATTCTAGCCCCCAAATACCGCAATTAATGAAAAGTATTTGAAAAGAACCTCAATTCTAGATCATTACATGCCAAACACATACACACTTCTAAAAGAGTTTTGAGCTCCATGATCACCCCTTTCATCTTAGATCTTTTTCAAGAGCAACATATGACGACGAACAATACAACATTCAAGTATAATGAGGAGCTGTGAAAATTGGTTACGTATCTACTCTATATCTGGTTGTATTATGTGTATGAAAAATCAAGGACTTTTTTTTGGAGCCCTTCAGATGAACAGTACAAATGTACCAAGCGCACTAGACACTTGTTGTCTAATGAAATTGTAGATAAGTGGAAACAAATTTAAGTATTTATTTAGTTTGCACTAATATGTTATAAGTGTTCATGGGTACCTGATTCGTGAAACATCGTCTTGGAGAGTATATGGTTGCAAGACTGAAACTTAGAGAAATTTACATGGAGTAGAGCAAGTTTGTTTTTTAAACAAAGTGATGATATAAATCCATGGATGTTAGACACAAAATCTTAACTCCACATTAAATAAACAAACTGATGCTGAAAATTCACTAATCTGAATCAATATGGCACTAATCTTCAATACATACAATCTAACAAATTACATTCAAAAGACTAACCACCAAATCAAGGTATAAAAAGGAAAAGAAAGAAAAGAAGACTAGACCAGTTGTTAAATTGTATGCTATTGACTATATCATATAATACAGAATATATCGTATTCCATCTGTCTCCTTAATTGGATTCAGTAAATTCTATACACCAAACTATTAACTAGTACAAACCTTCAATAATTTAACGTGGTAATATAATCTGCAATATATATAATTTTTTTAAACTTTTTTATTTTCTTCCTAATGTCATCTAAGATCACCTCTGCTTCTGCTGTATAGTTTGTTCAATAATTCCAAAGAGAATCCAAATCAATCGGTCCACCGGACGTCGACGGTCCATCCGGATCATCGAACGGCCTCCGACCCATGTCATAATTTGGAAACAACTGATGAGATTTCAGCATTCATATCACTGCTTAAACCAGTATCTTGTGAAGCACTGTAATTCACCGCCTCTGTTTTCATGCTCTGTTTCATCTCTGTTCCACGATTCTCAAGAATAGCCTTGAGAATATGTTGGTCTGACACCATGTAATTCCCTGAATAAGGTCCTGTTTGGGAAGGCAAGAAAGTATTCATACCTCCAAACCTAGGGAAATAAGAAATTTCGCCCGAATTCAAGGGAATCGAATTGTAAGGATTGTTGATCAACCCATCATAGGAGGGTAAATTTGTGTTTTGGTAATGACTTGTTTGGGCATTAGTTTCCATGGTGTTGGAGAAGCAGGGCACGTGAGAAGGAGCACCACCATAATTAGTATTGTAAGGTGAGGAATCCATCAAAGGTGGCAAATTACTCGAAGGGTTAAACTCATTGCCAAACGAGTCCGATCTCATCAATCCGAAAGGAAGTTTCTTTCCTGCTGCACTCTTTTGAAATACCCTGCAAATCACCCATTCATTCTGCAAAACCCACCAAAATGATCATTTATATTAGTTCAATGAAAAAACAGGGGAAGAAAACAGAGGAAAACAGGGGAGATTCAGGGGAAAAGAAAAAACACAAAGATTTAGTGCTTACTCTTGCATTAGAAGGGAGATTCTGAAGAGATGTTTTGCCCTCAAGTCTATATTCATGCATAACCCAATTCGATTTCTCGCCTTTCGGGGCTCGGCCTTTGTAGAAAACTAAGGTTTTCTTCATACCTACAAGGGATTTTCCCCTATAGATTTCTTTATCTTTCCCTGTAGCTTTCCAATAACCTGCCACAGTTGCTCGGTTTGTTCTTAATCCAGTTGGGTATTTTCTGTCCCTTACACAAAAGAAGTACCATTCTTTTTCTCCCATTTTTGCCCGTTCTATGATCAACCAAACAACCAAACAACCAAAAACTCATTAGCAATATATATTAAACAAGACCTACAAAATGAAGATCACAAAGTTTTTTGATTTAGAAACTTGAATTTTTCACTATTTGATCAAGAAACATACTTGGTAAATCCCAAGGTTCACACTTGTTCAAATCAACCTCTCCAATAGCTCTAGCTGAGAAATCATTGTCAACAACCTTTTGTGCTAAATAGTGACTGATCAACTCCTCGTCCGTCGGATGGAATCGGAATCCGGGCGGTAAGTCCATTGGTTCTTGCTCACCAGCAAGATCAGCCATGTTTTCCATCCCTTCTTCCTACAACTCTTAACAAGTACTAGAGAAATTTGCTAAAATTTAGCAGATTTTTCTCTGATTCTTAAAGAGTACCTCTTTTTCAACAATTGGGTATTTGATCAACTAATAACTCCTACAATTTCCAATAAACAGCTAGGTTTTGTAACAAAAAATTCAACACCAAATTAAAAGGGTACCTAGGAATTCTAAATTTTCTTACAAATAGTGAGTAATCAAAGAAGAAAATATTTGTATTTGTATGTTATGTACACAAAGGTAAAAAACTAAAGATGAGATTGTTATGAAATGAAAGAGGGGATGGAGATTTTTATGCCTTTTAAAGAAAATCACTAGAAAAGAAGGAGAAGAAGAACTGAAGAAGTAAAACAAAGGTGAGAAATTTTTTTGAACTAGAAAAAATGAAAAGGGTGTTATGAAAAATCGCATAAATGGGTAACAAAGGTCCCTAAATACTGGTGGTTCTGAGAAGGGAGAGACGTGGGATGCAAGGAAACTTTGTCATTTGAGATTTACAAATTTAACCTATTTTCATTTTATTTTTCTTTTAGTAGAAAATTAAGCATTTTCATTACTAAACTACTATTTGATTTAATGTGTTGTACTGTAATAAATCATGGCTTCTGTAAAATCTGACTAAAGCCAACTCATCTATAAGGAAATTCCCAGATGTATTAATTAATTGATAATAATTACTAAAATCTTGACTTTTAATGATCTCTCATGACTAAATTATTATAATAAAATAAAGATTAAATTGAGGAGTAAAATAATGAAGATACATCAGCATGAATGGGGACAAAAGGGAGAAGGCTTTTCAAACACTTTTATTGGTTGTTTTATGTGTGTTATAGCCAGAATCATCCAAAATTCTGCCCATCAAAATTGGATAATTTCAAAGAAGCCTTAGTATATTATTTATAGAATATAACTTCTTAAAATAAAAGGAAAAAAAAATAAAAAGTAGGGAAAACTCCCCTCTAAAATATTCCTAGTGAAGCTTCTAAATGTCTTTTTTAGTTAAAAAAGTCTATAAAGTTTAGTATTTTAATAAAAGTAGCTTTATTCAAAGTGTGATTGACAAATATGACCCTCCAAGTGTCTTCCTGTAGAAGTACTTCAAAAATCTTTCATTGCACTGTGCTTTCAAGCTGTTAGTGTTGATAATCGACTATTTAGCAACTAGCTAGGATTGGGACCAAGTCCTCTTAGTCCACTAATTTTACTCATGAAAACTAACCGAATAATATAAAAAGAGAGCACACTAAGTTGTATGTATTATGTATTATTTTAAGTGACTTCATATCGTCCATAATAGCTTAACCCCCTTTTTTTCGTAATAACTTATAGGTTAAGAATAGGAGATAAATGGAAATAAAAGTCAAACTAAACTATCAAGCCAGAAATGAGTGTACTTGGGATGGAATAGTAGTCAAATCACTAGAATCAAATGATTGAAGACCTTTGGAAACAAATGAGTGTACTTGGGATGGAGTAGTAGTTTTTCTTTTCACTTTCAATTTGATCATAAAAACAACACCCATTATATGATTTTCTTTTGATAACTTCAAAAAGCTAAAGTGAGAATAACATTGAGATATAAAAGTTATGGTGTTTAACACTCCAATTTTAGATCAAATCTTGACTAAACCAAACTCAAAAAGTAATTTTAAGACTCGAATTTCGGATCGAATCGATTTAAATTTATTCATATATTAAACTACGTCGCAACTCATTTAACTTATAAGTAATATCTTCATTATAAAATTGTTATTAGGTTATTCCAAAGATCATATAACAATCATATTATACTATGATTGTTATATATATACACACACTGACACACATGCATTTATATATATAATTGTTAGTGTATTTTCTTTATTCGAGAATCTCTACCATGTTTGGATGGAATGTTAAACAATTTTTGTCTATATGATAGCAAAAATCAATAGAGACCTACTTGATTAATATCCAATTTGTTGAAATAAGAAGAGTTGTTTGACATGTAACTTAGATAAAATTTGAGGAGTTCAAAAGGACTTAACTTGATAAGTTACTTTGAGTAGCTTACACTAGTGGAAAAACGCAACGGGCCAAGGCTTATTGCAAAACGCAAACTCTTAATATCAAGGGCTACGGTTAGCCCAAAACCGCAACCCTTTAGTGATATAAGGGCCGCGCTTATTCAAAGACCGCAACCCTTAAAATTAAGGGTTGTAGTTTTTGGCTAATCAACCCTTGAACAACCCAAAAATGAAATAACCCGCGTAACCGCGTTACTCCCTCGAGAGCGCCTCCTTCACCGAACCCTATTTTCTCTCTCCTCCTAATTCCCATTAACCCATCTCTCCTCTTCTCACCGCATCATCTATCCCCTCTCACCGCATCATCTCTCTCCTCTCATCCTTCTTCGTCGGCGAGGGCTTGCAACGGTTAGTGGTTTGCAAGGGTTTAGGGTTCGCCGGCGAGGGCTCGCAAGGGTTTAGGGTTCGCAAGAGCTGGTGGTCCTCTCATCCTCTTCTCTCTCTTACGCATGGCGGCCTTCGCAACCTCGCCGCCACCTCTCGGTCCGGCGACCTCCCCGCTCTTGGTATTTCGCCTTTCTCTCTCCTAAATAGTTCTCCTTGCATTGCTACCCTCGTTTTTTTAAAAGAAAAAATTGAGTTGAATGTGTGAAGAGAAAACAAAAAAGAGAAAACAACATGAAAAAGCTTCTTCAAGTTTTCATTTTTTACGCTTGTGATGGTTGGTTTTTCTGCACCCCAACTAACAAATTTTAATAAGTTGATGAAGTTTCTTCTTGTAATTTTGTGGGTTTCGTATTTTGTTTTTGCTATTTTTCATTGATTGGTTTGATTTCAATGTTTGAATGCAGGCTGCAAGAATAATCGCCCAATACTCGTCATGGGTTCTGGGTTGTTAGTTAGGGATTTTGCTCAAGCTTATCGTCAAGCTCTTGCCAATATGTTTCTTCTTTTTTTTGTTCAATTTTGAGATTAGTAAACATTAATTCCTATTTTGATTGTAATTGTGTGATAATTTCTGTTCTAAAGGGAAACTTTCTTACCTGTTTTTTATGCCTGATTTATGGTGCTCAACTTGTGGCATTATTTCTAGTTTTGTGCCAAAAGATGGCTGCAATTAGCTAGGATTAGATAATTATACTAGGATTTTGGGCTTTGGGTTTTAGAGAGGGGATAATATGGCCTTTAATTGCATTACTTTCTGGTATTAATTATACAATTCGGGTCATAGATGACCATGTTGGCTGCAACTAGTAGATTGCATTATGTATTTTGTGGATTTAGATGGGTTGAATCTATGAAGTTTAGGTTTTGGCAATCAAAGGGATGGACTTTCTGATCGATTTCTTATCTATCCTCATCGTGTTTTCTCTAGATTAGTCATTACGGGTAGCTAGAGAGAACTGAGGAAAGCGTGTGAAGCAATCAAGCCCTAGCTGGTGTTGAATGTGTTTGACAACTTGGTTATAATTGTAAGTTGTAACCATAACAACATGGAGCTTGAACTAATTTGACTAAAGAGATTTACATGATATGGACTGATCATATGCAGCTTCATGTGTAACGAATGAAGGTAGACAAAAATGTCTGATATTTAAGTCTCACTGTAGAATCATGTGTAAAATGCATATTTTCTAGCCTTCTTGGGCATCCAATATGGTTGCATTTTTTACATTTCATATTTTTGCTTATGCAGCCACTTGTATCAGGTGCCACGCTAGGATTAGAAGGGCAGGTGTGTGTGCTATGTGATTGTTTTTATTCTCGACTCAATTTTATAGCTTAAGTCATTGTGTGATGCGAGACATCAGCTGGCTATGTTTATTAACTAATAGAAATTCATTTGCAGTGATCGCTTACAATTTCAAAGGTGGCCCATGCTATCAGTGCCTATTTCCCCCTCCGCCACCAAAGAACAACGTGTCAAAGATGTGCTAACATTGGTGTTCTTGGAGTAGGTGAGTAGTCTCATGTATGCTGCATAGTATGCTAGTCTCAACTCTTAACTGTCAATTTACCTTTGTATGGTGCTCTTTATGAATTGCATTTCTTAATTTGTAGCATGAACTAAGGTATTGATCAAAAAGTATGTAGAAATTGAGGGGGCGTTTGGTTGCCATAGGGTAAAGGGAATGGAATCAAGAAAGGGGTAGAGAGGGAAAGGAAAGGAAAACCCTTAGATGTTAAATGTTGTTTGGTTGGTAAATATCATTTTTCTTTCTTTCTCCTCTTACCCTTCTTCCACCATAGCACCACCATTTCCTCCCTCCCTTGTCATGCCCCCACCACCACCTCCCTAACCCACTAGCGCCGCCAAGCCGCTCCCCGCCCACCACGTCGGCGTCTCTCCTCTCGCCCTTCTCGTCGCGGCCGGCCGTAGTCCCTCCCCTTCCCTTTCCGCAGCCTCCGACATCTCTCCTTCACTTCCAGGTTCCCATCGCGCCGCCCTCCCCTTCCCTCCGTGCCGGGGCGTCTATCTCCTTCCCCTCTTAGTGCGTCGCCGTCCTCCCCCTCCCCCCTCCCCTTCCCGTAGCCGCCCACTTCTCCCCTCCCCTTCGCGCACACCGTCACCCCCTCCCCTCTCCTTCCATGCGTCGCCTCCTCCCCCTCCTATTCCCCCGCTCGCCTCCCTCCCCCTCCCCCCATGCCGTCGCGCTTTTAGTGCTCCTCCCTTTCGCCCACCGTTCTCCCATGTTTTTCTTTCTAGGATTTGAGGATGAATGGTGGTTTAGGTGGTGGATGATGGAGGCGGTTCAGGGGTGAACAACCGTTTGGTTGGGGTGTTGGGGTGGTGGTGTTATGCGGTGGTTGGGTGGGCATGTGGTGGTGGACCGGTGGTTGGGGTGGGCACGTGGTGGTGGACTGGTGGTTGGGTGTCGTGGTTGTTCGAGTGGTTGGGTAAAGGGATGGGTTGGGTGGTCAAGATATGGTCAATTTAAGTCAAAGAAAGAGTAAGTGAAACCTTAGGGGGGGTGGGGGCTCGAGAGTAGAGGACTTTGGGGGTAAGGGAGAGGGTAAAGGGTTTCATTCAATGGAGTAAACAAACAACAAGTAAGGGAATCAAGTTACTTGATTCCCTTACCCTTTCCGAATACCCCCAACCAAACGCCCCTTGAATGAAAAGGCAATGGTTTCTGGCATAAGCCATAATTAGACCTCGTAAATACTGCATGCTTAATTTTGTTGTCGTCTACATAATCAAGATTGGTTTTTGTCCATTTCCTCGAGTTGGTGATTTTGTTGATAGTGTAGGAACATGTTTGGTCTTCTTAGTGTCTTCGGATTACCTCGCCTATCACAAAAAGGCGCATGACCCCACCGCCTTGCGCCATCACACTCGCCACCTAGGCGCGCCTCAAGCACGCTTTTTGGTACACTGATGACCAACCACTAAGGGTTTCACCTTTACATCATCTGTCATACAAGTTGATTTATAGGTTTAAAACGCGTGCAAGCTTGCTGCAGATATTGTAAGCTTTGCTGCTTATCAAGAGTGCTGCTTATTTTTTGGGGTTTGGCTCTTCTATTTGAGTTTACTTGCCTTCAGCTATAATCTACTCTTTCATATGAATATAAATGTTATAAAATATTAAAATGTGATGCTCTAATGTTGGGATCGCTACTGAATATGTGCCCTGGGTAGTTGTGCCCTGGGTAGTTGTGGATGGAGAACCCCTTCTTGAGGTGAGAAATATCAGTTCTCGTCTTCACTACTGATCTTTTGCTCTTTAAATCGATGGATAACTAATCTAATTGAATTTCCTATGTTCTAGGATTATGAAAACTTTATAAGTTACATCTGCAAAGCTTACAAAGGCCCTTCACCTAGTGCTTGCAAGAAAGCATCCTTTGCAAGCGTTCTGAGGATGAATACTTATCATGCTCACCCTGTCTGCTACGCACAACAGACCGTAAAGGTGCCGTTCCTAATGTTTCCTAATGAATATTTGGTCCTTCATAATGTCATGGACAGATCAAATGCTATGAATCCTGCTGTAATGTATAAGACTCGTAGTTGGTTCATTGTCTTAAGAAGTGATCAAGACCATATAGCTCTTAATGTAAATTTGCTTGTCTGATATAGGAATTGTGTCAATTTAGCTCTTTAGTTTCTTGTTGGCAATGATGTTCGTTTAATTAGTGAACACTGTCTATGTATACCAGGTTTAAGTCTCAGTTTCTTTGATAGTTTGATGTCTCGCAGGCTTCTTTGTAACATTCTCTATATTTGTATGAAAAACATAATTTCCAATGAAAAATGATACTTTTATATATATATATATATATATATATATATATATATATATATATATATATATATATATATATATATATATATATATATATATAACTGTTCGGGAATCTTTTAGGACAAAAATACAATTTTTTTTTTCATTTTTTATTTTTTGGGGTCCCAAGGGTCAGTAGTTTGGTCAAAACCGCAGCCTTTTTGCATTAAGGGTTGCGGTTTTGGTCAAAACCGCAGCCCTTTATGCGCATTAAGGGCTGCGGTTTTGACCAAAACTCAGCCCTTGGGAGTGAAGGGGTCTGCGGTAAAAAACCGCAGCCTCTTCCTTTTGCCCAAGGGATGCTACGCCAAGGGCCGCGGCCAAAAAACGCAGCTCTTAGGGCTATTTTGACCGCAACCCATGACGTTTTTCCTCTAGTGTTATAAATATATGGAGTTGAATTAAAATTTTCAATCCAACATTCTTTTAACTGGTTTATGTTTCCAAAAAAGTTGTAATTTTTAAAGTTCTTTTCCATTTTTAAAAACTAAATAGTTCTATCAAACAACTCATGCATTCAAATACCTTAGAAGTTATAACAACTTATCTAGCTTCGATCAAATTAAAGTTTCAATTAGCCTATCAATTTAAACTCTTTTTCATCTAGCATGTACCCTCGATATAGCAAACCGACTCGTATCTAATTATCCGAACCGAATTACCCAACCGAGACTCGTTTTGACTCATTAACAATGACCCAAATTCAAACCAAAATCCGAAATAAAATGACTCCGACCCAAACATGTCTCAATCATACCCGAAGATAACTCGAATCTATCCGAATATCACCGGGACCCGAATATTGATGACCCGACCCGCACTCGAAGATTGTCAAATCCGAAAATAACTTATACGTGAAATATCACAAACATAATACGTCCGACATGAAATAGACTAGAATAATAATGACCCAAATTCGACATAAAATTAGTTAGAATCGAAGACAACTCTTTATTCAAGTGTCCCAAAACGACTCAAAAGAAACTCAAACATAACCAAGTAAGTAACTATTAAACTCAACATATTTAAAAAATAAAAAATACAGTAACTTGAACTGAACCCGATCTGAAGAACATCCGAATAAAAAATAACCCATAATTTTCAATAATATTGATTAGATTTGACTTGATCAGACCTGATCTAATATTGACCAGAGTCATCCAACCAGAATCGGACCTGACCCAAAATATTATTGATCGAAATGTGAAGAAAAGAGGATAAAGTTATTTCCTTTCTTAGTATTCTCTCACACTCAGTGCCTTGGTTTAAGGAAACCTTCCTTAATTTTCTGTATATTGCGGCTCTCTCCAATAACCTAACAATGTACAACATATATACTAGGTGTAAGACCTGTAAGAAGCTTACACCTCACCTAGGAAGAAAACAAGAGAGAAATGAGCTGAATACAGCTGTACCAGTACAAAGAAAAGACAAAACTAGGAAAAAGCTAAGTAGTAATATAAACTACTTTACAGTAATTTCTACACCCCCCTCAAGTGGGATTTGGGCTAGAAGTACAAACTCCTAGCTTGAAAGATAAGTATTGATGTTGAGCTTCAGTGAGGGGTTTTGTCATAAGATCTGCAAGTTGTTTGGATGAAGGAATTAATGTATGCAGTGATGATCAACCCATCCTGAATATTGTCTCTAATGTAGTAGCAGTCTAGTTTAAGATGCTTGGTACGCTCATGATAAACTGGATTATGAGCTATATAGTGTGCGGCCTTATTGTCACAATAAAGTGTCACATGCTTAGGAATTGGAATTGAGATATCATCATGAATACCATCTATCCAAGCCACTTCACTAGCTGTATGGGACATGCTCCTTAACTCGGCTTCGCCTAAAGATTTGGATATAGTTTTTTGTTTCTTAGTCTTCCAAGAAACTAGGATGGATCCAATGGAAATGCAATAGCGCTAAGGATCTCCCGTAAAAACTACAAGTTCCCCAATCTCGCATCACAAAAGGCTGTGACTGTTCTATCTGCAGTAGCTGGGTAGAAAAGCCCCCAGTCACTTGTTCCTTTTAAATATTTAATGACATGAAGTACTGCTTCAAGGTGTGGTTGCTGCATAAACTGACTAAGCTGTTATACAGAATAAGACAGGTCTGGTCTAGTCAAATTCAGGTACAATAGCTTGCCAATAAGACTCCTGTAGTGTTCAGGATCTTCTAAGAGGGTACCATCAAAGGTGGATAATCCGAGTCCCTTTGAAGTGGACATCTTGCTGGGTTTGTAGTCCATTTGCCATGAGTCATGTACTAAATCATGAACATATTTTCTCCGGGTTCGTAATGGTGCCATCTTTACTTCTAGAGACTTCAATTCCTAAGAAAAATCTCATCAAACCCAAGTCCTTGATGGTGAATTCTTTGTGGAGATCTCTCTTCAAGATTTCTATGTTATCTGTATCATCTCTTGTCAATAGGAGATCATCAACATAGACTAAAATGATAGTCCATTTTCCATTTTGAACTTTGTGAAACAAGGAGTAATCTCTTCTTGCTTGTTTGAAACCTAAACTCTTGAGAAAGTTAGAGAGTTCAAGATTCCACTGTCTGGAGGCTTGCTTCAAACCATATATACTTCTTTTCAGTTTGCAAACCTCTCCTTCCTTCATCTTGTCATAACCAGGTGGTGACTTCATGTACACCTCTTCCTCCAAATATCCATGGAGGAAGGCATTGTTGATGTCCACTGATTCAAATTCCATCCCATGGAGGTGGCTAAAGCAATCAAGATTCTTACAAAGTAGCAAATTTTGCTACCGATGAGAAAGTTTGTTTGTAGTCTTTCCCTCGCTATCCGTTTATCACCCCGAGCTACCAACCTTGCCTTCAATCTTTCCACCTTTCCTTCTCTCGTTGTACTTAGTCTTGAACACCCATTTGCAATCTATTACCTTCTTCCCAGCTGGAAGGGGGCCTAACTCCCAAGTCCCATGTTCTTCTAAAGCAACTAATTCTCGTTTCATAGCTTCCCGCCATCCTCGGCTTGTTACAAGCATCCTTGAAAGATCTAGGCTCTTGTATTTTGAACACATTATTCAAGGATCCCCCGTATCCTTCTCGAGTAGTAATCATCATCATCCACAATTTTCGATGTCATTCCTTTCTTCATCACCGTGTTCCCATGCACCTCTTTACCTCGGCATCAGTATGAGTAGTCTTTTAGTCTCTCGGGGACGTGACTTTCCCCGGTCGACTTTCTAATAGGCCGCACTTCTTCAACTTCAACCCTTCTTGTTCCATCTTCTATTCCCTCCATTCTTTCTCCTTCCATCATAATCTCTCCTCTCGTTTCCACTCCATTCACATCTTCTTCATCTCCAAGTACACAAAATATCGTTCTCTTGTTCACCATATTCTTCATCTTCTCTCATCTCTCGAACAACATTCTCATAAGGAGTTCTCTTTCTTCCTTCATTATTTTTATCTCGTAATTAAGAAGGGAAAGATCTCTTCTCTCGAAAAACATCTCTACTCACAAAAATCCTCCTTCTCTCTAGATCAAAAAGTCTATAACCCTTTTGATCTCCAGATATCCAAGAAGAATACTTCTTATCCCTTTTATTCCGAACTTGTCAATTTTCCTATCTGTATTACTTGCATAGCACAAACATCCTATGACTCTCAAATGGTCATAGGTTGGTTTCTTTCCAAATAACCTTTCATAAGGTGTCTTCCATCCAAGCACGTAGCTTGACAAGATATTTGTTAAATGTGTAGCAGAAAGCACACATTCTCCCCAAAACATTTTGGGAAGTCCCCGCATGTATCATTATGGTTCTTGCTGGTCTCAATTAAGTGCCTATGCTTCCTCTCCACTCCTTCCATTTTGTCGTGGAACCCCAAAGAATGCTTCTTTGATGCTTTATCCCTCTCTCGCAAATATTTTCTCGCATTCACTCGTAGTATCTCTGTTCCATTATCACTTCTCAAGTTCTCGACTTGAACATCAAAGTGATTATGAACATAGTTAAAGAAATCTAATAATATTTCTTTTACTTGTTCCTTACAGTTCAACATGTGAGTCCATGATCCCCTACTGTAGTCATCTATAATAGTGAGGAAATACCTTCCCCTGTCACAGTAGCTATCTTATATGGTCCCCTAAGATCCACATGCATAAATCAAAAACATTTAAAGCAATAACATTACTCAACTTGAAAGGTAGCTTATGATGCTTCCCAACACAACAAGAATCACGTAAGAAATCCTTTAAGTTCTTACAATTGCAAATGTCTATCCACCTCATCTTAGATAGAGAAGTGTGTCCTAGCCTAGAATGCAAAACATTAAGAGTCACAAAGAACATTGCAACTAGTAACATTATTACATTCCTTAATCAATGCTTCTCCCGTGTGCTTCCTTCACTCTTCCTTCCTTTTCCTTCCTTTCTTCCCCGTATCTTCGCCAGATGCGCCCACATTCTTCCTTTCCTCCTCCTACAACCTCCTTAGAAGTAGGGTCCTATAAGATACATTTTTTTGTATCAAACACAACACTCAAATTGCTTGTCTCAACTATCTTGCTTACCGACAAGAAGTTATGTCGAACCGAGGTATGTATAGCACATCATACAAATATAACTTGTTAGAGAGCTTCACAATTCCAATTTTTTCAACAATGTTCATTGTACCATCGTGCAATCCCACCTTTATAGGTTTCTTAAAATCTTTTATTTCAATGAAAAGATCAATATTCCCACACATGTGGTCGATGCTCCCGAATCAATTATCCAACTATTTCTATCATATTCTTGATAAAAGCTTAACACATTACCGGATAGTATCATACCCGCAAAATTGGCCATTTTTCCACCGAAGTTCCCGATCCACTTGATTGTTGTTGATTATTCAACATCTTGAAAATCTCCCGAGCAATTGCACTCACCATCTGGTCTGCCGTTTTGCTTCCTTTCCATTCTCACTTCCATAAGCACCCAAGGGCTCTTCAATTTCTCGCTTCATTTTCCTCTTTTCCAACATTTCCCCAAACTTCACATTTGTTTTCCCTTCTTTCAAATTCTTATACCATTCCTAAGTGGTCCATTGAGCTTGAAACAATCTTCCTCACATGACCTTTCTCGCTGCAAGAATCACATCTCTTCAAATACTTCATCTCCTTACTTTCTTTTCTCGAAAGTTTCTTGTGTTCATCTTGCTCACAATAAAAGCACAGCCTCAGCTCCTCCTTCTTGTCCCTCCATGATTTGCTTCGTTTTTCAGCCCCGTTGTACAAGGTGAAAAGCTCGTTTAAAGTTGGAAGTGGTTCCATAGCCAACAAATTTGCCGCTATGTTCTCATTTTTCCAGCTCAAACAAATCACAAAATCTATCACTTTGCTCCTCTCTTGAATCTCTAAAAATTTCTTCAAAAGATCACACTTGCATTTCTCCATAGCTTTGCAAGTGCAATCCGACATTCCTTCCACATCTTGAATCTCATCCCGCATTCTCTTCGCTTGAAGTAGTATTCGCCCACAAGTTGGTTCTCCCGCTTCCAAGTTCTTCACTTGTTTCTTCAAAGAATACAAGAGAGGTGCGTTTGTTTCAAAGATATCTCTCATGTATTTCTTCCCATAGCTTCTCAACAAAATCAATATAGGTCAAACTGTTGGCTATCTTCTCATCCATGGATCTCGCATATACATCCTCTTATCATGTAGTCATTCCTTTTCCACAGTTGGAAACTTTGTGTCACTCTCTTCTCGGTCTCTTCACCTTTCCATCAAGAAATCCCGCTTATTTTTTGAACCTAGAGCCGCTTTATACTCCCCGCTCCAGCTCAAATAATCATCTCCATTAAAAATGATATTACCCAAAGCATTGTTAGCATTGTCTCGAGTTTGCCAAGAACAATGGGTCGAATATCCAAGCTCATTTTTTTGCTCCTTTTCCTTTTCGTCGCTACATCCATTTTCTATTTTCTCTCTAAAACGATTTCAGTGAATAGAGGAAATAAAGTTATGATCTTTAAAGCCTTAAGGCTCTGATACCTGTAGACACATAATCGTGTCTCTCCATTTAAGGATCCGATGATAAAACATACCGTGGTCTTAATTGGTCCGATCCAAGGGCATAGCAATTATAAAAGCCATTCAAAACCATTTCGAAAAGTGTTTAAGTCCTATTTTAAAGCCCAATTATTTATTCATGATAAATAATTGTATTTGAGCCCAATTATTTGAAAAGCCCAATTAATTGATAATTAATTGATTTATTTTAATAAATAAATATTTTCAAAAGATATTTTTTATAAGTTAAAATCAGATTTTATCCCGTAAATCAGATATCCGTAATTAAAGGATAAAAGAAATCTTTTAAAACACGTTTTAGATAAAGCCGGCAAAGGCACGGCAGAGCAAGCCGGTGCGCCTAGCACACAAACCTACGCCTAGCGCAGGCCTTGTGCTCGACGCACGCTCCGTGCGTCAGCGCAGATCCGCCCACCCGTGTCGGTGCACTAATCCGCACTTGACACGTGGATTTCGACTCATTCCGAGTCTCGCGTCAAGCGCGGCTCTCGCTGAGACGCGGATTTTTTTTTCTTATCTTTAAAAAGCGCGTACTACGTGTACACTTTTTATCGGTCATGCCGCGTCGCCAGCAATCCCACCTTTATATAGGGCGCTAGATGGCGCGTGAAGCGCAGTTGTCATTTTTCCTATAAATAGGCCTCGATTTCCGTATGCATGAAAAAGGGACGAATTTTTACATATAACACTCGACGAATACTTACGAATTCTCTCTACGAACTACGAAACTATTTACAAAACTCATACCTTTCAAACACTAATACATTCAACCTACATACTTTCATACATTCGGATTTTCAAGCTTCACGATTGCTCGTCCCGAAGGTTGTCAATCTCGCACTCCAAGCCACGTATAATCCCGAGGGTCCTTAAATAAATTATTTTTATATTGAAGTTACTAACGCTTCCTTTCGATGTAGATCTTTAATGTAAAATCGCTTATACCGTATATTCTAACCCTTTTTTCTATACTTTCTTTTATTTTATTTCATTATTATTCATGCCTTTGTATATTATATGCCCGCTCGATCATTCTATGTCTATTATATGATTGTCTTGTTTCAATGCTTTTATCACCCACATGTTATTTATTGTTAATCAAGACCTAATGAATTGTTCTAACATTAATTAGATTAATTTGGACAACCCGCTAGGTTCCTTGTAATTTGATTGCATAATAACTTATCACTAAAAGTTAGTCTTTTTATGTGTTTCCCGAACCAATTTAGATTAATTATTTTTAGGGTGTTTAAAACATTATTTGATTATTCTTTGGTATAAAATCTGTAATGAATCGATATTTAGTAGAGGCCAACTCGGGCGAATGTGGTTCATTATGACTATATTCGCACCCTCACCCCCCGAACTCAATCTTTGGTTCATTTTGACCATCTATGGAGTCAAGACTGGAAATCAACATCGATAATTTGTCCCTATGTTTTTCCCATATCCAATTAGGTTTATGATTCTTCGGGCGACTTCTTTCAATTCAAAATAATTTTCAATAAAACCTTTCAACAGGGTAGTCAAATCTAATACGCTCACACCGCATAGGCAAAATAAAAACAAGCCTATAATTTGACGACCATTGGGAGGATTTAAAAAAATATTTTTTTAAATGAGTGGGTGAAACTTGAAAAATACGATTCATTCTTATTTTTATGCCTTAGAATAATATACGCTTTTGCACATGCATGGCTATTGTTCACCCACAATAAGGACAATCTACCTTGCCTCATTAGCACATATTCTATGTGGCGAGGTCACCCCTGGGGTTTGCGCTTTAATCTTCTAAAAAGCTTTCGAGCGATAGTGTTGGATCTTAGTCATAAGCAAACCTACCCAACCATGGCATTGTTCTCTTGTTTCGACTTGAGACCGGAGTGCGTCTTACACGTGGCCACCTCTTTAAGCAAGGGGTACGAAGCGTGCGGATCAATCTCTTAGTCATGGACCCTTTTCGGACCGAACCTAAAACTCGACCAATAGTTTCAAACATAGAACTGACTTTAGGTGTGAACTTTTGCATCCATGTTACATGACATTTTCCCGTGATTGCAATTTTTGCCTGCTATTATTTTGTCAAATTGTAATAATTATGCGTCGTTCCTAAAATCGTCGTCTAACAAACAATAAAAATTTCTCAACCGGCCACATGCCGCCTAAATCCCCGAAAAACGGTCGGGAGTAGTGCGCCAAGCGCATTAAGCTGCGCCCGGCGCACGATTCTCGCACCGGACGCACGGCTGCGCCGCGCGCAAGAATGCCGCGCGGCACGCAGCCCGTGTATCGCGCCCTTTCGCCGATTTAGTCGCCGTAATGATCGATCCCACGTTCCAGTCCTATGCTTGTCCATTCGCATCCGCGTAATACATGGTCATTCTAGTAGCTCTCACCTAATCAAACATTCAATAATCAGCCTTTTCATGCAAGGTCGAGTCTCCTAAAGTGCATCTAAAATGGTCATTGTAGAGTTGAGAGTCATCATGCATGTCTACCTCTTCCCACTTTCTCCCCTCGCCCCTTGCTCAACTAATCTTCCCCGTCAATCCTACCTTACCATATTCAATCAAATTTCAAAATTTTTTCAAAATCAATCCTACACCCTCTTCTATTCTACCTTTTTCAAAAAAAGCATTTACTAATCATCATCATACACGACATTTGCAAAAACATTTTCCAAAATTAATCCATCATCTTTTACTAACAAAAGATAAAACAAAAAGGCTCCTTTTAAAAACGAATGTCAAAAATTCTAAGCCCATTCTAAACACCTTCATTTAATCCAATCCAATTATCCAAATCCAATCCATCTTGCATTCATTCTAGGCCCATATGCATTAGAGTCCATTTTACATTCATATAAGGGTCCATCTAATTCGAGTCCATGCATTCATATTAGGCCCGCTAGCATTAGAGTCCATCTTAGGCCCATATAAGTCTAGCTCATGTCAAAACCTAGACCCATTTGCATCTTTATGTGAACCCTAATCTATGTTGATCCCACCAAGTCTAATCCAACTCTATTCCAATCCAATGTCAAGCCCATGTGTATTTTCAAGTCTAACCTCAAACCAATATAGGACTAAGTCCGCATTAGTGCACATAAGGCCCAACTCATTTCCAAAGTCAATCCAAACCCAATTCCAAATCCATATAGGACGAAGTCCAAACCATTAAGTCTAGCGAAGCTAGCATCCCCGTAAGACCCTAAAGGCACCCCTCGACTTACCTAAGCTAGCCATCCCCGTAAGACCCTAACGATACCCTTCGACTTAGCTAAGCTAGTCATCCTTGTAAGACCATAACGGCACCCCTTCGACTTATCTAAGCTAGCCGTCCCCGTGAGACCATAACGACACCCCCTCGACTTAGCTAAGCTAGTCATCCCCGTAAGGACCCTAACGACACCCTTTCACTTAGCTAAGCTAGTCATCCCCGTAAGACCATAACGACACCCCTTTGACCGAGCTAAGCTAGTCACCCGTAAGACCATAACGACACCCATCGAGCTAGTGAAGCTAGTCACCCCAAGACCATAAAGGCACCCTCCAAGTTTAGCGAAGCTACTCTTATCTTACATCTATAACAATACCAAATCATCATCCGGGCGAAGCCAATCCTTCCTAAGCCTAGCGAGTCAAGCGCCGACAATCCTTTGAGCCTGGTCTATTTGCCAAGTCTAGTCCAGCCTAGTCCGGCCATTTCCGGATCCGCATATAGTTAGGCCCATGTCACCATCATAACCATAATCATGCCCATCTCTAATCATTTCCTCGTTTCCATTTCACCTTCCATTTTTCATCCCCATTTCTCATCTCCATTTCTCCATCCCTCATTTCCATTTCTCATTTCGAAAGCATCATTTCTAAAAATTTACGAGGTCCATTCGATTGCTCAGACGGATCGTGAGATAACTTAGGAACGCCGACACGAGGATACAAGGTCAACCTACTCCTAGACTCGTTAAACGCATTCTCACATTTTCGTACGAATCCTCTGACTCTTCCTAAGCATCATCCGAAATGGGGGACACTAATGAACAACTCATCGCCATTATGGCTCAACTCACACCGATGAACCTCGTCTTGAAGAATAAGACAAAGAGATCAAGGCGCCGAGGGAGAAGCTAATCAAGAGGGACCCAGCAAGGCGACACTCCACCACCATTCAAAACCAACACAGATTTAAGGTTTGAAAACTCGAGCAACCGATCCGAGCCACCTCAGGCCAGGGTCGCTCATGGCCATGACATCATTGATCCCGAACCGAGGGAAAACTCCCTAAAAAGGTAACATTGGGTGACCTCCTGAAATTCCAAGGGGGTCAAGACCCGGATAATCACTGAGAGCATTTTCCATCTCAATGGCTCTCAAGGGCATGAGCAAGGACTTGTTTCGCTTATGTCTTTTTCCTCGACCTTCGATGCCATCCATCCAAGTGGTTCGTGTCACCGAACAAACCAAGCCGAATGACCGGGACTACATCGTGAGAAGAGTTCCACAAACAATACATCTACAATACTCGACTTCCCATCGGCTCGTGGAGTTGGAATTAACTAAGCGTAATTCCACTAAGACTTTGTCACCTTCCTTAACAGATGGAGGGAAAAAGGTTGCGCAAATGACTATCAGGCCATCCCAATAGGATCAAGTCCGATTGGTGATTCGGAACCCGCAGCCCCCAAGCATGGGGATTATATCAGTTCCAACCTATAGAGTCTTTCACGAAGCTCTATATAAGGTGGGCCTCATCGGATCAAGAAGAGGTACATGCTAACAAGAACAAGGGTTCTAACAATAATAACTCTTTCAGGAAGAGTAATAACAACCCTTCTACCTCTAAAAGCAAACGACATCAATGCTCTAACTATCGACAAGAGAGGTTATGAAGGCCCTCAAAGGACATTCACTCCTTTAGGCATGTCTCTAGAAGAAGCCTTCACTAAGGCTTCATGCAAAGGGAGCACTTCAAGCTCTTGGCCCTACCTGCACCCTCCTCTTGAGAAGAGATCCAGAGATGGAATCCTAATTCCTACCGCAAGTACCATCAAGGGAATGGGCATCTCGACATCATAATGCAAGACTTTGAAGCATCATCTGCGGATATGGTTGAAGACGGTAGATTACCACTCCGCATGCGGCAAAAGTCAACAATAGCGGCAACCCTTGGGAAATGCCTAAATAATGCAGGGGCTTAGTCATTTAGCGTTGGTTTTCTAGGCCGAGCCTGGAGAGTCCTTCCCTAGCTCTTTCATTTCCCTTCTCGTCAAGTCTATGTCATTTAGGTTTTTTATTTCTAATAAGCCTTGTTCAATTTATTTCTAATTAATAAAATAATTGCATTTTCATTTTCATTGGCCTTCCATCATTTTATTTATGCTTCTAATTCAATGATGAAACTCAAATCACCTAATGAACTTGACTAATAATAATAAAAAAATCTGAAATAATAAAGAAAGAGAAAAATGAAAATGGACATACTTTGGATCGAGTTATTCCTCTTCCTCCATCACCTTCGATGAGCCATCATCCTTAAAACCATCATAAACCAAACAATCCCTTCAACATCAAAGCTCCATAAACATCCTTCAAGCCTTCCAAGATTTAAACCAAACTTGTGTGCAAGCCTCACTACAAAAAAAAAAATCAATGCCTGGGCAAAAACAAAGAGTGAAAAATATTCAAAGTGCGAAAAAAATGAAAAAAAGCAAAAGAAAACGCACAGATAAAAAAAAAGAGCCAAAGGCAAAGAAATATAAAAGTTAAGCTAGGGGCTTGCACACAAGTTCTACCCCTCATTCAAATCCTTCAATCCATCAAAACCCTTAACCATATAATCCAAATTCATAATCCTTTCAACCTTTCATATTCAACCCCGACCGCTTCTCCAAGGTATGTCCAAGCCCTCAAGGTTGAAAACCCGAAAGGGCGCCTAGGCAAAAGTTAGGGCACACAAAAAAAAAAAAAAAAAAAAAAATAAAAAAGACATCGATCTCGGAACTACGAATGGTCCGATTCCGCAAGGATACGTAGGAATCCTTATCTCGAGGTCCGACCGCTTCAATAAAATAAATTAGTCATGGTCTAATGATTTGACTTTCTGGAGTTCGGAGTATAATCTCTTTCTAGATCCCGACATAGACTCGAGTCCGAACCTAACCTCGTGAAAGCCTGCTCCCACCTATATTTATGTGAGTCATAAATTAAACTTTTATTTTTCAATCCAAGCTCTCCTTTTCCCCGAAGGACTCTCCGATGATTCCATGGTCTCTGGCGATACTTGACGTTGCCTATGTCAACTTCCCAAAGCATAATCCCCAGTACAATCCCCAGTGAAAACTTTCAATGTTCAAGACATAGCAACTACGTTTCAATATCAAATCAAGTACATTTCAATCAAGGCTCAAGCCTAATTCAAAGCAAGCTCACCCAAAGTGGGGGCTTCCTACGTGTGGTGGTTCCTCCAATTCAAATCAAACCCCCGAAGAGACCTCATTTACGAACCCCAATTATTTATTAAAAACGATTTTCGAAAATCATTCCATGCATTTCTATTCAATCCCGCTCATTCTATCATTCTACACATCTTCTAGCCGCGCAAAATCCCCGACCTTACGTTGCAGCCTTTACAAAACCTCGACCTCGCATCGCATTTCATACATTTTAGTCTTGCATAACCCCGACCTTGCATGACGTATCAACCCTTAGCTTTGCATAACCTAAATCCTTGCATCAGCGCCCTCATGCATCCTTAGAGCGAGAGCCTAAGTTTGTATTACTTGCATCATTATGTGCTTCATCTGAGTTGTTTGCACCTATCTGCTAACATCTTCATCTGCAGGTAATCTGATTGCTTGTAGTTATTGTCCTGCATACTAATTTTGTTTTGCAGAGATCGGCAATTATAGATCGCCTCTAAACCGCAGAGCATTTAGAATCATTCTCCATCCCGACACCGTATACTTCGACTTTCGGCTTCCCCGAACCTCGGCCAAAGGGGGCTTCAGACACATAATCGTGTCTCCCCATTTAAGGATCCGATGATGAAACATACCGTGATCTTAATTGGTCCGATCCAAGGGCATAACAACTAAAAGCCATTCAAAACCATTTCGAAAAGTGTTTAAGTCCTATTTTAAAGCCCAATTATTTATTCATGATAAATAATTGTATTTGATCCCAATTCTTTGAAAAGCCCAATTAATTGATAATTAATTGATTTATTTAAATAAATAAATATTTTCAAAAGATATTTTCTATAAGTTAAAATCGATTTTATCCCGTAAAATCGATTTCCGTAATTAAAGGATAAAATAAATATTTTAAAACACGTTTTAAATAAAGTCGGCAAAGGCACAAAGAGAGCTGAGCTGGTGCACCTAGCGCACAAACCCGCGCCTAGCGCAGTGGCCTTGCGCGCCCGACCCACGCGTCAGGCGTCAGCGCAGATCTGTCCACCTCGTGTCGCTCACTAATCGCACTTCGACAAGTGGATTTTTGACTCATTCGTAGTCCTCAAGGCCAAGCGCGCCTCTCTTTCGAGACGCAGATTTTCTTTCTTATCTTTTTAAAAAGCGCGCACCTCGTGTACACTTTTTACCGGGTCATGCCGCGTCATGCGTTTGCTATGTCACCGCGCAGACGCTGATGGCGCGCGAAGCGCATTGTCGTTTTCCCTATAAATAGGCCCGATTTCCGTACGATGAAAAAGGACGGATTTTTACATATAACACTCGACGAATACTTACGAATTCTCTCTACGAACTACGAAACTTCTTTGCAAAACTCATACCTTTCAAACACAAATACATTCAACCTACATACTTTCATACATTCGTATTTTCGTGCTTCACGATTGCTCGTCCCGAAGGTTGTCAATCTCGCGCACTCCAAGCCACTACGATAATCCCGAGGGTCCTTAAATAAATTATTTTTATATTGAAGCTACTAACAGCTCCTCCCCTTTTTCTATACTTGCTTTTATTTTATTTCATTATTATTCATGCCTTTGTATATTATATGTCCGCCTGATCATTCTATGCCTATTATATGATTGTCGTGTTTCAATGCTTTTATCACCCACATGTTATTTATTGTTAATCAAGACCTAAAGAATTGTTCTTAACTTTAATCGATTAATTTGGACAACCTGCGAGGTTCCTTGTAATTTGATTGCATAATAACTTATCACTAAAAGTTAGTCTTTTTATGTGTTTCCCGAACCAATTTAGATTAATTATTTTTAGGGTGTTTAAAACATTATTTGATTATTCTTTGGTATAAAATCTGTAATGAATCGATATTTAGTAGAGGCCAACTCTGTGCGAATGTGGTTCATTATGACTATATACGTACCCTCACCCCTGAACTCAATCTTTGGTTCATTTTGACCATCTATGGAGTCAAGATGGGGAAATCTACATTGGATAATTTGTCCCTATGTTTTTCCCATATCCAATTAGGTTTATGATTCTTCCTAAAAAGAATTGTTGGCGACTTCTTTCAATTCAAAACAATTTTCAATAAAACCTTTACAATGGGGTAGTCAAATCTAATACGCGTTCACACCGCGTAGGCAAAATAAAAACACGCCTACAACACCATGAAGAAAAAAGGATAAAGTTCTTTTCTTTCTTAGTATTCTCTCGCGCCGTTGCCTTGGTTTTAGGAAAACTTCCTTAATTTTCTCTCGTATATTGCGCTCTCTCCAATAACCTAACAATGTACATCATATATACTAGGTGTAAGACCCGTAAGAAGCTTACACCTCACCTAGGAAGAAAAACAAGAGAGAAATGAGTCGAATACAAACTGTACCAAGACAAAGAAAAGACAAAACTAGGAAAAAGCTAAGTAGTAATATACACTACTTTACCGTAATTTTTACAAAAAGCTAAGTAGTAATGGGCCTTTGGATGGGGGCCCTGTGCGAGAGGAGCCCATAGGATTTTTTCTTACCTTAAAAAAAAAAAGTAGAACCATAAACATAAATTGTTGTCTCGATTACTTATATTATATCCGAAAAGAAAGTTCATAGAATCGAAACGTAAACTAAACTATCAAGCATGTGCAAACCAACTAATTTAAACAATAAAAGAAAATGAACTCGAGAGGATCTTCTAGACTTCTACCATGGAGGAGCAAATTCTTCAATCAATTTTTCTTGCTCGAAAATAAAATTTCTTCTTCTCGATATCTTAACCTTGCTCGCAATAGGTAAAAAATGTACATTTTGAACCAAAGGGCGGAGCCGTGGATTTTCAAAGTGGGGACAAATTACGCACTCTGACATTCGTATAAAAATTTTAGGAAAAAAAAACTAAAATGCAAATTGTTTAATACTTAACGTTTTACATCCGAATTTCCAAAATGCTTAGTCTAACAATCTAAAGGGAAATGAAAAAAAATACATAAAGTAAAAAATGAAAATTCCAAATGCATTATTCGTCCCTTAGCCTTGGACTTTTTAAATTAGATGAACGTGAATTACTTGATATTTCCTAATTAAAATTGATAAACATGAATCAATTACATTATCAAACCATACTCCAAATCAAATATATTATCACCCAATTCGAATCCCTAATTGATATCTACAATTACAAAACAACTCATACTTACAATTTACAAATTAATTACAAATTATAAACCAAATAAACCTAAAAATGAATCAACAAATCATGAACAACAACAAATCAATTTAAGTATTTAACCATAACATAACCAAACAATAATAACAATGACAATTCGAAGTCATCTGACACTACAATCAACAAATATTACCTCAAAAATGAAATTAAAACTTAGGGTTTCGACTTTAAAACAACTCACTTAATTGGGCGGCGGCGACCGCACTTGCGGGGCGGTGGCGGGCGACCGGATTAGGGCGGCTGGGCGGACCGGTGGTTGCCTCGGGTCGATCGACCGTGCATAAGGGAGGCAACGATACATGTCCGAATATTAGTATTCTCTTGGCGAGTAAAAAGCCGCTTTTAAAACCCACATTTGTCAAGAAATTTAGTCCAAACATTGACAAAGAAATACCCCAACAATCCGGCGAAAACATTAAGCGATAGAATAATACCAAAAGAGGTGAGATTAAGTTCCTTCGTTTTCTTTGGGTTTCTTTCTTTTGTTTTCTCTCTTCACCGTTGCTCCTGCATGTTTGCTTTTTTCAAGCTTTTTCTTTAAAGTCTCGTCAATTGTATTTCCCAAAGTGGGGGACACCTCGTCCCCGTGCTCCCCCGCGGCCTCCGCCACCGTTTTGAACTACTTATTTTTTGTAGGATGGATGAGCATTTTTGGTATAAATTACATCAATCAATTAATATTACCGATACCGGAAATTAGCTCTAAACATTGCAACGATGTCATCATGAACTTCCACAAGAAGTTCACAATAATTTGATAGGTCCTAAGTCGAACTAGATTGCCTTAACCTTTGAAAAGAACTTTTAATTTGTTCACTATAATTGTAAATCTAGAGGACATGTACACATATTTAACCTCTTTGGATCATTGATGTATAACTCTAGGTATGTGGAATAACCCATTTTTCGTTAAAAGAGTGAACGTGCTTCGCGCAATTAAGGGGGTTGTATAAGAATAGAAGTCGCCATCAATAAGATTTTAAAGGGATACTTATGAACCTTCTTATACTTATTGAAGGGGGACATTGGAAGGAACTAATCCAATGAAGGCTTTTCCTTGTAGTTTCAATGATCTTGAACGAAAGGCGAGTTTAGGTCAAAGAAGCTGAATTGAAGGGAGTGCTCGCTTGGGGCGAAGGTGGAGCACTTGCTCCTTTATCCTCTCGCGCGTAGTATCAATCATGCATGCAGTTTTTGGGTTCTTCGACATGCAGTCTCATTTGTAACTAGCATATCATGAATACTTGATTAGTTGTTCTGAAAGAAAGATAATACGTTTCTCATATTATAGACGTTACGAACCTTTGAGAGATGTTATAGAACCGATAGAGAGAATTCAATAGTATCTTATAATAGATTTAAAGTCCTAGTGTAGTTTTGCGCATGGTTCTCTCACAAATCTCAAGTTTCCCACGCTAGCTAGCTAGTTCGTTGAATGTGATCTATTTTGCTTATTTGATTATTTTTATTTTATGTTCATTAATTTCTCCATATTATAATTCGATTGCACAATTTGTTAGCATTTGCTTAGTCCTTACATGGATAACATATGACTTCAACAAAAAGAATAATGAGCCACAATTACATAAGTCAATGAACTTTGCGCATTGGATTCGCCAAAAGATATTTTTAAAAATTTCCATAAACAATTGTAAAATGAATGACTTTGATGCACAAAGATGGAGGAAGCAAAAGGAGAGGCAATATATGAATTTTTGAGCCAAAATTCGAAGACAAATTGTGTATTTTGATCAAACTAAAAATACTACCATACTTGTTCAATTTGTCCTCTCTTAACTAGGATACCGTGAGGCCCGCGGGAGGGAAGGCGTGAGGGCCGCGAACCTGGGGGAGGGAGAGGTCGGCTTCGATGGTGCTGTGGCTGACGCTAGTGTGATTGGTGGTGTTATTGTTGCTTCATTATTCATGAAGTGGAGAGAGATAGAGAGATATCAAGAGATCGAGCGCAAGCTACTACAAGCAAAGATGATATCAACGACCGGCTTAAAATCGTCGCGAAATATTCCAAAACGGGGCCGCTGATAAATCAACGACGGCCACGACGTTCGACGCCGTTGCATCGATGGTTGCCGATTAGGAATCAACGCGCCAGCCGTTTGCAGCAATATCAACGACGCGTTTTTTCTTATCGGCGACCGTTTTGAATACCAACGTTGAGAATATGTCACCTACAAGTTTAGAGTTGCCGCCAGACAACGACGGTTCTTAATCGGACGTTAATCCAACGACGGTTTAAAACCGTCGTTGTATCAACGACGGTATAAATCGCCTAGAGTGGTTACGCCAGCCGTTGCCTTACATCCTGGCAACATTACTTTCTTTTACAGCGACCGTTTAGGCCGTCGTTGCTTTTTTTTTTTTTTTTAAATTACATTAATTAGATAATAATGTTCCAAATTATAATTAAACTCGTATCTGCATCGCCGCACCTAAATATAGTCACACTAAAACCTGCTCTCCATCGCATTCAATATTTTCAACTAAAAAATATGCAATTTTAATATGTATTACAAAATGCATATATACTTATATACTGCTACTTGAAATAGATTAAATTTATGTACACAAACTACATCCTGGTGGTTTCAGATCCAAAGTAGAAGCTCTGTCCTACAAAAATATAGGATTGGCAATTCAGAAACTAATAATCTAGATGCCTAGCAAATATGAAACTGAATGTTGTTCTATAGTTAGACAAACTACCTAGATTAAATATATGTACGCAAAATAGGTCCTGTTCGAAATAAAGTAGATTTCTGCTTCTCAAAATATACCGACACATCTGGAAACAAAGCTAGGTGCCGATAAATATAGACACTAAATGCATATAGTTAGACTAACTATATAGAAATTATGTTAGTTACCTATAGTTGCTTAAACCAAACAAACTACAATGTCACCATGTCTCGTAGCACTATTGCCACCACCAAACCCCGGGTCATCTTCTCGGTCCGCAATGGGCCAGGGGGGGGCCTGTGTTGTAACCCGTGAACATGTAGCCGAAACTAGACATGTTCATCATCATTTCCGGAGGAGGGCCCGGCTCGACTCTTCCATCCGTGCTGCACCCTTGCTCCACCTCTTCCATCCATGCAAATCCTTTGCCTCCACCGCGCGCTCAAGCCGAGAAAATGGACCCCCGTATGGTTGTGAAGATCCGCCATCTCCTCGCCCGCATGAAGAGTTGTAGTACAAATGACCCCCCCCGACCCAACCCCCGCACTTTTCCTCTCGTTCCTCCCACCAACCGTCTCCCAATACAACAGACAGGTTGGTTACTGTGGACCCCGAGTGGTACAATCATCCAGCTTTCTTTGTATGTCTCCCGCATTTGGTTAAATGTACTCATATTCAAGTAATATAAAATGGCCTATATTTTGTATTTTCAATCAAAACTACTTATAAACACGTGGAACTAACTATATATATGATGTTTCGAGGTGTTTATAACTTAAACTAACTTAACTACTCATATTCATTATTTTCAAGTAAAATGGCCTAAAATGGCCTATATTTGGTTCTAACATGCCTATTTTTTGTATTTTTCAATCAAAACTACTTATAAATACACGAAACTAACTATATATATGATGTTTGAGGTGTTTATAACTTAAACTAACTTCAAACTACTCAGATTCATTCATTTTCAAGAATGGCCTAAAATGGCCTATATTTGGTTCTAACATGCCTATATCTTGTATTTTCAATCAAAACTACTTTATAAACACATAAAACTAACTATATATATATGATATTTGAGGTGTTTATAACCTTAAACTAACTTCAAACCACTCATATTCATTCATTTTCAAGTAAATGGCCTATGGCCTATATTTGCGCTAGAATATGCCTATATTTTGTGTTTTCAATCAAAACCTACTTATAAACACATGAAACTAACTATATATATGATGTTTGAGGTGTTTATAACTTAAACTAACTTCAAACTACTCATATTCATTCATTTTCAAGTAAAATGACCTATATTTGGTTCTAACATGCCTATATTTTGTATTTTCAATCAAAACTACTATTAAATACATGAAACTAACTATATATATGATGTTTGAGGTGTTTATAACTTAAACAAACTTCAAACTACTCATATTCATTCATTTTCAAGAAATGGCCTATATTTGTTCTAATATGCCTATATTTTGTATTTTCAATCAAAACTACTTATAAATACATGAAACTAACTATATATATGATTTTTGAGGTGTTTATAACTTAAACTAACTTCAAACTACTCATATTCATTCATTTTCAAGTAAAATGGCCTAAAATGTCCAAAATGGCCTAAAATGTCCTAAAATGGCCTATATTTGGTTCTAACACGCCTATATTTTGTATTTTCAATCACAACTAACTTAAATATATGTTTAGAAGTATGTACCGAGATTTGCTTTGCTTTCTTGTTTGCTGGAATTTCTCCTTTTTCCAGGATCAGCCTTAAAATGAGTCTTCAAGAACAACTCTGGAGCGTAGGAGTACCTCCTCCTCTACTCTTTCCTCGTACACATTGTTGAACAAAGGCTTTGTTTTTTACTTATACCAGAAATGTCATGTAATTTAAACTAAGTAGTAGATATGGAACACTTTTTTTACCATCTTTCTAGCATGCTCGTGCCGCCGAAATAGAACCCCGAAAGTGTGACGGCTCAATTGATTAGATGTGTAGCCACCTCTTCGGTTCTTCGCCTTTCTGCATTTTTCCGTAAACGTGGGGTCTTGACTTCTCTTCATGGCTTCGTATATGGTCTCCCCAACCATTTTGGCCTTTCTTGGCTTCTTAAGAACCCACACGCAAGTCTCTCAGACGATCCGTAACTTTCATCTTGTAAGCCTTCCTCACCTTGGCCATCTAACCGAGGATCCCATTCCGTAAAGACCCTTTAATCAAACATTAAACCAAGTTATTAATAAACTAATATAATCAATTTCATTCTTCATAAATCGATTCATACATACTGTGAATGAGTTCCACTAATGCTTCTTTGTGGCATTGTCTACCTTACCGTAATTGAACCAAGGTTTTCGAAAATGGCCCCGAAAATGTCGGAAGATGGACCCACTAACCTTGCTATCATCAAACTCCGAATTGAAAACCAAATAAACACGTGAATCGTGAATATCATTTGATACAAATATCATGAAGCATATATTAGCTTACACTCAAGGGAAAACGCCATATGTCACAACGCAACCGCCATGGGCCCCTAAGAGAACCGGCCTAAATCCGAAAACTTGGGTGGGAAACTTGGGAACACAAACCGCTGGCTTTCAAGAGAACCGCAACGGCCAACGTAAAACCGATCCGATTTTTTGTTAACCGCTTTGCTTCTCTTAACCGGCAATCGTAATCTTCTCTCTTTTTTTTTTCTAACATCCGCGTTTGGGCGAGCGCCGAGCCCACAAAATTGAGCGCCGAATTGAGCCCAGCCCATACGAGAAAGGCCCAACTCATCTCCTTTAACGCCTTTCTCTCTAATTCCTCCGGGTCTCCCTCATCTCCTCTCTCCTTCACGCATCTCTCTCCTCTTCGCCTCCTCTCTTCGATGCCATTTCACCAGTTACAAGGTACGATTGCTCGCAAATCCTCTCGAGTGCCGTCCGATTAACCCTTCGACAAACCCGTATCTTCCGGTCTCAATCCATCCACATCCGACGGTTTTATTGGGGCGCGCCGATCTCTTCCGCCAATTTCTCTTTAACGATTCCTACTTTCTTAGGTACCAATTTTTATTACTTTCTAGGGTTTTATGTTCTTGATTTCGCTTCATTTCTTGATTCAATGAACTTCTTTTTGTTTTTGTGAATTTTAAGGTTCCGATCCTTAATGCTACGAGTGTTAAGTACATTAAACCTAATATGTTGGTTCGATTTCGTGGAATGATTTAAGATATGTTGGGAAATGAATTTTATGCCGGTGTTTACAAGGTAATTTTTTTGTAATTCTGAATTGTGATTATGAGAAATGCCTAAAAGTGGTATAATTAGTAAAAATAATCGAATTTTTGAGTATTCAAAAATGTGAATTTTTTGACGATCTCGTTTTTCATTTAAAGGTAAGATATTTTTGCTTAAACCCTACTTTTTTTACGGAATTTATGTTCTTATGTTGTATAATTTGGAGTGAATTTTTGTCGATTGGTTAATTAAGTGTGTTTAATTGTTGTAGAAGAGAATAGTTATTGATTGAATTGTTTGATTTTGATCGTTGAATTTGAAGTAGATGGGGTTTAAGCCCTAATAAAGTCTAAATATTTCGAGGAGAATTAGGAATGAAGAACTTTGAACGTTTAGTGAATCCAGCTCTTGCTGTTTTTAGGATTTCAATCAACCACAACATTTGGAGCTTTAATGTCACTTTGATTTGCTATTGCTGTATTTGCTACTTTCGGATCTTTTCGACTTGTGGTGTGTTTATGCGAGAACTCAGGGGTCGATGCTTAGGTATTATGTACATGTATGCATGACGATACCGTCTCTAGTATATGCTAAAATTTGTGGTTGATGCTCGTGCATGATGTATGTGTATGACTATGCCGTTAGTAGTACTGGAGTCGCCTTGAATAAATGATGGTATGCAATGTCACTTGGTGAAGAGTTCGCTCGATCTTCGTTATAATTCATGTGATCTTGATGGAGGCCACTATGTATTTTTTGTTGAAAGTTTTGAAAACATGATATATGGATGTCGTGTTCGTATGTTACCCGATTTCAGCTTGTCATTCCATAAGCGTTCATAATTTGGAGTAAATTCACAACAGATGTTGTATTCAAACACACTAATAGGATTTTAACTCGAAAGTTTGGTTCTCTGTTTGCCAACCTTCTCTTTCCCCGCTTCATATTCTCGTTTTGATGATGAACATGTGGTTCAGGAGGCTTGTTGCATTGTTTTGAATGTTATTTAATATGGTTCATATGGAGAATTGCCCTATGCGCTGCTGTTTATAATTCGTGTTGGATACCATGTTTAGTTTTTATTTTTATGTTTGATTTTACCTTTGAACGATTATCCTCTACAAGTGTGCCCCCCTTGCACCACCCTTCTTACGCCTCCACATCCCTCCCCTTGCCGCCCGCACAACCCCCTTCCCCCGCCGCCCCGCACCACCCTTCCCTTACACCCCCGCACACCCCCTCTTGCTGCCCCCGCACATTAAGACCGGGCTTCTAAATTTTTTAATTGTATGGGCACTTGTGTATGGGAATTGCTCACATTTTGGTGTACTAATATATCATATATGGTTGTTGTTGATACAAATTCGCATTGTTGTGGTGGGATGAGTTATTGTGAAATGTATCTTTATCAATGCAACTTATATCAGGAAATGAACCTTAGCATATTTATGGGTTTTCAAGACCGAAGTCCATGATCAGTTTGCTCTGCTTGAGCTACTATAAGTGCCTCTCTCTTAATTTAATCTCCCTTGCACGCCTCGCACACCCCCCTCTTGCCGCCCCCGCACACACACCCCGCTACCCCCCGCACACCCCCTACTATAAGTCTTTTTGTGTATTTTGTTTTACTCATGTATCTTCTCCGAAGTGACATTGTTGTATGTTTGCCTTCCATGTGATTAGAGAATGACAAAGATCAACACTAGTGAAGCCTATTCTTCTTCGAGTGCTCCGAAAAGACAAAGAAGCCCAATATGGAGTGGCTACAAGACATGGAGAGCCAAAATAGAATGCTTACCACACGCTTCGAGTGATTTTGAGGCAAAGGTCAAGGGAGATTGCAAAAATTCTTTGGATTCTTTCAATGCTTAGTAAGGTAAGTCAAGTGATTTCTTACATTTACCCACAATTTTTTTACAATTTGATATGGACTATAATGTGGATTAAGGGCTTTGGGTGTTTTCATGAGGATCGCTTAGCATGAAAATCCTTAAGCTTGAAATTGTTCGCCTGTTGCTGATTTTTTAAATATTATGCTCACCAAGACACTAATATAGCTTATTAGCATATCAAGTTGCACTAAATGAAGTTTATTCCCGGGGTGAAAAGAAGAAAAGAGGGGGATGGTCGTAGCCGAGATGTAATCTGGCTGATATATAACATGTAATCTGTTGCAATAGAGTGTCGCATTTTTTTAGGCTAGCTTAGATGGATTACTGTGGGACTACCGTGAGTAGATAAAGGATGGTCATAGTTTACTTAGTTTGGTTCACGAATGTACTATACAATGTGTTTGTAGTTGGGTTCAAGAATTTTACATGTGTTAGATTGTGATAAACTATCAATATAAAGATAGTGTTATTTATTCTTATGCTTCAATCGAGCATAATATGCTTAATAAAATGAGTATTGATATATAATATTGATTTTGTATCGATTAATAATGAAAAAAATGCAAAAAAAAAAAAAAAAAATTTGGTTTTTTGGGGTGGTCAACCGCAGAAGCTTAAAACCGCAATGTAATGATTAACCGATCCCTAGACCGATCGCTAATATTTGGGATCGTTGCGAGTCCAACCGATGCGGCTCAAAACCGGAGCGTTAAGCCTGCTTTGACCGGCATGCTGAACTTTTTTTCCACTAGTGTTACAAACTTACCACAATCCAAAGAGGGCTTAAATCCTTGGGTGCACTGCTCGACCCTTCACCTTCCTCCATATGACTATTCGGAGTCTCCGGTACGTGGTTACCAAAGTCATGTGCCCGTGAATCATCTCCCCGTGTCTCCGAGATAGGGATTCGCCTTTCTTGTGAATCGGTGACCGAAAAAGCCCCCGGGAATCAAATTCCTACGACCTCGCTTCCACCTAATCCATCTCGACCTCCGCGCCCCTTAGATTAGACATGATTACCTAAAAAAAAACAAATATTAGACTTGGAGTACCATGATTTCAGTGATCACTATATAATGGATGTTACATGTATTTGTTTTGGGACATCACGCTTGCTACACAAGTCTCGAATCTCATATTTCAGGCTACCACATTATATCGATACATATACATGTAATACAACACCTTAAAGAGACATGAACACTTTATTTACAATCGTTCATGACAAAATCAACTTTAACAAGTTCCTACACTTCGTAAAGTTTGCACAAACAAACCATATTTACTTTGGTCAAATTAACACCTACGGAAGCTGTTCAGCCTTCTTGTGAAGGGCAAAGCTTACTCCATTGAAGAAAGTCGCTCCCATCGTTGGCCCATCAATAGGAGCTAGGAGGACATAATTGAGCATCTTTCGGACACAAGCTCTAACGTCAAGGCGCGAGTTAGCCAAAGGCATAAGTGCATAACTCACACATGAACTATCAACAACAGTGCGTGGAAACCTCCTCAGCCATTCGGAAGATGTTGAAGAAGCATAACACCATTTGTAACTTGTAATCAACGGCAAATTATAAACAGATTCAAAGACATTGAGGTTTCCGAACCTAATTTTGTCTCGGGTAGAGGCATGATTGTAGCTGTGATTAGTATGTTTGTATGGCATACTTTAAGGTATTACTCCATCTGTTGCTTTCTAATCTACCCCTTCTCGTTTTTAGGTGTTCTTATACGTTGTTCTAACTTCTACACCATTATTTCTAGTATTTTGAAAATTGAAGCTACAAAAATGGATTAAACTAAGATGGAGGCAAATTTGGACTAAATTGACTCCAAATAAACATTTACCTACCCGCCAATAATGACATCATATTCATCCAGCTTTCAAGAAAATAATTCTATATTACATACTTTAATAAGAACTCGAAATCACCTCGAGATTTAAGAAACCACCTGATGTTTCATTCCCCGGTTTAGTTTCACTCGGAGATATTCAACCGCAAAACCAAATCATCATAAAAAGCGATACATTCAAAAACCATGGGAGGAAAATTAGTAAAACACTACTAGCATATGAAAAATTCTACATCATCCAAAAACACTTCTAACACCGTATCTCACATGATTCGTGGGCTTGGTGAGTGCCAAAAATTTCAAAACAAAAATATTAAATAAGTAGGGCTGGGGTATTACCGGCGGCGAGGAGAAAGATTTAGAAGCGGCGACGGATTAAAACGGCCACGTACGGTGGTGTTGGCCACCTATATCCCAAAACCCAATTTTTAGAGTTTGATGAGTAACAAAAAACATGAAGCTTCGTGAATTACCGCGGCAAGGAGAGCGAAAATGGGCCGTCGCCTGGGCCGTTGGAGGAAGGTGGAGGTCTGACTTTGGCCTTCAATAGCTTCTTCAATTCATGCGCCCTCCTATCCGTGTTTTGAAAATGAATGAATGAATACAAATGCTAAAAAACAAAGAGGCCAACTTTATTTTAACCCTTTTTTTACCGCCGACCGTTTAATACACTCACCTAAGCTAAAAAAATCCGAAATTTAAAATAATAAAATCAACGACCGTTTTAAACGGTCGCCGATTAACAACGACCGTTTATCCGTCGCCGCTCACTTTAAGGTGCCCGGTGGCAACGACGGTTTAAAAAAAGGGCCGGGTGCAATAATAACGACCGCTATTCAAACCGCGTTAAGGAAGCAGGCCGTTGATTTAGCCTTTTTCTCAGAGTGAAGGTAGCAAGAGGAAAGAGTGGGCTTAAGGGCGCGTGGTCCGGTGGTGCAGTTGATGAACGCGACGACACCCAAAGAAACTTCAATCAACCGCCCGACCATACAACAACCCACATCATTTTACACAAACAAACTCCTAAGCACCAACAACCATTTTGAGCTACAACGCGACACCAACTACACTCAAGCAAACCTTGCCTCCGTAGTTTGCAAACTTGCACCCAATTGCTCACCCACAACACCATCAACAACCTACACAACCTCCGCGCCCTCGCAGCTTCGTTCCCCGCAAACAGCAGACAAAAAAACCCACCATCCACCATCCCCATGCTTTGCCGAACATATAAACCCACGAGCCACTCTAACAACTAATCAACCACACACACGTAGCCGCTAGTCCGAGCTGACGTTGTACCACAAGCATAACAATACTCACCAATAACATTCTCGGCAAATTTCCACTTGCCGAGAAATAGGTTTCTCAATCGAGCTAACTAAATTTAAAGGTTTACTTCCTTGTTGATTACATATATATATATATATATATATATATATATATATATATATATATATATATATATATATATATATATATATATATATATATATATATATATATATCGGCCTTTTCCTTCATGTTAGTACTATAAACAAATCAATCTCTCCAACAAAATATATAATCGAGTTGGTAGTAGCATAATCCCGTCCTAGCTAGCCGATAGGCAACAAAGGTTTAAAATGTTTGAAACCAAACTAATGTTTTCCATCACCTTGTTCCAAGTTAACCCGTGATTTTTATAAAACGAATCCTTAAAATTCTAATATTGCAATGAGGATAAAGCGTGTTTGATTCATGAATCAAAATCCCGATGCATATAGATATAAATGGCTCAACGGGAGCAAGAATTTCCTGGATCATTTGGAACATTTCGTTTCTCGGCGTAAGAGTCGTTTTCCAGTAGTGCTCGATCGATTATGTATTAATCAATATTCAATTGATTGGTCCGAGGTTATCGACAAAAAGATTTGTCTAAGTCACTTCGTTTCTTTATGTCTAATTTGCTTCGTTTCTTTTTCTCCTAGCTGATACTCATGATGCAAAGAAGAGTACCTGGGCCAGTAGGAAAACATACCATTATCAATTATGAAGTGATTGTAAAAATTGCCAATGAAAAATTAAGAACAGAGTGTAATATATATTAAAGTGTAGCAAGGCCTTCCTAATGTTTCTCTTTCATTACCTTTTATAGAAAGAGAAAAAAATTAACTTATACTTCACTCCAGTTGCTGGTAGTACGTCTGATTGCCCCATATCTAATGAAAAAATACATCTACCAATTGTAACCATTACGTTTTATACATGTCTTACTAGGATTTGTTGCTGTAAAAATAGATCGAGTTGTAGAAGACTTGTCAATAATCCGACCTATAAAATCAATCAATTATATGCAATTTAGCAAAACTTCTAAAATTCACGTACATAAGTTCACAATGATTCATATGAATGTGATTATCAAGCTTCATAATTCTAGAAGAGATGGTGTTTGATGCAGATTTGTTTTCATCTGTTTTAATAATTAAGCTTTCAAACCATAGCAATATCTATAAAAAGATCCGATTACATATTTCCTCTTAAGCACTTACAAAATGCTATAATTGGAATCAACATATTTTCACTTTCAGGAAAATGAAAACAAATTAGATTACACCCAGCACGTGTCAATCTTCAATTCACTAAACGTTTTTTATAAGGTGTTTCAAACGTCTAGAAAACCCATGCACAATAATCCATCAAACACCATAGGATTAAGAGATCTAATTTGTATTGAATTAGTCAACTGTCTCGTATCTGTCATCTTAGGCCTCCTAATTAGGGGAAAATGAAAAGGCCATTTTACCCAATCATAGACAATTAGACATCCATACACCCACGTGTCTCCCTTATTTTTATATCAATATGACTTATAATCTTATGTTTAGTCTAATCAAACTTTTAGCATATATATTTGACCATTCACCATTTAGCTGAGTTGGCAAACCTATGCGGGCCATGTCTCATCTGTACCAGCATGTGTGCTTGATGGGGGCAGCAACGTGGCAAGTCTTATTGGATAAAAAAGCACAAATTTGTGTTCGTATGATACTTTTGAGAATTAGGTAAAGGTCATGCGGTTGATTTGAATATCTTAGTGAAAATGTCCCTAGGTCTTTTAGGGGATCCCAAAGTCTTACTAATTTGCATTGTACGTACCATAGTATTTACTACTTACTTCTAACTAAGACGAGCATAATCATATTTTTCAAAGCTTTAAATTGTTTTCGTTTTTTTTCCTAGTGAAATTAAGGATCAATAAATGCCTTTCTGAATAAGCCGCAAGAGTTCATATTCATTTTCTCTTCGGGATACAAAAAGCCACTTAAAGTACTTGTGTAGACCAAAGTTAAATCCAACATTTTTGAATTGCCTCTAGAAACAAACTAGTTGAAGTATTAGCTAGCAATGGCCTTCCAATTTTGATCTAAAACCTTGGTGATGAACTCGATGATCCGCGGATACTTAAACTATACATCTCTCGATCCACTTTAAGCAGGTTTTTTTTATCTATTGAGTATTGACTAAAGTCAAATCCGATTTCGCATATCAAACTATTAAGCATTGGCTAAAGTCAAATATGCTCTTATATACTTCCTCCTTTTTTTAATTAGTTGACATGTTTCGACTCGACACTATTCACATACTACTTTTTAGCTATCTTTTGTAATTTATATCTAAGAAAAATATAGTCTTGTGCCATATCAACTTTTTAGATTTGTCTCAATACACCTTTTTTCAAACCTATCAACTTTTATACTTTTGCTTATTGATAACTAGAGAGATTACAGGTTTAAAGTATATTTTCAAGTTTGTATAATGACACGATGTCAACTAAATTAAATGAACCGGGAGGAAGTATCAACCGTTGAATATCGGCTAAATAAAAGTCAAATATGCTATTAGATATAATTTCGTATAACCTCTAACTAGCTAGTGCCCTAATTAAGTAACTCCTTAATTGTATACTTGATTCTAGTTTACATTACATTCTATCATTTGCATCACTAGTTAGTGGTGTAAGGAGCTAAACAAAGTAGTATTATTTATACTTAATATGATGCAATCCAAAGTTTGTTTGTTGACGTGTCTTACTTATAATATGCGGGGTTTTGTATGAAAAATATTTTTCATTGTCTTAATCGAGATACACTTGTATATGAAGCTGTGCAAGCTACGATCTCTGAGACTAAAGGTGGACAAAATTCATGATTTGATGATGGATTGTGATGGTGCTGGGCATCGTTGCTTAACTTTCATATATCTCAGTTACTTCTTTTGTTATAATCAATGGGCATTTGACTTTTTTGTTAAGTATTTTTTATGTTTGTATTTGTTTTGGTTTGAATTTGTCTGGTAATGAGGCTTCGGAAACTTGTCAAGTGTGAAGATTTTGGTTTGAGTCACCAGTGGTTCTTGTTTAAGAATCTGCCTTAGGCTTAAATAGGACTTTTTTTTATCAAAGAAAAGGGGGCGATTTTTGCATGCAAGACTTTATGGTTTTGATTTCTGAATAGTAAAAAATAAGCTTACAGTTACTTTTTAGACTTCAAGGGATGTAGTTATGTTGAACTAAAAGGAACTAAAATTGTAATTAACTTTGCTGTTTAAGGGAATGATAATAAAATTAATTTCTAAGTTATCATTTCTAAACTAGTATTTTGGCCTCAGCGATGTCCAAGGATCAAATACAATTATCAAATATATTATTATTTATAAATCTCATACTTGATTTTATCTAGCTTTTCCTTTTTTTTCTCCTTTTCTCCTTCACCTTCACTAAAAACCACCGACCACCACCTTTTGATCGTCAGCATACCACCGCCCTCCGGACGACCACCCCCACCACTTTCAGCCCACCCTCACCCCGAAACCACCTCAGCCTCGGACGACCACTCCCCACCAAATCACCAGCTCTCCCCACCCGGAAACACTTTCAGCCTCTCCCCAAACCAACCGCAACCCCCACCTTACCTCAACCCTCCTCCCCCTTTCCCCCACGGACGAAACATCGGAACCAAAGAAGCGCGCGGCGGAAAGTGGCGTTAGGGGTTTGACTACGGAAAGAGGGAAAGCAAGGGGAGGGGGTGGTTTTCGAGGCTGGGTGACCCGGATTGACGGTTTTCGGGTGGGGTAGCTGGAAACAATGTATTGTTGTAGGGGGGTGGTCAGATTGGCGGCTTCGTGGTGGGGGAGGGGGTGGTGAGGGTGGACTCCGGTGTGGTTTCGTCCGTGGGGAGGGGGTGGCAGGGCAGGGGGAGGGATGGGGTTTCGGCTGGTAGGGGAGGGGAGGTATGAGAGAAAGAGATTTTTACATGGTTTACAGCAAGCAAGGTCAGAAGATCTGCCTTACTCCGTAGAATAATTCTGCTACAAAGTTGTATTATTTAAAAATACACCGAGAGTTTGTATTAATATGAGACTCATTAAAGCTTGTATTATTGTAGTTTGAAAAAGACTAGGTGAAGGAAGAAATCAAAGAAGTAAAAGGTAAAACCTGATCACAAATAAACAATATACATGGAAAACACCTCTCAATTAATAGGTATTGGAGAAACCAACCAATATTGAGACTCTAATTCAATGAAAATAAAAAATCCGCCCTACATTTGTAAACCACAAATCCATGATCTCAAGAATACTAACAAGTCTTCTAAGAAGTGTGTATTAATTCACTTCTAGGGAAATTTATAAACCAATGAGTGTAAACCCCCTTTACATAATTTTTGAAATGTTATCCCTAAGAACTAGAAAATCAAGACAACTCTTAGTACCTAAGAACCAAGACACAACATATAAAAAGTGTTGCTGAAAATAGCACCGAAGAAGGCAAGGGAGCGTATGCTTCCTATGACTAGGAGCGGATGCTCCGTGCCTTCGTCTTCCTTCTCATTCTTTTTGGTGGATGTTGTGTTTCTTGATTTGTTTCTTTCTTTCTTTATCGGCTAGCTTTAATAAATTAATCAAATTCGATATGAACCACGAACTTTTAGCCTCGTGTTGCATCTCATCTAATTTTTAACATGCTACATTAGGGGTTCTATTCTATATAGGGTCTCCCTTAATACTTTATCCCTTTTTCATATCGTAAAAACAGTTCTAACAAGAAGGAAGGGAATTTATCGGTGAAAAGGGTTGCAGCAAAGTCCTTGCGCAAAACACAGAACAATGAAGAGGGATGGATGAGGGTACGTACCCGGGTAATCCTGTAAAAGGACACTAAAGGAGGAAGTTGAATAAACCAGGGCTAAAAGAACCAAAAAAGTAATTGTAGTCTCGGAAGAAATGGTTTAAGCATCATGACACCCCATGAAAGCAAAGGTATGTTGGTGTTTAAAATTCAAATGACAAGTTCAGAAGAGGGAGTCCTCATGTTTTTTTAGTAAACAGATGACATAACGCAATGATATATCATATATTAAGGATCATGAGATCCCAAAGAGCTTCATACAGCCTACACATTAAACTATCAACTCAGGTACCATAGGCCCAACAAAAACAAAAAAAAAGTAGTTAATATAGGAATATTCCACCCCGCAGACACAAATATCACTGATCAACAACAATGAATCAGCATATTTTTTCCTTGCTGACATTTCGCATATCAACGTAGAATGCTTTCCTGCAACGAAGCCGGTAGATCCCCAACATACTTCAACTCAGATCGTCTCATATAGAACGAACAGATATAGCTAGTTAATTCATGTGCTACATCATTAGCATTTTCTTGATAAAAGAGGAGAACAACATTCTAGTCATGCTTTTTAAAAGCGCCCCAACATCATTAATGATAA